>JAPFRF010000019.1:12339405-12674405 GCA_029282475.1 Phrynocephalus forsythii
GCATGGGGGGAAGGCTGCCTCCTGTCTCTGGTTCCTCCTACACCAGTGGCTCTCGGTCCTTCCTCCTGTTGATGATGGTGGGGTTTGGGGGGAAATAATCCGGGGTGCACCTTGTTCATATGGCCCGGGAGGCGCCAACGCTTTGCTGCCTCTCTTTTCCGCCAGGCCTTCCGTCAGCTCTCCCACCGCTTCCACGGCAAGGGGTCCGGCAAGATGAAGACTGAGCGGCGCATGAAGAAGCTCGACGAGGAGGCGGTGAGTGTGGCCACCACGGATGTCCTTCCTGTCCCCAGGGGAGGGATGGGGGGGGAGGGAGACAGAACCCCCCACCCCGAGGTCCCGTAGTTCTCCCGTGTGCCTCTCTGGATGAGGAGCACTCTCGTTTGCTACGATGTGGGTCAAGGACCCTGTTTGGGCTCCCGACCTACATCCCCGCGACCCCATGGGCCTCAGTGGTCCACAGCCAGGGAGAGGCAGACACACACACATCCTGGCCCTTGTCGTCCCCCCACCCCACCCCGCTGAACCCAGGCCCGTCTTTCCCCTCCGTGTCGCCTTTCTCCCGTTCCCCCGTGTCTTCTGCTGGCCAGCCGGGGGGAAACTGCTGGTTCTAGAGCAGAGAAAGGGCCTCTGGCTTTTCCTTGGCCATTGGCAGTAGGGCCGCCGGCGCTGACGGGAGCCCCCGCCCCTCCTCTCTCCTTTGACAGCTCCTGAAAAAGATGAGCTCCAGCGACACCCCGCTGGGGACGGTGGCCCTGCTGCAGGAGAAGCAGAAGGCCCAAAAGACCCCTTACATCGTGCTCAGCGGCAGCGGCAAGAGCATGAACGCGTAAGCCTCGTGTCCTCAGCCCCTGCCCCCCTCCACACACACAGCACACAACACACACACACAGCATACACATGGCTCATCTCCCCAAGGGGAAAGTCAGCCGGCCACCGACGGCCTTGCCAGACCCTAAGCCCGACCTTGTGGAATTGGGGTGTGTGTGTGTCGGGGTTCAAAGGGCAAATCCCACCCACCGTTTTCCTCCAGGATTGGAAAGAGCGAAACATCCGATTGATTGCACAGAAACACTTTCACACAGCATCGGGCTGGAGGCTGGTGTTTGCAGGGCTTGGAGGGAGCCAGGCGGAAGACCTTTCCTTGGCCCTCGGTGTAAAAGGGGGGGGGAGGGAACCTTTCCTGCCTCCTCCTGACTGGTCTCTCCGTTTCTCTCTCTTGGCAGAAACACCATCACCAAGTAAGGGGGCCCCCCTTCCCCGCGTGGGAGGGCCCTGCTGGCGTCACGCTGGGACCCCAGGCCGCTGTTGTTTTGGGGAAGGAGCCACCCGGAGGGTCCCCGTCCTTCCCTGCTCGCAGGAGTCCTTCGCCAGGCGGGCAGGGGGCCGGTCAGGACCCTGTCGTCTTCTCCCCTTCCCGAGGAGGAGAGGAGGGTGGCTTTGTGTACATAGTTGTGGAGCTGAGTTGGAAGCCTCACCTTGATTTTGGTTTTTTGGTTTTAATCTATATGCGAAACTGAATCCCTAAATAAACGCAGCCCCTCCTGCCTCACTTTTGGTCAGGTCTCTTTTTTTCTGCTGTAAGAACAAGTCTTTAAAATGGAGGCTGCCATGGGATAAAAGCCACCGGAGCTCTCTTGGTAGCTTCTTAATGTTTATCGGAACACGGGGCCCATCCAACGGAAGAGATGGGGGTGGAAGGGAAAGGAAAGGGAAACCATAAAGCCTCCGGGGCCAGCGCAGTCTACCCTGCCTTGTTCCGAAAGGCTCTGTGAATCTTGGAAGCTCCCCGGGCTGAACCACAATAGCCCGTTCCTGGGTTCAGAGTGCCACGTTTATTAAGTAAGGCAAAAGAGAGAGGTGGAAGGAAGAGTGGGAGGCGTGGCCATATGGCAGGGCTCCAGCCAGGACGCAGCAGAAAGGACTTGGGGGATGTGTGTGCAGGGGTCACCGTGGCCCGGCTTTTTGCTGCACGCTCAGTTCCACCGACTCCTCAGGCACCGCGTGGCCTTTTTGCAAAAAAAAAAAAAAAAAAAAATACCCAGCATGGATAAGAGCACAGCGAGTTTCCCCCCGCAAAAAATGATGATAAAAACAAACAGGGCCGCCAAGTCTGAGCTGTGTCTCTCTACCTCTTTGTGAGGACAGTCTCCTTTGCCACTTCCTCCTCACTTCTCTTCCTCCTCCTCTTCCTCCTCCTCGGAACCGCTGCTGTCCTCGCTCTCGGCACAGTCGTAACCGGCCCGGTTGGTGTTCACGAACAAGTCGGCATCGTCGTCGCCCTCGGAGTCTTCCTCCCCCGCCGAACGTGGCGGGCTTGGGGCTCCTTCCCGGCTGGAGGGAGAAAGAAAGACAGCCCGCGTTGTTTGTGTGCAACCGTTGTGATTCCCCCCCCCTTTTGGCTGACACCCACCCGGGTTTCTGCTGGAGATGCCCCAATGAAAAGCAACATGTTCTGCCCCCCCCCGACCTCCCCCCCGGGGTTACCCAACCACTTCCTGCTCTGCAAGCCGTTCTGTCTGATGGCCGAGGTGTTAAAACATCCAACAGGCAGGCCGGTCTCTTTTCCCAAAGGGACTCTGAGCTGAGAGCCCATCATCGCAGTTTCCCGTCTATAAGATGCTCCCTACCCCCCACGTATAAGACGATCCCCACAAGCCAAAAGTATAGTTTCACAACCCTACCGGTTCTCTCCTCCACTTACTTCCATGTATAAGACGACCCTCAGTTTTAGACCAAAACACGGTCTTGTACACGCAAAAATACTGTAATCTTAAGAGTTCCAGGAACTGGAAGGGACCGTGGGGGATTGCGTGCATCTTTGTTTGTTGTGTTGTTTTATTGCCTTTTTAAAATTGATTGATGTGTTTTGATATATATTTACATACTGATATGTCTGATAGATATATATATATATGTCTGATATTATTCTTAACTGCCTGGAGTCCTTTCGGGAAGAGTGGACCCTCGTAAAACAAACGGTTTGTATGACGTAAAATCTGTACAACATAAAAATTTCCAGAGATAGGGGAAATGTGCTTAACTGAATCGCCTATGGGGCAAATCCGTACAACATAAAAATGGTTGTGATTAGGGATTACTCCGTTTTTCAATGTATTCCTATGAGAAAATTGTATAAAGGAAAAACTTGCTTAACATAATTTCATTTGGAATGAATTCATTCCTTTATACAAGGTACCACTGTAAATAAATAAATCTTTGGTTCCGCAGCCAGAGAATTAAACCAACAGCTAAGATGCTAAATCTACTGGAACCACCTCATCACAAAGAGGAAGGAATAGAGAGAGAAAAGCATTTCCATCAAGAATTTGGAGGGGGGGTTGTCTGAGCGTATGGTATCAAAGTGAGGCTTGTGATGTGGGTTCCAGTCCTCACTGGGTGACCACAGGCAAGCGGCCCTCTCTCAGCCGGGACCTACCTTACAGGGTCGTTGTGAGGAGAGAGCAGCCAGGCGAGCCGGGGGCAGGCCCAGGTCTCAAGTCGGTTCCCGGGCTTTCCCGCACCCCTGTAAGCAAACCTGTGGCTGGGACAGACTCAGGTGTGCGTCTGTTTGGCCCCAAAGGCTACCTCAACCCCTGGCACCCTTTCCCACCCACCTCGGGAGCCCCTTGGGTCTTGCACTGACCTTTCCTTCGCCCTGCTGTGAGTTCCGGCCCCGTCTTGTAAGAAAGCGTCCGGCCTGCAAGACAAAGCAGAAGAGTTAACGGCCGCCGTCCCTTCTTCACCCTTGAACCCATGGCCAAAGGACAGCGTGGGAAACGTCCTGTTGGCCTCTGGATATTCGGCAGCGGGCGGAAAGAGCACCCTGGCAACCTCCAGGGGTCTTTTTGGTTCTGCACCCCTCTTGCTGGTTTTTGAGATGCTCACCTCTCTCCCACTATCATCCTAGCCAAAATAAAAATAAACCAACAAAAGAAAGATCTCTGAAGATTCTCAGTCATCCAGGTGAGTTTATCTGGGAGTTGAGCCATGGCAACTGGACTTCTTTTTCTTGAGAGATTGAAACGTTTTGCTGCTCATCCAAACAGCTTTGTCAGTCTGAAACATTAGTGGTGAGTCCTCCGTTGTCTAGGTCACAATAAATGAACTCGTCACTAATTTCCCTCAGACTGGCAAAGCTGCCTGGATAAGTAGTGGAATGCTTTGATCTCTCAAGAAAAGAAAAGCCAGTTTAGGAGCCGTGTAGCCATCACAAAAAATTAAATTCAACCAGGCTACCAGTGAAATCACACAACCATTGCTAATATTTTGAGGGTGACCCCCCCCCCTCTTCCTCAGAGCTGTACCAAAGTCCAAACATGATGAAAGATGGAAATGTCAGGAGTTAGTTCTTAGATTTAAAAGTCCTTGGCAAGATGGAAAAAATGCCAGGTAGTTGCTTGTATGAGGCCTGGAGCAAGTACCAATAAAAGAACCACTTTCTATTTTTAATGCACGTAAAACAGCTGGTTATTTTTTAAAAACATTAACATCACAGAATTTGGAAACGCAGTTGGCCAGGCAGCTAAAATGTCTTCTGAAATGAAATGTGCACAATCGCGCGTGCACACCCCAGGGAGAGGACCAAGGGTGGAACACGTTCTGTCGCAGCTCCTTTCCTGCCCCTGCCGGAGGTGTGTTGTGGGGGCCGAGAGCTGAGTTGTGTTCCACTCCCTACCCCACCCCGACTGCTCTGCCTTCCTCCTCCCTTCCTCCCTTCCTTCCCTTCCTTCCTCCCTTCCTTCCTTCCTCCCTCCCTCCCTTCCTTCCTTCCTTCCTTCCTTCCTCCCTCCCTCCCTTCCTTCCTTCCTCCCTCCCTCCCTCCCTCCCTTCCTTCCTTCCTTCCTTCCTCCCTTCCTTCCTTCCTCCCTTCCTTCCCTTCCTTCCTCCCCTCCCTTCCTTCCTCCCTCCTTCCTCCCTCCCTCCTTCCTCCCTCCTTCCCTCCCTCCCTCCTCCCTCTCCTTCCCTTCCTTCCTTCCTTCCTCCTCCCTTCCTTCCTTCCTTCCTTCCTTCCTCCCTTCCTTCCTTCCTTCCTTCCTTCCTTCCTTCCCCTCCCTTCCTTCCTCCCTTCCTTCCTTCCTTCCTTCCTTCCTTCCTTTCCTTCCTTCCCTCCCTCCCCTTCCTCCTTCCTTCCTTCCTTCCTTCCTTCCTCCCTCCCTCCCTCCCCCTCCCCTTTCCCCTTCCTTCCTTCCTTCCCTTCCTCCCTTCCTTCCTCCCTCCCTCCCTTCCTCCCTCCCTTCCTTCCCCGCGGGCTCACCAGTGGCCTTCCTCCTTCAAGTAGCGGACGTGGTCCTTGTAAAGCACGAAGCTGATCTCGGCCTTGACCTTCTCCCCTTCCTCGATGGGATCGACCAGCACAAAGTCTCCTGCCAGGCAGAACGAGAGGGAGGTTGAGGCGCGGGCGGGCGGGCGGGCACCCTTTGGGGGGGATTGCACACGGGGCAGGCAGGCAGCCACCATTTTTGGCTTGTGGCCGGAACGGTGGCCGGAAACGCTCACCTCTCTTGATCCAAATGTTCTTCCGGCAGGCAGGCGGCCACCTTTCCACCTCATGGAGGTTGTTGCCTGGGGTCCCCAGCACCTGAAAAGCATGGGGAGGGGGAGAGCAGAAGTATCTGTCAGAAAACATCTCACTTTTAGGAGACTCGGGAATGGTTTATTTATTTATTTATTTATTTATTTATTTATTTTTAACTCTTGTATACCGCCCTATTCCCACAATGGGGACTCAGGGCGGTTAACAACAAAAAAAGTAAAAAAACATATAAGATCAGATACAGGTAATAGGCAGCAGATTTGCTAAAAACAATTCGATCCAAGATTAAATGGGGGGGGGCGGGAAAAAAAAAGGACAGGGTCCCTAACCCTCACCGTAGGCCTCTCGAAAGAGCATGGTCTTAAGGTTCTTCTTAAACGCCGCCAGTGAGGGAGCCTGCCGTGGGTTCCAAATTGCCGGTGCCACCACCGAGAAAGCCCGACCATGAGTACTCACTTTCGGGCTTCCCTCGGGGACCGTCCTGCAGGGAAAGGGCCACCAAAGCACGGGTGGGCCGGGCCCGGTCTAATTGTCGGGAAGACGCTCCACCAAATAAGTCGGGGCCTCATGGAGGGTTTTGTTGAACCTGGGGGCAACGGGTCCAGTGTAGGCGAGCCAGCACCTGACCAAACCATGGGGAGGGCTGCAGAACAAGGTTCAGAAGAGCATCTGTCCAGAAAACCAGCGCCTGTACCACTGTCCTCACTTTTAGGAGACCACGGCTGACACCTGAGAATCCAGGCTCAGATCCGGGTCCAGGACGACGCCCAGATTCCCTCTTTGCGCCAGCTGGAGGGCAGACCCGCCCAGACTGGGAAGAGGGCCACAGTACCCCTCTAGGAACACAAACCTTCCTGTTCTTCGCTCCAGAGGGACCTCTTTGTAACTCCAGTGGCCAGAAAGAGAGAGAGAAACCGAGGGGGCCAAGGACTGTCCCTGGGTCAAATTATGGTCCATCTCTCTTTCCCAAAACTGGGACCCAGGGCTGGTGACATGATGAGCACAGATCCAGAAAGAGACAGGCTTAGCAGAAGAGGTACCCACTAAAACATACTGAAAGGTGGCACATCCTACTCATGAGAAGGCAGGGTTATCCCTGGAAAAGACCATCACGCTAGGAAAGGCAGGAGGCAGCAGGGAAAGAGGAGGGCCCCAATACAAGATGGACAGACTCCCTCGAGGAATCCACGACTTTTGAGTTTGCAAGGGCTGGGCAGGGCCGTTAAAGACGGGGCATTTTGGAGACCGTTCACTGGTAGGGTGGCCACCAGACAGGGGTGACTTGACAGCACATCACAACAACAGCAACACTATGCTGAAGTGTACTTTTGCCGCAGCAAAATGCTCTTAGAGTTAAAGCACCAGCCCAGCTCTATTAAAATCCCTTTCCCTCCACAGCTGGTGACTCATAGCTTAATGGAAAATTTAGAGTGTTTTTTTTTTTTTTTACTGCAGGTGGAAGGAGAACAAAGAGTCACAGGTTCCATCATCAAAGGTGGGTCCAGCTGAGACAGGACCCAGAGGGACTGAACCGCTGAAGCCAGGTCATGCCACAATGAAGGCCTGGAAAATGTGAAAATTTTTAAAAGGCCAAAACAGGAGGCTTCTCAGCTATGCTGGGGAGGGAGGCCCTCGGATGCTCAGGACCCCAGGGTCTGTCCCCATGTCAGCCCTGCAAACCTCACCCGGACAATCCTTTGCCTCTCTGAGGGGACCACATAATCCTCCAAGACTTCTTTCACCACGTGCTTCCGCTTGGTGGCCTGAGACATGTCGTTCCGTCAGGGCCGGGGAGCCGTCTCTCGGTGGGAAGAGCGAAGGAGGCCAGGGGTCTTGGGCAGAACGGGGCCACGCCTGCGGAGGCTGCAAAAAAGCCATCGGGGTAAAGCCACCAGAAGCAGCAAGGCCGATGTTTATGTATTTATTGATCTTAAAAATAACGTTTACCCTGAATTTCTCCTTTAAAAGGAGCCAAGCAGACATAAAGGCAATGTTTAAAAGCAAAGCAAAACAAAACAAAACAAAACAGGAAGGATATAATTTTTTAAAGGATTAAAATGAAATCTATTTTAAACAGTTAATTAAACCAATAGAAGTTCAAAAGGACCTAAAGGTGCTAAAAGACAGTATTTAAAAGTTAAAAGCTGTGGCTGTACAAATATTAAAAGGGACCAAACACCGTTCTGAGAAATGGTAAACAAAAGCAATGCTAAAAACACGTTTAGAAACATGCCACAACGCTCCATTTAAAAAACCCAGTCACAAAGAGAAAGCCTTCCTGCTTGCAGATGGCTAGCAAAGATGGGGCCAGCCCGGCCTCCAGTGGCAGGGAGTTCCAGAGTCTGGGAAGCAGCCACAGAGAAGGCCCTCTCCCGTGTCCCTTCCAAATGCACCGGCCAAGGTGACGGGATCAATGAGGAAGGTCCCCAGCCTGGTAGTCTTAACACCTGGGCAGGCTCATAAGGGGAGACTTAGTCTCGGAGACAGCTTGGACCCAAGCCCTTTAGGGCTTTATATAGGTTAGAACCATCACTTTGACTTGTGCCCGGAAACAGATCGTCACCCAGTGGAGCTGATGTGTTCAGGGTGTTATGGGGTCCCTGCGACCAGCCCGAGACAGCTATCTCGCTGCTGTGTTCGGGACCCACTGATGCAGCTCCATGTGAAGTGCCTTGCAGTTACAGGACATCTCAGCCGGGATGTAGCTTTGGGTCCATGTCTCCGTGGCTGGATCCAGCCTCTCCAGAAATGGGTGCAGCTGACGCACGCTTTTTCACTGTGCAAAATCTTTTTAAAAGCCGAGAGAGATCAGCGAGAACGCAGGAGGCTGGGAGGGGGAGAGAACGGCGGTTCCCCAGTTTTGCCTGAACCCTTTGGGGGTCCCACCTGTTTCCAGGAGTAACTCAGCTGATCCAAGTGGGAGAGCAGCGGATCCAGCGCTGGTTCTACTCCGTGGTACATTCACGGTCCTGAATGAGCTGAGGGAATCGAGAAGGGAGAGAAAAGACACTTTTTGTCATGACAAAAACACACATTTATTTATTTTTTTGCCAGCTGGGACAGGCGATGTCCCCCCAAACCCACCTTTTCCCAAAATCTTAGCTACACCCCAGAAGACCAAACAGTTGAATGACGTGCTTGCAGGCTGGGAAGCCGAGTTCGGGAGAGGCAACAAGGAATTTGTGGCCAAGGAGCTCAAAGCGCCTGGCAGGGAAAGGGGCCAAGTAAAGGACTGGGAATAATAATTATTATCCCATATGCCATCTAGTCAATTTTTCAGGGCTTTCCAGATACAGAATACTTAGAAGTGGATTCTTACCACCATCCATCCCCCACCCACCCCTGCTCTAGGTTGCCCTCTTGTCTGGCTAATTGCAGCTTTTTCCTTTTATTTCCACAGGGTTCTACTTCAGTTCATTTGTTTAGATATTATTATTATTATTATTATTATTATTATTATTATTATTATTATTATTATTATTATTATTATTATTATTATTTCCTTTGAGCCAGACTTTCGCGGTCTCTTTCTCCTCCTTATGATCATCATCATCATCATCATCATCCCTCCTGCGACCTCCTAAGGGAGACAACCATCTTAACCCCCCACCCGTCCACAAATTCCTCAATTCCACTCATCCTTCTGCAGCCTCAGGGGTTTATATATCTATATATATCTATAAGTGTGTGTGTGTGTGTGTGTGTGTGAGAGAGAGAATATCTCTATCTATCTATCTATCTATCTATCTATCTATCTATCTATCTATCTATCTATCTATCACTGTATCACTCTATTTATCTACCACTGTATCACTGTATCACTGTATCACTGTATCACTCTATCTATCACTCTATCACTCTATCACTCTATCTATCTATCTATCTATCTATCTATCTATCTATCTATCTATCTATCTATCTATCTATCACTCTATCACTCTATCTATCTATCTATCCCTTCCTTCCTTCCTAACCTATCTATCTATAGGCCTGGTTCCCTCCAAGGAAGGCCTGGCCACCCTCCCCAACCCCCAACCCCCAACCCCTTGTGGCAGAGAGTTCCGCAGCCTCCCTGTGGTTCCAAAGCCCCTGCGACCTTGCCCCCCCTCCCCGCCCCACAAGGCTGACCCTGAAGGCGGCCTTTGACCCCGGATGGGCTCCGAGTCGCCCAACGACCCTGCAGGGTCGGCCCCGAAGAGGAGAGGAACGGGGGGGGCGGGCGGGGGGGCTAATTTTCTATAGGATGTCGAGGACGAGGGGGATTGAAGGGAAGGCCACCCCCCTCCCCCAATATTTCTTCTCAGCCCCTCCCCCCTCCCCGCGGGGCGCGTCTCTTCCGGCGCCTCAGGCGGCCTCTCCGCCGGGGCGGCGCTTCTCACCTCGGGTGGGTTGCGGGGAAACCCGGCGCTTTCCTGGCCGCTCTTCTGGAGCACGAGGAGCGGGCACTTCCTGCTTCCGGCGCCGTCGGGGGCCCCGGCTTCCGGGCGCGTCGCCGCGTCACCGCTCCGACCCGCCCCGCGAGGCCCCGCCCGGAGGCGTTCCGGGGTTGGTCCGAGGAGCGGGGGATTCTGGGAATTGTAGTCCCCCTTTTAAAAAAAAGTTAATTTATTGTATTTACATGTTTTTATTGTTCTAATTTTATTGTAATTTTGATGTTTTAATTGTCTATTTTGGGGTGTGGGTAAAAGGCAGAACTTGACGGAACTCCCTGATTTCATATGATTTTTACATGGGATCTTTCCCAAATCACCATCAAATCACAAATCCCATTCATGGTCAACTATTGCACAAGAATAATCACGTATCCTCCAGCGCATGGCTCGGCAGTGGCGCAAAAACATGGTTCCATCGCACGGAACCATCTGATTTCAAATGATTTTTACATTGGATCATGATAAATCCACTATCATATATAGAGCACATTTCAGCCCACAGATTGCACAACAAAAATCACGGGTCCATCAGCGCATGGCTCCCCAGTGGCGCAAAAACATGGTTCCAAGGCACGGAACCACACGGAACTCCCTGATTTTTACCCAGGATCAATTCCAAACTGCTATCACATCCTAGGCCCCACCCTTACACAGAGACTGCACACCCAAAATCAGGCGTCAGTCAGCATATGGCTCCCCAGTGGTACAAAAACTTGGTTCCAAGGCATGGAACCACATGGAACTACCTGATTTTTACCCAGGATCAACTCCAAAACACTATCACGTCCTAGGCCCTACCCTTACACAGAGACTGCACACCCAAAATCAGGGTCAACTCCAAACTGCGCATGGCTCCATGCAGTGGTGCAAAAACATGGTTCCAAGGCAAAACATGGTTCCAAGGAACCACACGGAACTCCCTGATTTTTACCCAGGATCAACTCCAAAACACTAACACATCCTAGGCCCTACCCTTACACAGAGACTGCACACCCAAAATCAGGGGTCCGTCAGCGCATGGCTCTGCAGTGGCGCAAAAACATGGTTCCAAGGCACGGAACCACACGGAACTCCCTGATTTTTACCCAGGATCAATTCCAAACTGCTATCACATCCTAGGCCCCACCCTTACACAGAGACTGCACACCCAAAATCAGGCGTCAGTCAGCATATGGCTCCCCAGTGGTACAAAAACTTGGTTCCAAGGCATGGAACCACATGGAACTACCTGATTTTTACCCAGGATCAACTCCAAACCTGTATCACATCCTAGGCCCTACCCTTACACAGAGACTGCACACCCAAAATCAGGGGTCCGTCAGCGCATGGCTCTGCAGTGGTGTAAAAACATGGTTCCAAGGCACGGAACCACACGGAACTCCCTGATTTTTACCCAGGATCAACTCCAAAACACTAACACATCCTAGGCCCTACCCTTACACAGAGACTGCACACCCAAAATCAGGGGTCCGTCAGCGCATGGCTCTGCAGTGGTGCAAAAACATGGTTCCAAGGCACGGAACCACACGGAACTCCCTGATTTTTACCCAGGATCAACTCCAAAACACTAACACATCCTAGGCCCCATCCACGGAACCCTGATTTTTGCAGGATCAACTCCAAACTGCTATACACAGATTGCACATCCGAAATCAGGCGTCCGTCAGCGCATGGCTCCCCAGTGGCGCAAAAACATTGTTCCAAGGCACGGAACCACACAGAACTACCTGATTTTTACCCAGGATCAACTCCAAACCACTATCACATCCTAGGCCCCATCCATACACACAGACTGCACACCCGAAATCAGGCGTCCGTCGGCGCATGGCCCTGCAGTGGCGCAAAAACATGGTTCCAAGGCATGGAACCACACGGAACTACCTGATTTTTACCCAGGATCAACTCCAAAACACTATCACATCCTAGGCCCCATCCATACACACAGACTGCACAACCGAAATCAGGGATCCGTCAGCGCATGGCTCCGCAGCGGCGCAAAAACATGGTTCCAAGGCATGGAACCACATGGGCGCAAAAACATGGTTCCAAGGCACGGAACCACACGGAACTACCTGATTTTTACCCAGGATCAACTCCAATACACTATCACATCCTAGGCCCCATCCATACACACAGACTGCACACCCGAAATCAGGTGTCCGTCAGCGCATGGCTCTGCAGTGGCGCAAAAATATGGTTCCAAGGCACAGAACCACACGGAACTACCCGATTTTTACCCAGGATCAACTCCAATACACTATCACATCCTAGGCCCCATCCATACACACAGACTGCACATCCGAAATCAGGGATCCGTCAGCGCATGGCTCTGCAGTGGTGCAAAAACATGGTTCCAAGGCACGGAACCACACGGAACTACCTGATTTTTACCTAGGATCAACTCCAATACACTATCACATCCTAGGCCCCATCCATACACACAGACTGCACACCCGAAATCAGGTGTCCGTCAGCGCATGGCTCTGCAGTGGCGCAAAAATATGGTTCCAAGGCACAGAACCACACGGAACTACCCGATTTTTACCCAGGATCAACTCCAATACACTATCACATCCTAGGCCCCATCCATACACACAGACTGCACATCCGAAATCAGGGATCCGTCAGCGCATGGCTCTGCAGTGGTGCAAAAACATGGTTCCAAGGCACGGAACCACACGGAACTACCTGATTTTTACCCAGGATCAACTCCAAACCACTATCACATCCTAGGCCCCATCCATACACACAGACTGCACACCCAGGCGAAATCAGGCGTCCGGCACGGAACCACACGGAACTCCCTGATTTTTACATGGCCCTGCAGTGGCGCAAAAACATGGTTCCAAGGCATGGAACCACACGGAACTACCTGATTTTTACCCAGGATCAACTCCAAAACACTAACACATCCTAGGCCCCATCCATACACAGAGACTGCACACCCAAAATCAGGGGTCCGTCAGCGCATGGCTCCCCAGTGGCGCAAAAACATGGTTCCAAGGCACGGAACCACAAGGAAATGCAGGTTACTTAACTGTAAGTTAAGTTCTTCAAGTGGACCTCTGTGAATACACACAATGGGTCTTTGCGCCTGTGCGCTTGAGTTCCCAGTCGTTCCGTGCGCATGCTCACCCATCTCCCGCCTTGCTGACTCAGTTCCCCCCTGGTCCGCCGCTGACCCTTTGAGAGTACAACGAGCCATGACGGAGAGAAGAGAAGCGGGTAGGTGGTGTGTATTCACAGAGGTCCACTCGAAGAACTTAACTTACAGGTAAGTAACCTGCATTTCTTCTTCGTGGACTCTGTGAATCCACACATAGCGTGACTGGCAAGCTGACCTACTGGTGGAGGGTAGTCATGGCAGCACAGTTGTCAAAACTGCTTTGCCAAATGCGGGTGATCTCTGCCTCCTGACATCTAGCTTGTAGTGCCTCAGGAACGTAGATGGTCGAGACCAGGTAGCCGCTTTGCATATGTCTTCCAGGGGCACTCCTTTTAGGAAAGCCGTGGAGGAGGCTACTACTCTTGTAGAGCGTGCCTGAGGCATGACAGGTAGGGAGACATGAGCAGTGGTGTAAGCCATTTTGATAGTTGTAACAATCCATCTGGAGATGGATTGAGGGGATACCTGATGACCTCGAGATGGTGTCGAGGTCCTGATAAAGAGCTTGTGTGTCTTTCTAACGGAAGCTGTTCTGGAAGTATAAAAGAGGAGAGCTCTTTTGACGTTGAGGGAGTGAAGCTTTCTCTCGAGGTGAGTACTTGGGTTTGGGAAGAAGGTCGGTAGAATAAGTGGCTGAGACACGTGGAAGGATGACACTATCTTCGGTAAGAAAGAGATGTCCGGCCGAAGTTCCACTCTGTCTTGACGGAATTTGAGGAACTGTGAGTCCACTCTGAGCGCAGCGAGTTCTGAAGCTCATCTGGCTGATGTGATTGCCACTAGAAAAGCTGTTTTTAAGGTAAGTAAGTACAGAGACGTGGCCGCCATAGGTTCAGGTAGTTAGACAGTTCAGTACCAGGAAGAGAGACCATTGTGGTGTCAGGGCTCTATGTTGTGGACTTAGGCTAGCGATGCCTCGTAGGAACCTCTTAAGTTTAGGATGAATAAACAAGGCTGCCGCCTCCGAATCAGGTGGTTGATGTGCCACTACGGCTGCAGTGTAGACTCTTAAGGTAGATAAGGATAGTCCTCTGTTGAAGACCAAGAGGAGGAATTCTAGGAGGACCTGAATGTTAGTTGGACAAATTATAGGACACCTGGAAGAGAAAAATCTGAAAGGATAGACTGAAATCCACAGGGTTTGAAACTGAGAGTTGGCTGTCCAGCAGCCTGAAAATTAAAAGGTGCAGACACAAATTTCCTTTGTGAAATGTTTTCTTTGGTGGGCCTTGTTAGGAAGGACTCCAAAAGGAAAAGGAGTCTGGCTTGACAAATTATAGGACACCTGGAAGAGAAAATATGTGCATATAGTGTATTTGTAGACTTCTTCCTGGAGCTTGTGTGTGCATCTGTAATTGACAAATTATAGGACACCTGGAAGAGAAAATCTGAAAGGATAGACTGAAATCTACAGTGGTTTGTTTGGGGAAACTGCCTGAGAGTCAAGGAACTCTGTGCTGTCCAGCAGCCTGAAAATTAAAAGGTGCTGAGACAAATTTCCTTTGAGGGTGAAAGACCCAAAGTGTTTGCCCTGGAATTTAGGGTGGCTTTGGTAAAGGTCTGGATATATCACCCTGGGTGTTAACAGAAAGAAATCTCCAAAGTAAAAGGTCTGAGAGTCTGTAGGGACAGAAAATTTACCTCACACAAACTGAAGAGACCTGAGGAGATTTAAAGCTGACAAAAAGTTCTGTAAAGCAGGAGTGCCTGACTGGAATCCCTTATATGAGATTGGGGGGAGTCAGAGGAAAAGTTATAGTGTAAAAGCAGAAGAAACATTTCTAAATCTGTGTGCTTTAAACACTGAAATTATATTTTAAATAAAGAAAGAGTTTGAAGTCTGGGCACTGTGCCAAGCCTGAGCAGTTACAGTAACATAAGCTGAAGCTGGGAGCTGAGGTAATTTTTTTACAGTTACCATTGAAATAGCTGCTTGTGACCCACTTAACCTTCCTTTTCTTAATAAAGAAATATACACCACATACAACAAATAAATAAAAAAAAAATATTTTGATTTCAAGTCAGTTCCAAAAGTGAATACTAAGAACTGGAAAAGAGTTAGTGTTTACTAGAATTGGCATTTCAGCAGAACAACTGAGGAAAAGATTTAGGTCAGTCACTAAAGTGCCAGAGAGATACAAAGAAAACCTTTTTTAAAATATGGCCCATACTGAGGTGTCTGAACTTAAGCTGCTGTTGGAGACGCCTTTGCGGCCAGGGGAGTTTTGGTATTTGATTAACAACCGGTGGTTCAAACAGTGGAAGAAATATGTGGGCTTTGACAGCTGGGACCGGTATAACGTGGGAGAGCCCAACCTCTTCCCAGGGCCAATTGACAACTCGGGACTTTTTGCAGATTCAGAGACTCAGATGTTAAAAGAGCACCTTATTGATAAAGTGGATTATGTTTTAGTTCCCACTGAAGCCTGGAATAAATTAGTAAATTGGTATGGGTGTGTAGAAGGGCAGAAGCCAATTGTGAGGAAAGTTGTAGAATATGGAGGATATGTGAAATACTGTAAAGTCGAAGTATATCTTTTCGAATTGAAGCTCTGTCAAAACAATGATCCTAATAATCTCATAAACTGTCATTTCAGCAAAGCGGATACCATTGATACTATTGGAAAAGAGATGCGGAAGCTGTTTAATATTCCTGATGGGAAGGAAATTAGGCTGTGGCTCAGATATATGAGTAATGCCAGTATTAATGAGCCGTTAAGCAAACTTGACAGCACTATAGAAGATGCAGGGCTCTACCAGAGACAGGTGGTGATAATAGAGGTAAAGAATGAAGATGGTACTTGGCCCAGACAGTCTCCTGTGACAAAATTGGGCAGTGCAATCAGCATAAGTCTAGCTACCTCCTCAAAATTGACAGCAAGCCCTTGCTCCACAACAGTTGTCTCTTCAGACATTACAAATGGTGACTGCAATAACTCATATGGTTTGAACTCCAGTCATAGAATAGGAGTTTCAGATCAAATCCCAAGAGAAGGTTTAATTGGAATAGATGTCTTAGAGCATGTGCAGAGTGCTTCTGGAGTAACACGAGCTCAGATACACCAAGCTGAACAAAATGGTGAAAACAACACAGTTACAAAGCAAATGTCCATAAGAGAATTTGAGAGGGAAACTCAGACGTCTGAAGTGGTAGAAGAAGCTAATTTAGCTGACAGTCTAAAAGGGGCCAGCAGTAGACTTTAGCCTAGAACAAAGGCAAGACGACAGTATGAAGGGATGTTTTGACTTAATGGAAACGAATACACACCCTTTAAGTCCTGAACACTCTGAAAATTTCATACTAGAGGAGAAAATGATACAAGCTTGTGAAGAACTTCGTGTACCAGCTGAGAACTCCAGACTGGAAAAATATTTTAAATCAAAAGAAGGAGAAGAAAAAGTAGCACAGTTTGGAAAAGAACAAAATGAAGCAACGGCAGAAGACCTGAAAGAAGCTAAAATTCAGCAGGCATCAGTTACTGGTGAACTCCAAAATGAAATTTCACCTTTGAAAGCACTTTTAGAGATGAAGGAAAAGGGACTGGAGGAAAGGAGGAATGGCTCTGATACATTTGTTTCAAACTCCAGAAGAAATCGGCAGAACTAGAAGTAATTACTGCAGTGGAAAACATTAAAGAACAGAAAATACGTAATTTGGAAATGCTATTGTCTGGTGCATCAGAAAGTAAAGAAGATTGCTTACAGCAACTTACATCAATGGAAGCAGAGCTTGAAAAAGAAATATTAAATAATGAGCAACTTTGTCTGGATGGGAACAAAGTGTCACTGGGCATGGAACAAATGATACAAGAATGGAATAAGATCGCTGATGAATTTAGAAAGCTGCAGGAAGCTGAAAAGCAAATAGAAAACCGTGTAAAGCAGAAACCCTACTTGGAAGTGAAGGATGCTAATGACAGACCTGATTCGGTGGTTGCAAAAGACACCTGGGAAAAACAACTACAGCCTGTGAACATCGTGCTTCAGCGGATCCGAGAGGATGAGAGGACGAAAAGAGCATCCAGGTGGCGACTAGGACATCCAGAAATCAACTACCTGAGACACGACGTGGGACGAGGCGTGACCGACCCCCTGCAGAGGAAGATCGACGCGATGGACCCGTGGCCAAGACAGACCAACAAAGAGAAGGTGAGATCTTTTTTTGGGACTTGCGGGATATCATAGGAGGTTTAGTCCAGATTTGAGTACCATTGCAACACCACTGACTGAACTGACAAAAAAGAAGCACTCATATGTCATGCAGTGGTCACTTGAATATCAAGCTGCATTTGAGGGGACTCTAATGAACTGTACCAGGAGTGGTGTCAAAGAGTTGAATGTACATTCCAAGAACCCAAGGAAGAATGGCATCAATTTACTGTGAACTGGACTTTGGATTTATGTGCCAGAAGAAGTGATCACCCATGGTGTATCATCGTCCAGCCGTTGCAGCCAGAGGTGGAAGACATTGATTACATGGACCATGGTTAAATAATAATTATGTAATATTGTTATTTTATTGCTGATGTAAGAGAAAGTTGTTTAAAAAGTATGAAAATGTAATGTCATAAAATGTGAAAACCATAACTTAATGTAAGTTAACTGTAAATGAAAAATGCAAGGTAATGTATAATCAGAGCTTAATATAAGTAAAACTGGTTATGTGATATTTAGAATATAAGTTAAGGATAAAAATTGTATGTGTATTGATAAGTAAAATAGCTTAAAATGTAGACCAAATATATGTATTTAGGCATCTTAACATAGATTGATTCTAGGATGATTGATAAGGTAGTTACAGGTATTTGAATTTGTTTAACCAATGTAACAAGAGTATAGTCTATTCAAAATGTAATGTTATAGAAAGATTTATTGTAGTTCATGATATTATATAGTAATAAGGTTGAACATGTTATAAAACAATTTATAGATATGCAGAATTAAACCTGATAAACAGAAGGATGTATGAATTAGTCAAATAGGCTCCAGAAGAGAATTTTAAGTGAGCAAACCGAGGTAAGTTTACTCCCTTAAAATTTCTTTATAAGGGGGGAGGTATTGTGACAAAACCCTGGAAACAGGAGTAATGAATATACAAATCATCAGCCAATCCCACTAGGAGGGCGGGGAATGGTAGGATATAAAAAGGGTGGAGCCTAGTCAGTGAGTTGAGTGAAGTTGAAGGTTTTGAGAGCTAAGAGTGCTGGGAGAGAGCACTGTTCTCTGAGAGTTCTGTCAGGCAGTGAGGGCTATACTGTTTACTAGCTATTGAAGACAGGGAGGCTTGTGGAGCTGATTAAATCTATTATATGTTAAAGGCAACGCATACCATCCTCAGATATTGTTATATTTATTATCTTCTCAATAAACTTTGTTATTATTTTTATCTTATTCATCTGAGTCTGTCCCAATTCATGAGGCGACGAGTTTAATTATTAAGTGAATAAAAGGTGGCAGCAGTACCATTTCCATCACAGAATTCAGTGTGAAAAAGGGAGGTGTCGTCACAATTTAGTGGCACAGCAGTGGGATGTCGAAATAAAACCGGTTGTGCCTTTGAAAACTCAGTCTGTGAAAGGGGTGATGTCACAGCTGTCTTGGCCACCACGGGGCCAGCAGTATGACATGGGCTCCGTGGTGCCTGATCTTCATCAGCATTCTCTGGATAAATGGTATTGGTGGGAACGCGTAGAGAAGACCCAGTGGCCAGCTGGTGGCAAAGGCATCTCCCTGTGAGTGTTTGCCTATTCCTGCTCTGGAGCAGTACAAGCTGCATTTGGTGTTGGCTTGAGATGCAAATAGATTCATGGTTGGGGTGGCCCACCTGGTGCAGAGGATCTGAAACGCTGTCTTTGAGAGGCTAAACTCGTGGTTGTCGTGGGTGAGGCGGCTCAGTTCATCTGCCGCCACATTGTTGCATGACGCAATATGTATGACTATTGGGTGAATGCCCTTGGCTATGCACCATCTCCAAAGTTTGGAGGGTGAGGTGCCGTAGAGATTTCAAATGAGTTCCTCCTTGCTTGTTCAAGTAATAAAGTGCTGTAGTATTGTCTGTTATTACTTGGACCGTCTTGTGTGCAAGGAGGAGTTCGAAAGCCTTGAGGGCTTTGAAAATGGCAAGGAGTTCTCGGTAGTTGATATGATGGGCTTGCTCCTTGAGTGTCCACCTGTGATGGATCGAGAGGTGGTTGCAGGTGGCACCCCCATCCCGTCGTACTGACGTCTGTGGTTACCTGGATGGACGGGTAACGCTGTTTGAAGGGCCTTCCCGTTCTTAGATTGCGAGAGGACTTCCACCACCTTAGGCTGGTGAGGAGGGCGGAGGTGACTCTGAGCCGTTTGGATGGGTTGTCGCAGTGAGGTCAAAACTGGGCTAGAAGCCATGCCTACAAAGGTCTCGTGCGGAGTCTGGTGTGGGATGATAGCTGTAGTTGAGGCCATCAGGCCTAGTAAGCGTTGGGCCTGATGTGCAGATACCTTTGTGGAGTCCAGAAAGGGGCCTAGGATGTGATACTGGTTTGGAGCTGCTCCTGGGTAAAAATCAGGTAGTTCCATGTGGTTCTGTGTGTTGGAACCATGTTTTTGCGCCTCTGGGGAGCCATGCGCTGACGGACCCCTGATTGGGTGTGCAGTCTGTGTGTAAAGGTGGGGCCTAGGATGTGATACAGGTTTATAGTTGATCCTGGGTAAAAATCAGGTAGTTCCGTGTGGTTCCGTGCCTTGGAACCATGTTTTTGCGCCACTGCAGAGCCATGCGCTGACGGACGCCTGATTTCGGATGTGCAGTCTGTGTGTATGGATGGGGCCTAGGATGTGATAGTGTTTTGGAGTTGATCCTGGGTAAAAATCAGGGAGTTCCGTCAAGTTCCGCCTTTTACCCAGATCCGTTTTTGCGCCGCTGTGGAGCCATGCGCCGACTGAGCCCTGATTTCGGGTGTGCAGTCTGTGTTTATGGATAGGGCCTAGGATATGATAGTGTTTTGGAGTTGATCCTGGGTAAAAATCAGGTAGTTCCGTGTGGTTCCGTGCCTTGGAACCATGTTTTTGCGCCACTGCAGGGCCATGCGCTGACGGACGCCTGATTTCGGATGTGCAGTCTGTGTGTATGGATGGGGCCTAGGATGTGATAGTGGATGGGGCCTAGGATGTGATAGTTTTGGAGTTGATCCTGGGTAAAAATCAGGTAGTTCCGTGTGGTTCCGTGCCTTGGAACCATGTTTTTGCGCCACTGGGGAGCCATGCGCTGACAGACGCCTGATTTCGGGTGTGCAGTCTGTGTGTATGGATGGGGCCTAGGATGTGATAGTGGTTTGGAGTTGATCCTGGGTAAAAATCAGGTAGTTCCGTGTGGTTCCGTGCCTTGGAACCATGTTTTTGCGCCACTGCAGAGCCATGCGCTGACGGACGCCTGATTTCGGATGTGCAGTCTGTGTGTATGGATGGGGCCTAGGATGTGATAGTGTATTGGAGATGATCCTGGGTAAAAATCAGGTAGTTCTGTGTGGTTCCGTGCCTTGGAACCATGTTTTTGCGCCACTGCAGGGCCATGCGCTGACGGACGCCTGATTTCGGATGTGCAGTCTGTGTGTATGGATGGGGCCTAGGATGTGATAGTGTTTTGGAGTTGATCCTGGGTAAAAATCAGGGAGTTTCGTGTGGTTCCGTGCCTTGGAACCATGTTTTTGCGCCACTGGGGAGCCATGCGCTGACAGACGCCTGATTTCGGGTGTGCAGTCTGTGTGTATGGATGGGGCCTAGGATGTGATAGTGGTTTGGAGTTGATCCTGGGTAAAAATCAGGTAGTTCCGTGTGGTTCCGTGCCTTGGAACCATGTTTTTGCGCCACTGGGGAGCCATGCGCTGACAGACGCCTGATTTCGGGTGTGCAGTCTGTGTGTATGGATGGGGCCTAGGATGTGATAGTGTATTGGAGTTGATCCTGGGTAAAAATCAGGTAGTTCCGTGTGGTTCCGTGCCTTGGAACCATGTTTTTGCGCCACTGCAGGGCCATGCGCTGACGGACGCCTGATTTCGGATGTGCAGTCTGTGTGTATGGATGGGGCCTAGGATGTGATAGTGTTTTGGAGTTGATCCTGGGTAAAAATCAGGTAGTTCCGTGTGGTTCCGTGCCTTGGAACCATGTTTTTGCGCCACTGCTGGGAGCCATGCGCTGACAGACGCCTGATTTCGGGTGTGCAGTCTGTGTGTATGGATGGGGCCTAGGATGTGATAGTGGTTTGGAGTTGATCCTGGGTAAAAATCAGGGAGTTCCGTGTGGTTCCGTGCCTTGGAACCATGTTTTTGCGCCACTGGGGAGCCATGCGCTGACAGACGCCTGATTTCGGATGTGCAGTCTGTGTGTATGGATGGGGCCTAGGATGTGATAGTGTTTTGGAGTTGATCCTGGGTAAAAATCAGGTAGTTCCGTGTGGTTCCGTGCCTTGGAACCATGTTTTTGCGCCACTGCAGGGCCATGCGCTGACGGACCCCTGATTTCGGATGTGCAGTCTGTGTGTATGGATGGGGCCTAGGATGTGATAGTGTTTTGGAGTTGATCCTGGGTAAAAATCAGGTAGTTCCGTGTGGTTCCGTGCCTTGGAACCATGTTTTTGCGCCACTGGGGAGCCATGCGCTGACAGATCCCTGATTTCGGTGATGTGCAGTCTGTGTGTATGGATGGGGCCTAGGATGTGATAGTGTATTGGAGTTGATCCTGGGTAAAAATCAGGTAGTTCCGTGTGGTTCCGTGCCTTGGAACCATGTTTTTGCGCCACTGCAGAGCCATGCGCTGACGGACGCCTGATTTCGGATGTGCAGTCTGTGTGTATGGATGGGGCCTAGGATGTGATAGTGTATTGGAGTTGATCCTGGGTAAAAATCAGGTAGTTCCGTGTGGTTCCGTGCCTTAGAACCATGTTTTTGCGCCACTGCAGAGTCATGCGCTGACGGATCCCTGATTTCGGATGTGCAGTCTGTGTGTATGGATGGGGCCTAGGATGTGATAGTGTATTGGAGTTGATCCTGGGTAAAAATCAGGTAGTTCCGTGTGGTTCCGTGCCTTGGAACCATGTTTTTGCACCACTGCAGAGCCATGCGCTGACGGACGCCTGATTTCGGGTGTGCAGTCTGTGTGTATGGATGGGGCCTAGGATGTGATAGTGTTTTGGAGTTGATCCTGGGTAAAAATCAGGTAGTTCCGTGTGGTTCCGTGCCTTGGAACCATGTTTTTGCACCACTGCAGAGCCATGCGCTGACGGATCCCTGATTTCGGATGTGCAGTCTGTGTGTATGGATGGGGCCTAGGATGTGATAGTGTTTTGGAGTTGATCCTGGGTAAAAATCAGGTAGTTCCGTGTGGTTCCGTGCCTTGGAACCATGTTTTTGCGCCACTGCAGAGCCATGCGCTGACGGACGCCTGATTTCGGGTGTGCAGTCTGTGTGTATGGATGGGGCCTAGGATGTGATAGTGTTTTGGAGTTGATCCTGGGTAAAAATCAGGTAGTTCCGTGTGGTTCCGTGCCTTGGAACCATGTTTTTGCGCCACTGCAGAGCCATGCGCTGACGGATCCCTGATTTCGGATGTGCAGTCTGTGTGTATGGATGGGGCCTAGGATGTGATAGTGTTTTGGAGTTGATCCTGGGTAAAAATCAGGTAGTTCCGTGTGGTTCCGTGCCTTAGAACCATGTTTTTGCGCCACTGCAGAGTCATGCGCTGACGGATCCCTGATTTCGGATGTGCAGTCTGTGTGTATGGATGGGGCCTAGGATGTGATAGTGTATTGGAGTTGATCCTGGGTAAAAATCAGGTAGTTCCGTGTGGTTCCGTGCCTTGGAACCATGTTTTTGCGCCACTGTGGAGCCATGCGCCGACGGACCCCTGATTTCGGGTGTGCAGTCTGTGTGTATGGATGGGGCCTAGGATGTGATAGTGTATTGGAGTTGATCCTGGGTAAAAATCAGGTAGTTCCGTGTGGTTCTGTGCCTTGGAACCATGTTTTTGCGCCACTGCAGAGCCATGCGCTGACGGACACCTGATTTTGGGTGTGCAGTCTGTGTGTATGGATGGGGCCTAGGATGTGATAGTGTTTTGGAGTTGATCCTGGGTAAAAATCAGGTAGTTCCGTGTGGTTCCGTGCCTTGGAACCATGTTTTTGCGCCACTGCAGAGCCATGCGCTGACGGACGCCTGATTTCGGGTGTGCTGTCTGTGTGTATGGATGGGGCCTAGGATGTGATAGTGTTTTGGAGTTGATCCTGGGTAAAAATCAGGTAGTTCCGTGTGGTTCCGTGCCTTGGAACCATGTTTTTGCGCCACTGCAGAGCCATGCGCTGACGGACGCCTGATTTCGGGTGTGCAGTCTGTGTGTATGGATGGGGCCTAGGATGTGATAGTGTTTTGGAGTTGATCCTGGGTAAAAATCAGGTAGTTCCGTGTGGTTCCATGCCTTGGAACCATGTTTTTGCGCCACTGCAGAGCCATGCGCTGACGGACACCTGATTTCGGGTGTGCAGTCTGTGTGTATGGATGGGGCCTAGGATGTGATAGTGTATTGGAGTTGATCCTGGGTAAAAATCAGGTAGTTCCGTGTGGTTCCGTGCCTTGGAACCATGTTTTTGCACCACTGCAGAGCCATGCGCTGACGGACGCCTGATTTCGGGTGTGCTGTCTGTGTGTATGGATGGGGCCTAGGATGTGATAGTGTATTGGAGTTGATCCTGGGTAAAAATCAGGTAGTTCCGTGTGGTTCCGTGCCTTGGAACCATGTTTTTGCACCACTGCAGAGCCATGCGCTGACGGACACCTGAATTCGGATGTGCAGTCTGTGTGTATGGATGGGGCCTAGGATGTGATAGTGTTTTGGAGTTGATCCTGGGTAAAAATCAGGTAGTTCCGTGTGGTTCCGTGCCTTGGAACCATGTTTTTGCGCCACTGTGGAGCCATGCGCTGATGGACCCATGATTTTTGTTGTGCAATCTGTGGGCTGAAATGGGCTCTGTATATGATAGTGGATTCATCATGATCCAATGTAAAAATCATATGAAATCAGATGGTTCCGTGCGATGGAACCATGTTTTTGCGCCACTGCCAAGCCATGCACTGGAGGATACGTGATTATTCTTGTGCAATAGTTGGCCATGAATGGGATTTGTGATTTGATGGTGATTTGGGAAAGATCCCATGTAAAAATCATATGAAATCAGGGAGTTCCGTCAAGTTCCGCCTTTTACTTTCTTCCTCTATTTTGATTGTGAGCCGCCCAGAGACCTCTGGATAGTGGGCGGCATACAAGCGAAATAAAGAAATAAAGAAATAAAGAAAGTTCTGCTCTGGCGAAGCTGCACTTTTACTCATTTTTGGTTTTGATATTTTATATTAAAATATCTTTAATATTGCTTTTTTTTTGGGGGGGGTGTCACGCAAGGGTCCTTTTCTCACTTCTTGTCCTTGAATCTTGTCTTGAATTGTGTTAATATTCATCTCTAGCTTCTCATATTGGCCTTCTGCGTTGGTTGTAAGCTTCCTTGGGTCCTTCCCCAGGAATATAAGGTAAATAAAATGTTCTAAGCATTAGTGCTCTAAGATGCCTTTTCTAATTCCCTGTTTTTAAGCTTGAATTTGTCTTAAATGTTCTGGGCTGTATATTGTCCCTCATTATTGTTCAGCCACCTTGGGTCCTTTTCCAAGGAGAAAGGCAGGGTGCAAAATATTCAAAAATAAAATAAATAAGAACATTTTAAATAAATGCAGATTCATTTGTTTATGAGTGGATTCATTCAGTTATGAATTTATGAATGCATTCATTCAATTTAAAATATTATTTCGGTTCCGCCTTCTCCTTAAAAGGGTCCCACATTTTTTACCACCTACTTTGATAAAAGGAGAGACATTGAATGCAGTACTCTTCATTTTGTAGTGATTATAATTAAAGGCTAGTAGTTCATTGGCCCAGCCAGTGGTCAGATAGTCCACAGCCTGCTTTATGTGGTGCCTGAGTTTTTGGGGGCTGGTACATTGTGGTGTAGAAACTTCCCTTTTGGAAGTCCTGGATCTAGAACGGTACATTGTTTGTGCAAAAAAATAAACAAAATGGATGCCTGTCCTGCAGGTAAACTGTGCTCATGACCTGGGGTTCAATCCCAGGTAGCAGACTCCAGGTTCACTCAGCCTTCTATCCTTCCGAGGTCGGTAAAATGAGTACCCAGTTTGCTGGGGGAAGGGGGGGGCAATGTGTAGCCTTCATTACTGTAATTAAAAACTGTAAACCACCCAGAGACTACTTGAAGTGGTATGGGGTGGTATAGAAGCAGAACACTTTGCTTTAGCAAGCTGTCTGGAGCAGAGAGTGGACTGGTGGGGATAAATAAAAATAAGAAGGTTGTGGATAATGGAAGCAGTAGCTGAAGATGGCCTGGTCACCCGTTGCGAGGATCCACTGGGGTCCCTTGTAGGTTTTGTCTGGCTACTGAGACCCAGGTGCTGCCACGAGGCCGGCACAACGGATGGGGAAGGGTCATAAAGTCCAGCCAGGGGATGGTGGGAGACCATTTAGGAGCTCGGCACGCTTAGACGGAGAGGCAAGCAGGCTCCCCCACCCACCAGCATCCTCCCTGTACAACACACACACACAGCAAACAGATCACAACAAGCCTCTTTATTAGTGTGGAGAAAAGTCGGAAACGATAAAAACCCGTGAGTCTTGCAGAGACAAGACAGGAATCTCAGCGAGGTTCTTCTAAGCCTTTGAGAAAATCAGATTTGGTCCGTTTCGGAGCGAAAGGGAGCAGCCCTTCCTGGTCCAAACAGGCACCCAAAGGAAACCAAAACACTAGATTAAAACTGTTTCCTTACCTACCATTACAATATTCTGCTTCAGTGCTTTCCTAGTATTATTAGTATTATTATTATTATTGCCTTTGAGCCTATAAAGTGCAGATAGGACAAACCTCACCAGACTTCGGCCTTCCTGCCAGGGAAGTTTGTCAGGATGCAACAAAACCCCAGATGCCTGCGGGTGGAGGGGGGAAGCGCTCTCTCAACACCCACCTAACGACCACAAGCCAGCAATGTTAGCCTAGGGCAGTGATGGCAAACCTTTTAGAGACCAAGTGCCCAAATTGCGATTCAAAACCCACTAAATTTTTGCCAAGGGCCAATACAGCCATTTAACCTGAATCCAGGTGGCTGTGAAGGGGCGATGTCGGGTGCCCACAGAAAGGGCTCCGAGGGCCACCTTTGGCACCCGTGCCATAGATTTGCCAACACTGGCCGAGGGCGAACATTAACGAAGAATGTGGGGCCGATTCAAACTCCCACCCAATTTCCACTTCGAAGAGGGCGCAGGCAAAGGAACAGACAGCCTCTAAGTCTACCTTAAATCCTGAAAATACTGCAGTCGCGACGCCCTTGGCCGTTGTAACGTTTTGCCGAAAATACTGTCTCGGAAGCTTCAAGCAGCTCTTTGTAACTAAAGCGTCAAGTGTTCAAAAAACAAAACAAAACGGGAGAGGGTTTGTCCAAACGGAACAGCCAAGAGACCCAACAGCAAAGGGAGGGTGTGTGGGGGGCTCCCGACAAACTAGTGCTACAAACCCTCGTGGGAACACAACATGAAAGTGCAAAATAAAAGTCTTGGGAGGGGAAAACGGAGAGTGCTATGGACTTCCTGAAGGGTTTAGGTTTTTTTAAAGAGAAGTATAGTTGCAGCATGCTACAGACCCTAACCCTGTCCTACCTTTTAGAAGACATTTCTAGGAGGTTGGATCCCCCCGCTCACCCTCGCGAGATGCCCTCCGCCTCCACCCCCCTCTTCAGGCCTACAAGGAGCCCGAAGAGGCACCGGGGCGGAACGCTCCTTCGGTGTCAGCACGCAAAGCCCCGAGCGGGGAGAAGGATCTCGATAAAGGTTGAGGGTCTGTCTCTAGATCCACAGCAGCTGGGGCAACTTTTGTGGGGTGCAATGGGGAAGATCCTCCCCAGGTTGGAAAGACAGGGAGGAAGAGGTGCCTCAGGCTGACTGGGTGAAGGCCGGGCGCAATCAAGAGCCCCCCCCCCGCGGGAGAGACAGAGCCCAGAAGGCAGCGATGCAGGCCAAGGAGAGGCAGGCGAGGACAGGGTGGTGGCGGCGGCTAATCAATGACGGCAGAGCTGCACATGGTGTTCATCCCGCAGGCCCGTTTGCCCCGGTACAGGTAGTAGTAGCCCTGGAAAAGATGGAGGCGGGGGGGGGGGAGATGGGCCGGTGGGCAGCACGGACCTTTGCAAGTTGCGTGGGGGCCCCCGCAGTGCTCCAGAGTAGCCAGGCAGAATCGAACCATGCCCGGGCACGGGGCTTCCCTCGGCTCCAGGGGGCACTGGGTTGGCAAGAAGGCCAAGAGGACCAGGAAAAAGAGGCCAGCGCGTGGAGCAGAATCAGGCCCCCCCTCCCAACATGGGCAGAGCCTCCCAGTTTTCTAGGCCTCGGAAGTGGGGTCGAGCTTGGCCCCAGGCGTGGGAAAACTCTCCCGGAGCCCTCTAAAAAAGTCACTTGTTTCCCCCTGGCGTGCACTTGCCCCCCCCCCGGCTCCTGTTAGATTGGCGGTTCCTGAATCGTTTTTGGACAACAGTGCCCAGAAAGCCCAGGCAGCACAGCCAGTGGCAAAGGCTTCTGGGTGTTGTAGTCCAGGAACATCTGGAGACTTGGGGCCCCAGGAACCCCTGCCTTAGATGTACAAGGATTTTGAGGGGGGGGCGGGAGAGATGCCCGAGCTTACCTGCTCTCCCCAGTCCTCGCCCCAGCTGTTCTTGATGGCCCAGAAGGGCGTCCGGCCACCTGCGGGAGCACCACAAGAGGCTATCAGGAGGCAGGGCTACCAACAGTGAGGGGCAGAGATGCCCCCTGATCCACCACCACCACCACCACCACCACTGGCGGGGGGACGAGCCGTTCCGCCTCCAGAGGGAAGGTCCCCAGGAGCCGTCCGCCCCCCCCTTGTGCTCAGGAGCGCCTCCCCCGCCTGACTTACGCGTGCCGTAGCCCACCAAGAGGACGGCGTGGTCTATCATCCAGGGGTTGCAGAGGAGGAAGAACGGGTGGGAGACCCCCTTCCGGTAGAACTGGTCAAAGGAGGGAGGGGGGGGCAGGAAAAGGAGACTCTTAGCAGGGCTCACCTTCCGAAAACAGCTCCACATCAACCCCCTGCTCCCCCTCTTATGGCACTTGCTCCCTTTGTGTATGGTCGGTATGCTTGCACATGCACATGCACGCATGCAAGCACACACACACACACACACACACACACACACACATCAAACACAGTGTTCTTTAAACGGGCCTCTGTCCCTCACTGCTCTGAACATGGTTTGGGGTGTGCCTTTTGTTTACCATCTTTTAGCGTGTATTTGATTGACTTTTTATTATTTGTATTACCTGCTGTTTTTCGCTTTATCTTGTAGTGTTTTTTTTTTAGAACAGCAGGGACAGAAGAGACCCTCTGAATTATTTAAGTCAAGGGGCTCCGGGAAGGAGGGGGGGGGACTCAGAACTCCCAGCCTCCTGCTCCACAGCCACAGACCTAAACCAATGAGCAGCTCTCAAGCAGCTCAGACATGTGGTCTTTGAATGACATCGGCCGCCCTGGGTCCTTTTGACAGAGAAAGATGGAGTGAATGAATGAATTAATTAATTAAAAAAAATTAGTCCAAGAATGTAGATTGATTTGTCTGTCTGCCTGCTCATTCCTTCAAAGGCCCCAAAAGTAAGTAAGCAAGTAAACTAGTTAGTTAGTTTAAAGGTCCAAGAATGTAATGGTTCAGAGGGTCCCAGTTCTAAGCCTTTGTTAGTTAGTTAGTTAGTTAGTTAGTTAGTTAGTTAGTTAGTTAGTTAGTTTAAAGGTCCAAGAATGTAAGTTTAAAGGTCCAAATGATTCAGAGGGTCCCAGTTCTAAGTCTTAGTTAGTTAGTTAGTTAGTTAGTTAGTTAGTTAATAATAATAATAATAATAATAATAATAATTTATTGTCATTGTGTGTATATATACAGTATACACATACAACGAAATTCAGACACCCAGAGACCAGATTCAACACACACACACATACACACACACAAATCTCCAAACACTCTCACACACATTACAAAATCACTTCAACACACACATACACATAAAAAATCCATGAACACTCCCCCCCCCAAAAAAACCCCACAAGCATCTACACAAGAGGCTAGGCAATACTGTCCAAGTTAGTTAGTTAGTTAGTTAGTTAGTTAGTTAGTTAGTTAGTTAGTTAGTTAGTTAGTTAAAAAGGTCCAAGAATGAAAGTATCAAAATAGGCCAAGCCATCTCTGACAGCACCCAGTTCTCGACCAGGTGGATCCTCCCAATGAAAAGGGGAACAAGACCATCCACCCGGGTGCCAGGTGATGCAGCTACCTGTGCCGGCACCAAAGGAGCGGCAAGCAAAAGCAGCAGGGCAGGGATCAAGACGCTGCCTCCCCCCTCCCCCCCCCCAGCTTCCCATCACCTGCCCCCAGATAGGGCAGCCTGTTGGGGGAGGGAGAGGAGTGGACCAGCTACCCCCGGTGGTGTGTGTCTCACCTGCATGGCAAAGGCGTTCAGAGCGATGGAGATGGGTCCGTTCTTGGCCAGCCAGGCTGCGATCTCTGGAACGGAGGAGAAGGGTGGAAAAGGTGAGGCCGAGGCTGGAAAGAGCCGCCCGGAGGAAGGAGGAGAACAGGGCAGCCGGGGCTTCCCTTCCACGAGGGAGAGAAGCCTCTCGAGGTGTTTCCAGAAAGAGAGAGAGCAGACGTTTGTCTCCCCTTCGGTCGTGGGTCTTTCCAGGGATTGCGCTCCTCCAGGGAAGCAGGCCCCGTAGATGGCTCTCATCTGCACCACCATGTGAACGCCTGGGGCGATGGTCAGAGGCAGCCTCTCTGCCCAACCTCAGCCTGCCTGGAATTGGTCTCCCTGAATTGTGGGGACTGGAGAGGAAGCCGTCGAGATGGGAAGTGGGAAAGGACTGGGCTTGTCGGACGGGAGAAAAGGAGGTGGAGGAGAGACTGGGAGCACTTTCCCAATCTTTGAAAGGCTTGTCCTGGAGAGAAGGGTCAGGACCGGTTCTCCATCATCCCAGAGTCCAGGTTGCGCAAACCACCACATGCTCAAGGGAGAAGAGCCTGGCAAGTGTCTTTCGGTTTGCCTTCCTATATGGATACCGGGGTGTGTGTGTGGACTGGATGGCCTCAGGAGGGCCCTTTTTGACTCCATCGCACCTCTAAACCCTCACAGAAGGCCACGATCAAGCATTTAGAGAAAGGACATTCACAAGCACTGAGAAGACGGCTTTCCACGGACGTCCGGCCCTGCCTTCACTTCAGAGGCCTCCTCGCGCACGCACCGTTCTCGTCCCGGGAGATGGCCACGGAGCTGTTGATGTAAACGGCCACTTTGTCCTTGGAGAAGCCACACTTCTGCTCAAACCCCTCGTAGCTGTAATCCCGCTCGGTCTCCAGGCCACCTAAGAGAGGGAGGGAGGGCCGGGGTGGGGGTGGGAAAGACAGGCGGCCAACAGCATTACAATCGAGGCAGGAAGTATGCTGAAGAAAAGGCTTTGGGGTGTTGTTTTAAAACGCACACTGCCGGGTCCTCCCGGGTTCCAGGGAGCCCCCCCCCCCACGACAGAAACAGCAGCGCAGGATGCTCCGTGGAAAACAGGCGGCCGCCCTATTGAACGGTGCCAATCTGATCTCATCCGTTCAAAAGGAGACCGGTGCCACCTGCGAAAAGATGCACTGAACCCCAGCAGCTCCAGGCCCCTCCTCTGCAGCCAGAAGGGCGGCCGGTGTGAAGGCTGTGATTTTCCGGAGCCCACCCTCTGCTCTGGGAAAGCTGCGGTGCTGCACACAGACAGAGGGGGCATAAACCGTAACGGAAACAAAAACGGAAGGGTCACCTCTTGGGAAGGACCTTGCCTGTCCGCGAGGGGCTCTGCCACGTGGCTGCGTGTTGAGGAAAGCCGGACGAAGGGTCCCCCCCCACAAAGCCCGTTTCCAAACTAGACTCAGGCTGGCCGTGGAGCAGAAGCAGCTGTTCCGGCAAAAAAGGAAGATTCCCCTGCGGGCGGCACTCACCCAGGCCCTCGATGGCTTCGTAGGCGTTGGAGGGCAGCCCGCCCCCGCAGGCTTGGTCCAGAGCGTCACAGTCGAGCAGTTCTGAGGGGGCAAGAGGGCAGGACTCAGGGAGGAACCCAAACCACGGGAGTGGGGGCTGGGGGCTAGGATGCTGTTCTCCATCCGAGGTCGCCCCCTGACCCCACAAAGGAGGCTGACTTTCTGCTGTGTAACCCCCCCCTCCCAATCTCGGGCCATGCCTTCCTACCAACGTGACACATACAGAGAAACACACAGCCATGCACCACAGCATTCTGCCTCTGGGTACCAGGCGCCAGGCGATGGATGCCACACATCCCCTCGTGTGGGCGTGGGGATGACGACTGCAGCCGGAAAGCAGCCTGGGTGTCGCTGCTGCTGCTGCTCTCAAGCTGAGGAAGGCCCATCCTCCCGGGGGAGCCTGGGTGTCGATTCCGCCCTCCTCGGGAGTGCTGGGCTCGCCCCTACCTTGCTCGGAGAGAGACACGAGGGAGCCTTTGCGCAGGAACCACTGCCCTTCTACGTTGCCTGTGACAGAGAAGGCCCAGCAGGAGCCGCAGGAGCCCTGGAGGCACAGGGAGAGAGAGGAGACGAGAGGAGGGCCGGCTGGGTTTGGAGGTCCGGGCCTTCCCCGAGACCTGGGAACAGCCTTAGAAACCAGGATGCCTTCAGTCTGAATATTAGGGAGAACGTCCGGAAGATGGAAGGAGCGATTCTGCTCTGCTGGCTGCTGACCGGTTCCCGAGCCAAGCCGAAAGCGCTGGTTCTAACCTATAGAAGCCCTCGACGTAGCCAGGCCTTCTCGAGGGCATCTCCCTTGGCAAGCGTGCTCAAGGGCTTAGCTTGTCAAGGGAAGCCTTTCTCTCAGTCCCACCAACCTCAGAGGTGCCTCCGGCAAGGGCACAGGAGACAGCCTTCTCTGTGGCTTCTCCCGGTCTTTGGAACTCCCTGCCACTGGAGGCCGGGCTGTCCCTGTCTTCCCTGCCCTTCCACAAGCAGACAAAAACTGTTTTCTTCCAGCAGTCTTTTAATAATTTTTAAAAATCGGATTGTTGTGCTTTACTGATTTTAAGTGTGGTTATAGTATTGCTTTTGTTTACCATTTGTTCCTTTTAAATATTTGTTTCTTTGCTATTTGTGGCTTTTAATTTAACGACAGCCTTTCAAAGGGGAAAGGCAGGGTAACGGCTGGCGGTTGGAACCAACGACCTTATAGAGGGCCCTACCAACTCAATAGTTCTGTGATTCTGAAAGCATCTTAAATAACAGTGAAACAAATAAAAACAAAAGGTTTCCAACCCGGGAGGGGTGGCCATCAGGCCACAACACAACTGCCAGGCATGGCCAGGAGGCAGGGTGCCCCTCCTGCCCCCAGGACCGCTCTGGCATCTCAGGCACGAGCCCAGCTGGCACCAGCCCCCCCCAGCTTCCTCCTTTCTGCCTCCTCCCAGGGAGGCCCATCTCAGGAGAGGGCTGGCCGGAGGGGCCGTTGACCGTGGATGTCTCTGCCCCTGGATGCTCAGAAGTCCCCGAAGCTGCCGCCGGTGAGCCAAAGGAGACCCACCTGGTTCTTGACCCCCGTGACGGCCCCATGGTCCCTCCAATCCCACTGGTTGGGAGGAGGGTCGGTGGGGATGGCGGCCGCTTTCATGGGCCGGGAGGGCTGCTGGGCCAGCAGTGGGTTGAGGTGCCTGGAGCGGAACTCCTCCTCTGGAAAAGAGATGGGCGGAAGGAGGGCATGAGCGCTGGCGAGAAAGACCAGAAGGAACTGGGGGTGGGGGTGGGGGGGGGAGGCAAAGCGGGGTGTGTGTGAGTCTGTTCTACATCTCAGAACGCAAGTGGCTTTGATAGACGTGCAGGGGGTCCGTCCTGCAGGGCTGGAGTTCAGGGAATAGAGCTGCAAGAATGCAGTAAATGTTGAAGCCCCGGGAGTCTCAGGAGGAAGTCTCTCGTTCAAGATGTCCTCTTGTCTGGGTCGAACACGTCACGGGCATGGGGTGGCTGGTAGAGCCGGGGACCAATCGCTACAGTTTCCGGTGGCCAGGAAATCATCCAGAAAGGGACTGAACAGGCGCGATGCTTTCCCTTGCAGGACTGAAGACACTCAGAGCTACGTACCATGGAGCTTCCCTTGGCCTGTGAACGGGGTCCATTTTTCCACCTACCCGTCAGGTCACTGAATTTGGTGACTCCGTATTCCGCCGTGCCTCGGTCCAGCTCCTGAATGACCTGGGCCTTCTCCAGGTTCTCGGCAAAGATCCGGAAGCGCCGCTCGGTTTCTGGAGAGGATCCCAGAGAAATGTCCGCCGGCCGTGAGCACGCTTTATGCCACCAGTCCAGCCCTCCCCTATCAAAGGCTGCGGCTTTTGTTGCTTGCTCCTCCAGCAGCCGGGCTCTGGCCGTGGGGGTGGGAGGGGCAGGTGGGGTGGGCGTCCTGTGAGGCTGCCTGGGCCAGGTGGCCCCACAAGGGGCTAGCAGCAACCCCTAAGGCTATCTCCACAGGGGAAAGAGGTGGGGGAGACACTTCTCACAGTTCCAGCCTGGCCCGATATTTCCCCGTGATAATTCCTTCCCTCCTGGGAAAACCCACTCACCTTTTTTGTCCTTGTAACTCTTCTTATAAGTGGCCAGGAAGTCCTTGAAGAGGGAGACCAGGTGGACGGAGGCATTCTGAGGAAGGTGGGGTGGTGGTGGTTTAAAAAAAAGAGAATCCGGCAATGAAAATTAAGCACAAGGCCAGCAGAAGCAAACTGCACGTGTCCTCAGGACAGACCGAGGAGCCAGGGTGTCCTCCATCTCCTCTCTCCTGGAAGATCAGCTCTGTCCCTCTCCTTCTGGACAAAACCTCCCAGCTGAGAGTCAGGCGTTAACCTCCACCTGCTAGACCCCAAATACCCACTGGCTTTGGGGGCAAGGGTGGTTGTTCCAGGGGGCCAATTCACTCCCAAGGCATGACGACCCTTTTTGACAATATTGGGGGGCTAGTTTACCAACCAGCCCACCTGCCTGGGGAGCTTTTATGGCTGAGAGAGGTTTTGGGTCCAGACCTGCGTACGCTTTGTCCCAAACCATCTCCGCTGGTTCTTATCTCCTTGGGAGTGGGAAACAACAAAGCAAATTGACCTGCAGGGAGAGGTCGGCTCTAACGCCCTTTGTTGTCCCGCTAAGGGGTGCTCACGGACGCCTGCGCCAGTACAGAAGCGCCGAGGAGAGAAGGACAAAGGCACCCACCTGCAGAGACCTCTCCCCCTGGAAGGGATCGCCGGCTTCGGCAGCGGGAGCCTCACGGCGGAACACCTCCCACCCACCACGTTTTGCCGCCTGGATGATCTCGAACGGGTCTGGAGGAAAGAAAGGTTCAACGTTCCCAGCCCAGTTGGCAGCCACATGACATCGGCAACCAAACAAACCCCACATGCCAAGAGGAGCCAAGAGCTAGCTGGAATCTGTCCACTTGATTCCCCCCCCCCCCGTGAGCAGAGAGACGCTTCCAAACGAAAGACCGCACTCCTGAAAACAGTTCCGAGGGGTGTCCCCTCAGGACTGAGGTGGCAGGAAGACCCTCTCCGCGGGTCTCCAAGCCACGGGGGCTCTCTGAGGGCCCCTGCTTTGGGCGCCTCTGGCCTTCTGCCCCACTTCGCTGCTGCCAAACCTCAAAGCCTCTCCCCGCTTGCCACCCTTGGGCGAGGGGCAGGTTGTGGGCACCCCGGGAGCCCACGGCCCTGCGAAGGCCAGCAGAGGCCGAGACAAATATCCTGCTTTTCCTGTTCTCCTGCTGTGTCCGCTGCTCGTTCCTCCCAAAACAAGCGGGAAAACAACTAAATGACCCATGTGGCACCACTCGGAAGCAGTGAGTTCCGAAGCTGCCTCTCTCTGACCAACACAGCAAAGGCTTTGTAGAGCTACAAAAGGGGCTTGTCAGCTGAGACGGCAGTGGTTTATGCTGTCAGGAAGAAACAGGTGAAGTCTGGGCCCTGCATTTTGAAAAAAAAATTGGGTGCCACCCAGACCCAACCTACCAGCAGGACGACACTCGTGCTTAACCAGTTCCTTCTCGTTCGCCCAGGGCTGGATCCAGACTTCAAAGTGGCATGACTGGGTGAAAAGAGGACAAGGGGAAGGGAGGCGTGAATGCAAGGCACAGGAGGCCGGGGGGTGGGGGTGGGTGGGGGCAAGGAGAGGACGACGTGGCAGAAGCCAGGAAGACACAGAAAACCATAACTGCAGGCAGCAATTATGACTCTGCCAGGGTATAACGATCACCTGGGGAGGCCTTCCTCTCCATCCCGCCCCCTTCCCAGGGTTGATGGGACACGAGAGAGGGTCTTCTCTGTGGCTGCTCCCAGCCCGTGGAACTCCCTCCCACTGGAAACCAGACTGGCCCCGTCTCTGCTCTCCTTCGTCATGGCAGGCAAAGCCCTTTCTCTTCAAGCTAGGCAAGACTATAGGTGAAAAAACAGGGTCCAGGAAGGGGCTGACCCCCCCCTTCTTCCCTTCCCCGCTGCCAACCTCACAAAACGCTTCCCTCCCAAACCAGAGGGCAGGCCATGACGGGTCAGCTGACGCCGGCTGAGTCAGCCCAAGCTGGTCACAAGACAGGGCACATGAAAGGGGAAAGCGAGCAGGGGGGAAGCAGCACCCCCAGAGCTGGGCAGAAAGAGTGATAATGGGAGGGGTCAGGAGCCGTCTTTGCTGCAGTCAGTGCTTTTCAAAAAGTTCCAGGATTTCAGGGTGGCCTGTCCCGTTCAGATTGGCACATCTGGATCGCCCCGTTGGGGCCGCTCCCATCATCCACGACCGAGGGCCCGTGCTGGATGGGGACAAGGGGAGACACCACCCGAGAACACGCGAGCAGGGGTTACGTAAACTGCCTTAACGAGGGGCCTGCAAGGTGGTTCGGAGATGAAATGCCAAATGTTTTGTCAATACGCTTGGTTGGCACCAATAAGGAAGCAAGCGAGCAGGTTATCTACGTTCACTGAGAAATCCAGCAAGGCGAGACAAGACTGGTATCCCTGGGGAACGAGACTTCGTATCTGGGGTCCCAGGAAATTAAAAGAAGCACCCTGCAGGACCAGACCCAGAGTTTGAAAGTAATGCACTTCAAGTTCCGTTACGTTTGAGGGAACACACTTTTCTTTTTTTAAGCGCCACCATTGGCAATGCAAATATTTCTAAAAAGAGGAGTCAGTGATGTTTACCCATTGGGCATAAGAGGATATTCTTGGGAAGCGGGAAAGGACTTGAGCCCTTTTTAAAAAAAAAGATGGGATGTCCAAAAGAGGTTTTCTTCCACTCGCAGCCTGCTTGCAACTTTCGAAAAATGTAATACTTCCAAGCTCCGGTTAGTATCTGGCCCCTTTTGCTGCCCAGGAAGCCCATCAGCGGGGAAAGGCCTGGAGTAACCGACCCCCCCACCACCACCAATTGCCACCGTCTGAGGCACCAGCTTCCTCCCCCCCTCCCCTTCTGAAAGGACGCGCTTACGGTTTGCTGGGGCTCTCCGGGAAAGAGGTGGCGGGGAGACCCCTGGCCCGTCGCCTGGCTCTGGAGGGGCGGATTCCTCAGCAGGGTGACCTCCAGGTAGTACTTGAGCCCGTTTGCCACCTGGAAAGCAGAAGAAACACTGAATTAGCCTCCCAGGAAGAGATGCAACACAGAGATGCAATTCCTTTATACAAGGTACCACTGTAGAGGTATTTCTAGGCATATTTACTCAAGCTGGCCAGTGGAGACCATGCCATGGATAGTACGCAAAACTTCCATGTTTTTCAGCACCTGGAAGGAACCCCAGTGAGCTGAAGGAACCCCCTTTCCTGGTTGGATGGGGATTATGGGAGTTGTGCCCCTCCTTAAAAAAAAAAAAAGACAGCCACCACCAACCCAACTCTGGACTGCGGATACAGCTTTTACCATTTTTGGCTCCAAATCCCAGACCCAATCCTCCTGTCCCAGAGTCAGCGGGGGATAATGGGATATGTGATTCCCCCTACAAATGCATAGACATTTTTTAAAAAAATGTTGTGCTGAAACCTTCCATGTTTTTCCGTGTGGGGAGGGGGAGGGGGGTCCTTGGGATCGAATCCCCGGTGGATACCACTGCCCTACTGGACGAGGCTTTTCCTGTGTGTGTGTGTGTGTGTGTGTGTGTGTGTGTGTGTGTGTGTGTGTGTGTGTGTCGTGAAAGCCAAGATGCCTGATCGGGAGAGCTTGGGGACCTTTCTGGAAAGTACATTTTCCGAAAGACCGAGGGCTGGGAGCTACGGTAGGCAACAGTCACCGGCACCCCTACGGAATGAGCAAAACAGAACATTAAGCCAGCCTTCTCACTGTCGCCCCCTTAACTTTGGGGGGGGGGTTCAAAATCCTATTAAAGTGGCAAATTGGGTTGATCCCTTCCTGATTGGGGCTCCCAAGCCGATAACAGGGGTGTGTTATTAACAAGCTTTCCCCTCTTCTGAGTCACTGACCCAATTCCTTCTGCCCCATAAGTCACAGGTGAATCCTCCCACCAGGAGTATCTCCCCCCCACCCCCGCCCTACGGCCTCAGCACCCAGATTTGTGATCACTCGGACAACCTCAATTAGCATCAACGCCAGGAAGGTGGAACGCCCTCGGGCCCGGCCGGGATTTCGAATGAGCCAGAAGCCTGTTTAATGGGCGAGAACAAGCCTCCAAGGCAGGAAGCCTCTACTAACTGGGATTCCAGCTCCCCTACATGCACCGAGGGAAGGCATAGGGTGGCAAGCGATTTCAGCCCACGCATGTGGGTCTCTATGGCCTTGGGTCCTTTTCCAAGGAGGAAGGTGGGGTAAAAATATTCATCATCATAAAATAAATAATATTGGACAAGGTGACACCTGGAGGATCACCGGGACGTCCAGGTCATCCTTTAAAAGTTCGGGATTTGACAGCCAAGCTTAGAAATGCTAGCTATTGATTGACTGGTTGATTGGCTATGATTCATCATTGTTTCAGAACGGCAGAGTTGGAAGGGACCCCCAGTGGATCAGGGAACCCAGCCCGTCAAGGAGGCACCGCGGGGATCCCAAGCAGCCAGCTGGGCTCATGGGACTTGTAGTCCCCACAGAAGAACGTGCCCAAATTCTAGAATAAAACGGAGCTGTCAGATCTCAATGCCCCAAATCCCTGCTCCAGAGGAGAACGATGGGGACATGTCCTCCCCCCCCCGCCGCCCACAGGTACAGTGACGACATTCATCCTTCTTCCTTTCCTTCCAACAATCATCTTGCCATCATCCTCACAAGCCACCAAAGGCTCCCATTGGTGGCCTCCCCCCCTTCCTTCCCCCCTAAGATTATCTATAAAACAGAGTAGGTTTTAACCTTCAGCTAATGTTCAAAGTGTTGTTACTGGAAAGAAAAATAAATCTATATTTTCACTCCTAGGTCGCCCTCTATGCAGGTCCTCCTATTAGGACTACCTGGGGAGAAACAGATTTATTTTTCCTTTCAGCAATGATGCAGAAATAACAACTCCCTTGATCCGCAAGTGACTCTGGGGATTAAGGGAGGACCTGTAGAGGGTGTAATCCCCACAGTCGCCTGTGGATTATGAGAGTTGTGATCCACTCCATTAGAAAATACACCCCATAATAATAAAAATAAGACCCCACCAAGGAGGTCTCAGAGGCTGCCATCTTTCTTTCTCCTGACCTTTTGTCCAACGCGGCCGACACACACACCCATGAAGAAAAAGCCACCACAGACCTTTGAAATGGTTCCCCCAATCCCTTTGGACTCCAACTCCCATAACCCCCCTTTCCTGGCCAAATGGGGATTATGGGAATTGTGCCCCTCCTAAAAAAGAGGACAACCACCACCAACCCTAACTCCAGACTCCAAAAAAAGCTTTTGCCCTTTTTTGACTCCAAAGTCCTAGACCTTCTCCTCCCAACCCTGAAGTTAGCGGGGGATGATGGGATATGTCACCCCCACACACAACCATAAACATTCTTTAAAAATACCAAATAACAAAAAAAAAACCCTCACTCCACACCCAGAATGTTTCCCAGCTCTCAACCTGAATATATATGTATACAGTACACACACACACACACACACACTGTATATGTGTGTGGGTGTCTGTTGGGGCATAGGGACTACAACCCCCAGGGTTGCGGTGGCAGCTAAGTGGGGATGATGGGAGTTGGAGTCCCCGGGTTGGGAAAGCACCCCAAACTCGTTCCTGAAAAGGGGGGAAACAGTTTCCTGAGTGTGTGTGTGTGTCTGTTGGGGCGTAGGCAGGACAACTCCCCATCACCACCGCAATGAGGGGTGCCTCCCGGGGATGATGGGAGTTGTAGTCCCGGGGGAAAAACCCAACCCTCAAACTTATTCCTGGGGGGGGGATAGGTTCCTGAGGTTGTGTGTGTGTGTGTGTGTGTGTGTTGGGTCGTAGGGACAACAACCTACCCCCCACCACACCGGCTGAGTGGGGATGATGGGAGTTGTAGTCCCCGGCGGGGAAAAAAAACCCTAACCCCAAATTCGTTCCTGAGAGGGGGGAGGGGAATAGGTTCCTGAGGGTGTGTGTGTGTGTGTTTCTCCCCCCTCTTCCTCCTCCTCCTCCTCCTCCTCACCTGGCTCCGGGCGTCCCGCAAGGTCCACAGGTGAGCCCCTCCGAGGAGGAGGGGGTCGGGTCGGGGGCTTCGGCCAAGGCGAAGCGGGCCGCCTCCCGGGCCTCCTCCTCCTCCTCTTCCTCCAGCTCCTCCGAGACCGGCGCCCCCCTTTCGAGGAGGGCCAGAGCCAAGGCCAAGGCCAAGAGGGGCCGCCAAGACCCTCCGACGGGCGCCATCGTCCTCGTCCTCGTCGTCATGGGAATGAGGGAGGGGCGGGGCCTCCCTACAAGCCACGCCCCACGGACCCGCCCGCCATCTTGTCTCCTCCTCCTCCTCCTCCGCACTTGGAGGGTTGCTAAGGGCGAGCCGGGAGGGAGGAGCCGCACTGCGCCTGCGCAGGAACGGAGGGGCGGAACCTGGCGGGCGGCCTCACACCCCGCCCACGCGTTTTCTCTGCCCAGGCCAGGGGCACGTGGTGGCGCCGCCGCGGGGGATGATGGGACTCGTAGTCTGGATGGGCCTCTTTTATTTTTAAAGGCCAGACTGGAAGCAGGCAAAAGAGCCTTTGGGGAGGCCGACGGACAGGCCACGAATGAATCCATATTTATTTGTTTAGAGCAGGCATGTCCAAACATGGGCCTTCCAGATGTTTTGGACCACAACTCCCACAGTCCTTTGCCATTGACAATCTAATCTTAGAATTCTGGGAGTTGTGGTCTAAAGCATCTGGAGGGCCCATGTTTGGACATGCCTGATTTAGAGCATTTTTGCCCCGCCTTTCTCCTTGGAAAAGGGCCCAAGGTGGGTTATTTATTTATTTATTTATTATTATTACTTATATACTTACAGTCATGAGAGACAACATACAGTCCAGGGCAATTAAGACATATTCGAGTTTGAGAACAAGGAACCGAGGGACAAGTCCTATTGTCACATTGCCTTCTTCTTTTTAAATGATGCGAGATGGCTCTTGGCCCTCCTCCTCCCTAGCTTTTAAATATTGCCCTTTAATGATATAGCTCTGCCCTTGCAAGACTCGTTGCTTCCAGCTTTCCAAACCCTGGCCTTCAGCGCTGCCCTGGGTCCTTTTGTAAAGGAGAAAGGTCAAAAAACGTTTTCAATGCATCGATTACAACACACGGCGGGATCCGTTCTGCTGTAAGGGAGGACATTTGACTAATTATATATTTATAAATATATATGGCTGCTTCACTAACCACAGGTATGGACAAGCCCTCATGTATTCAACAACAATGTATTCTAAGCAATACATATATATATATAGCCACACTAGTGACACGAATAATGTAGTTATATTCACTTAAGCACTCCACGTATATATATATATATATACATATATGTATCACATACACATGTATCTACAGTTGTATTCTTGTAAACTTAGAATCTTTGGTCAAGCCTTTCCGGCTAGAATAGAGAAAGGAACTTCCGCAAAGTCAGCTAAGGCAATTATGAATTCAAGGATCCAATTAAGTTCCTAAGCTTTGAGGATCACACACTAGCAATTAACGTGTGTCCAAGGCGTACCAGGGAGGCCTTATCTCAGCGTCTGGGGTTTATAACTGTCAAATGTCCAAGGACATAAGGATGATCCTACCCTCCCTGCCTGTGAGGGGAGGAGATCAAACGTACCAGTTAGAACTTTTAGGCAAGTGTCAGGAATACAAAATAAATGACCAAAGATGTCAATTAGTGTTTGATGCATGTAACAAGTGTATATGACGTAAATTCTGATGGGCGGAGGGGGAAAAGAGTGCTGGAAAAACCTTATAAAAATATCTCCTTTCGTTTTCTGGGTGGACTTCTCACCACCAAAAAGTGTGGAAGTGCCCTGATTGATCAATCAATAAATTCTTTTCTCGTCTCATGAGACTCAGACTTGGTCTTTTGCAGCCCATGAAGCGCAGGCACGCTGGCACGGGACCCTCATAAATTTAAATTCCTTACATTTCTGGTGCATTGGCCGGGAAAAGTGCCACTGCCCCAGCGCTCTTGGGAGTCTGACTTAAATCACAGTAAGAATTCATGCTGACCCTGGAACAAATCTAGTCCGGACCCTCTGATTTTGAGAGGAGACTTGTTCTATCAGCATTGGACACAATACTGTTATTTAAGGAGAAAACAAAGCCGGCAGAACAACGGAGGAACTGTAAGAGGACTGCGCAAAAGAAATCTGGTAAGAAGAGAAAACTAGTTGTGGGGTGGCGTGAGTTCGAATCTAACAGCTCTGTGGAGTGGAGAAGATTGCGGATTCTTGTTGTCGGCCCCGGGGGGGGTACAGGGAGGAGAAGGGTCGGATACGACCTTAACATCCCAAGGACTAGGGGACACTGAGGGACACTACGACCCTGAAATCCCCAAGGGAGGAGGGGGTTTTTCAGACTAAAACAGGAGGAGAAGAGCGCTGCTCTAACATCCTGGGAAAGTTTGCAAAACCCAACATCTCTAGGGTCCGCCCCCTAAGTATTTGAAACAGGAGGAGAAGAGCGTTGCTCTAACATCCTGGGGAAAATTTAGAGATATATTAATGCATGGGCATGTGGGATGGTGATTCCACTTTTGAATTTTGCATGTGTGTTTTTCAAGGTAAGGGGCTGTGCCTCTATACCCTGCGTAACCATAGGGAAGTGGCCATTCCCTGTGTCTTAAGCAGGGGCAAAGACTGGCAATCTTTGCCCTACAATACCAACGGAGTTCCACCATCTTTGTTTGATTTTAGAGAAGTTAGAAAGATCTATTCTTAGGCAAGGGATCGCAGTTAACTGGGGAAACAGAAATGTGGGAGAGTTGTGTATGGTTGCTGAATCACATGTTGGCGTGTATGATGGGCATTTGATTGTTGAGGTGTGAGTCCGTTTGATGCTTGTGTGGGAGAAATCATAGGAACACAGTTAGACCTTTAAAGTAAACCTATGGGGATAAATTAGTGCAGTTTATGCACCCCCTTTTTTGATGTGCGATGTGGTAACATTGGAATTCTGCCACCAGAAGTAATGATTTTGGTATTAAATGGAACATGAGTAAGCTTTAAGAAGAACCCCTCTAACTAGGATGAGGCAGGACTTTACCATCTCAAATTAAGATTCTAGCCCTCAGGGAGGACAGACCAATTATGACCTGCTAGCAAGAGGTGTGTGAATGTACAAGGACGTGCTTAGTTAATTAATATAAGAGACTAAAAACTCTGCCAACTAGGAGACCCTCCAGCAATTTTGATAATACCAGGGGGAATATGGGCAGTGAGAAAAATACTTTTGAATACTCAGGGATAAACAACATCCCGCATATTTTGTGACTGGCTGGTCACGCAAAAATTTACCAGCTGAAGGGATATTTTACAAGGAAAAAAATAGTAGAAGGAAGGCAGCAAGACAGAAGTGGGATGGATAGGTATGATGTTGAGGGAACGGGAGGAGAGCACGGAGCATTGAGGGGACAGGAAGTGCTAGATGGGGATGCGTACCCCTGAATTGCCTTATTCAAGCATTCAGGAGGTACTTCCATCCCGCTACGCCAATGCCCAACTCCTTGGATATGGAAGCTTTAAACAGAACTAAGGGTTGCTATGCACCACATGAGGAGATAGGTAGGGACGTTATTTCTGAACTATTAATAGTCAAAAGCAGGGAAATCAAATCTTAGTATCAACTGTTGTGTGTGCTTGATGTGTAATTAATTGAGTGTGAGTCCGTTTGGTATGCGGGAGAATTTATGAGCATACTACTAAACCTTTAACAAAAAGGTAGATGGGCATAACTTAATTCAGCTTCTGTGCCCTTTGTTAAGGAACCCTGTGGCAAGATTGGCACATTGCCATAAGGAGACCTGATTTTGATATTGAATGCAACAAATGTAAATTTCAAGAAAGTCCCCTCTGACAAAGGCAGGACTTTAACATCCCAAAGATTAAGTTTCTAGCCCTCAAAAAGGGGAGGGTGGCAAGCCACGTATTGCCTGTTAATATGTCCAGAGGCAGTAAAAATCACCCAAAATGAGAAGACCCCAATTTTATAAACCAGGGGAAGTATAGACACTGCAAGAAGATATTTTTGAATACTCAAGCCGCATGTTTTGTATAACTTATCCTGGCTTGTTACACAACATAATTCACCACCTATAGGGACATTTTAAGAAGAAATCATCACAGGGCGTTTGAGAAATACGTTTTTTTAGCACGGCCGGTCCCATGGGTGAAATGAACATCCACCCCTTTCAGACCGACTATGTGCTCTGAAAAGACAGCTAGCATTTTTGTACTCATAGCCCAGCGAGCTAGCAAAAAAAAAAAAAAAAAAACCAAGTGATAACATCATTCCTTAAGATTTTGCACCTAAAAGGCTTAGGGCAGCCTTTCCCCCCTCCCCTTGCAAGTAAGCCCTGGCTGGAACCATAAGACAATTTAATTTGGAACAAGGAGATTCTTAGGAGCAACTGAAAATAGAATTCCCTCCCATCTCCTACCTAGATCAGGACCTTGGAGATGCCATTAGAACGGGGAGAGGAAAGGAGAGAAAGAGACAGAGAGAGAAGGAGGGAAAGAGAGAGAGAGAGAGAGAGAAAAGAAATAGTTAAAGGAAACGAGGTAGAAGGAAAGTGTAAGTCAGGGACGAGAATGGGCAGGGTTCATGATGGGCAGACTGAGGCAGCAACCCACAGAACGCACCAGCAATTGAGAAGCAGAGGCTCTATTTGTATCCCATTACATTATTTAATCCAAGCTTTTAGACAGTTCCTATTTCCCCAACAAAATTTGTCTAAATCTCTGAATATGGAATCTTTATCCAAATCCCTTGTAGTACGGCAGCTCCATGAGGAAAACGAAGGGCCTGAGACTTCTGTGCTGGAAGTGGTCCAAAGCAGGGACTCCCCTTCCTTTTTTTTAAAGCAGCTGCTAACAGGTTTTTGAGAGCAGGACAAGGTTTTTTTTATTTAGAATACGAAGGGGTTCTTAAAAGCCGCCAAAAAGGTAAAAATAACATAAAATAAAATCATTTTTCTTGTTCTCACACTCTGGCTGGAAACGCCTGTGACATTTTTTTTTTTTTAAGGCGTATCAATAACGCTGGGTCTCACACTCTGGCTCTTGTTTCTTTGTACGAGAGCCATGCATCCCAAATTAGGCTTAAGTAGATAACTTCACAAACCACAGGGATAATAGGTTGCCTTAATTAGTTTAGTGCCCTTTTTCACCTAATTACAGGGTAATTGAAGGGGCTCACCTTCCTGCCTCAGGCTGTGTAATGCAGCCTGCGGGAGAATTCAAAAGTCCATTGCCCCGCCTTCCTTTTTCTGCCTTCACCCCCCTCCTTCCCCTTCACAAAGTTGACCCCATCCCTCTTCCCTCAGGAATTTCAAGCATGCTGGCAACCAGCCTGATTTTTTTACACCTCTTTCACATCCTATATTCCTAAAAATCTCGAGCAGACGTTCTCCTTTTTGACTTAATAATACAGCCTGACTAAAGCCTTAGATTCTCGCTGGACATGTGCCTGTTTCTGCATAGGCATCCCATTTCAGATCTTTGCTTGTAACGGCGAGCCCTTTCTTCCTCTCTGAGCCTGGAAGAGCCAAGGGGAAAAAAAAATGCCTTGCTTTGTTTCCTTCTTCACCTCCCGTGGCTGCCGCCATTGATTCCCAAAGGGGTGGAGTTTCCTCTTCAGCTCTTCATTCCCAGAATATTGCTCACCTAGCCTTATTTCCGTCTGAGTTTTTTTTTAACCCTTTCCTTTCCAAGTAGGACACCTGCTGGAAATAGACTCTTAGTTACTTGATAGCTATTAAACTACTATCAGCCTTTTTCCTCTCTTTCTATCTATGTGTGGTCAAGCAGTTTGTGCCATGGCATGTGTCACTCCTAACCAGCCAGCAGAGACACTAGGAGAGGGCTTCCTGCCTTTTTTTTTTCCCCCTCTTTTTCTCTCTATTGTTTTGTGGGGGGAATGGGGGCTTTTGCAAGCACCTGACTTTTACTTTGAGGTGAGGCTGACAGGCCAGCAACTTCACCCTTTTTATACCCTTTTGCGCCAGCATAGAGAACTAGCTGTTTTTGAACCTGGTGACATCGTCACTATTTTTAAACCCATGGCAGATGCCAACATGTGTGAGGCTGTGTACTCGTGGGTGTTTGCATGTATTTTTTTCTTGAGTGACGAACCAGAAGAGCTCGTCTTGCCTCGCACACACACACACACCAGCCCCCGACACGCACTAGGACAGATTGGCGCCTTTGCAGCCTTGCAGAGAGACACTAATTCTCTTTTACCATCTTTTTTTTTTTTCTCTCGCCGTGCCCTTGGGGACTTGGTAGTAATATGAATGTGGTGCCTGCTCCTATTTTTCCCCAATCCTGTATCAGCCGTACTTTTTCCGAGACTATACCACGCCACATTCCAAGCCCATCTCCCCCTGGCGCATTTTGCTTCATGCTCAGAGATCACTTTGCGACCCTGGGACATTTTTGCCTGTTCCATTTTTGATTGTCCCCATGTAGCAGAGCTATTTGACTTTGGGGCTGAGATCTATCTCAGGTGCCTGTTTGGGAACGCCTGAGCCCCTCGCTTGTGAGATCCTGCGAGATCATCTTGCAAGCACTCATCATACACTGCCGACTACAGATGCGTCCTCACCATAAACTTTGGCTTCCCCCATTCACAGACTGGTTCTACAAAAACGGAAGCCTTATTCTACCTTTTGCAACATTTTTTTTCTCTCCTTCCTGTTTTTAAGACTGTCAGATAGACTGTGCCACCCTGCCTTGCAGCACAAAGACAGCTGCGGGGGCATTTCGTGTGTGTTTGTGTTCTGTGTTTGTCTGTTTGTGGTCGTGTGTCTGTTCTTCTCTTACCCAGGTACATCCTGGAGGTCGGGTTTTTGCTCTGGGAAAAACGCCCACCCGTTCTTTATTTTTGGATCACGGAGTCGGTCGGGTTTGGAAAGCTGACGCCGCCGGTCGTAGATGCTCAGATGGGGACCCTCCTGCCCTCCATTCTGCCATCCCTCCTGGACCTCCCCTCCCCGCCTTTGATGCCTTTGATGATGCCATCTTCGTGATAACTTCGCTCCGCGAGTTCGATCGATGTGGGCTCCAGGATCCAGTGATGTCAGCCTTTTCACCCAGCGTGACCCGTACCCCGCGACCGAGAGGGAGTGAGGCCTGACCGGTGACGCCTTCTGCCCTCTGCTGTAGATTGCCCCTATGCCTTAGATGACTTCACCCTGGACGGCGGGCGACAACATGAACCTGACCTGTGGTCACCGCATCCTTGCCCATCCTTCCCCAGATGACAGCGTGCGTTTGATACTTCGGAGGGTCCCAAAGCAGCCTGCGGCTTCACTTTCAACTCAGGTTGACAGATTAAAATCCTGTCTTCCTGTCTCTCATTTCCTTCTTTTCTTTTCTTTTCTGTTTGTTTCTGGGGGGAGAGAGTGGGTCTGAAACAGCCACTGACTCTTGTTTTGGATTGCGGCCAACAGGCTTCACGTCTGCAATTTAACCCCCTTTTCACCGGGACAGAGACTTGGGGTTTAAATACTGCTTTCAGACCTTCATTGATGCCTGTGCGCGTGCCCTGGATCACCATGAACTTGTGTTGCCACACACGCACACACCAGCCTCCCAGCATCCGACAAGTGAGCGCTTATTTTTTTTTTTACACTACCCTGTGCTCGATCTGGTAGGAAAATGCCCCACGGCCTTAGAAGCCTTGCAAAGGGGACGTTAGTTATTGATCACTATTATGATATTGTTTATTGTCTATTATTGATAGTCACTGTGAAAACTCTTACTGAAGTGCCTCTCTGGATGTGCCCTTTTATGTAATGATCATGCTTTGCCACTGAAAATGCTTTTTACTCACAAAGCATTGAGTGCCAGAGATTATGACTTGCCTTTCTATGCAATTTGTATTGAATGAGAGACATTTTGGTGCCCATGGGTGTTCACGAGCCTTTATACCGAAGGAAAAAAAAAGTGGCTTTATGAAGTAGCTATATCTACATTATTTTCTTCACCAAAGACACTGATGAACTAATCTTGGCCCCATGTTTACGGGGCAGATTTTTGTGTGTAAGCTATCAGCCACAGAGACATTTCTGACCGGATTTCAACGGCTCATTCATGACTTTACCATGAGAATGTATGGCGCAAGGTGGGTTTTCTAAGCACCATCTAGATGTGTCTTATGCCTTTTTCAGCCTTCATGATATGTATATTACCTTTATTTAGTATCATTGCAAATGTCTATCAATTGAGAATGCACACACAACTGGGTGATTCTGCACAGCCTGCTATTATCTGAGTTTGAATGCACACCACACACACCTAAATAAGGTTGGAAAAAACCTGGCAAAGTAGCCTGGCCCACATATTTCCTTGGTGGGCTAAGAAGGGCATATTTTCCTTATAAGTATTTGGTTTGCAAAATGAACCTACAGTGTGGTGCTTTGTTAGAATTCAGGGTTCTCAGCCTGACTACCAAACACACAAACACGATATCTCACATGTGCACTGCTGTGGCAGGCAAATTAATTTGGGTTTCATGATTGTCCTAAAATAAGGTAATGAACAAATCTGCTGTTTAAAGCATGTTTAATTATCGCTTTGGGACGGGATCGTGATATCCAAGTCTATCACAATATTATCAAAAATTCTTATGCCAGCCCCCTTCAACAGTTGAGAATTTGGGATCCTTGAGAAGTGTACAACATGGCCTGGGAGGTTACCTGATACTGCTGTGACCACGATGCATTTCTCCAACAGGGGAAACTTAAATGCTGTGGTCCATGGAACATATCCATCCGTTGCAGTCTGTGGGTCCGACCAGGGGGTCTTCTTACATCCCAAGCATGGCAACACTTCATCTGTTAACTTAACATTTTACTCTAGAAAGTGCCCTAGTGAATTAAGGGGTATTCCTTTGGCCTTCACCTATTTGATGCGTCCCCCTGACTTGAGACGCCACAAATCATTTTATGATAATTCATTTTCTTGAACTGTGCCTATAAGCCCCTTGGGGAAAAAAGGACTGAGAATGTTTTTCTGACCGCCCTGCCTAAATTTTTGTCAGGAAAATAGAAAGTCCTTCCATGAGCCATGAAGACCATCTCACCCCAGGAATGACATAGGGGGGGCTCACGCAATGTTCACACTTTTGTACATATACCTTTGATATGTTTTGTTCGTCCCTTACAAGTCCATGACGTTTTCTGGGAAATTTACTGGCATAAATTTCCAGAAATCCGCTCAGGGCCGAGTGTAAGGGAGGACATTTGACTAATTATATATTTATAAATATATATGGCTGCTTCACTAACCACAGGTATGGACAAGCCCTCATGTATTCAACAACAATGTATTCTAAGCAATACATATATATATATAGCCACACTAGTGGCACGAATAATGTAGTTATATTCACTTAAGCACTCCACGTATATATATATATATATATATACATATATGTATCACATACACATGTATCTACAGTTGTATTCTTGTAAACTTAGAATCTTTGGTCAAGCCTTTCCGGCTAGAATAGAGAAAGGAACTTCCGCAAAGTCAGCTAAGGCAATTATGAATTCAAGGATCCAATTAAGTTCCTAAGCTTTGAGGATCACACACTAGCAATTAACGTGTGTCCAAGGCGTACCAGGGAGGCCTTATCTCAGCGTCTGGGGTTTATAACTGTCAAATGTCCAAGGACATAAGGATGATCCTACCCTCCCTGCCTGTGAGGGGAGGAGATCAAACGTACCAGTTAGAACTTTTAGGCAAGTGTCAGGAATACAAAATAAATGACCAAAGATGTCAATTAGTGTTTGATGCATGTAACAAATGTATATGACGTAAATTCTGATGGGCGGAGGGGGAAAAGAGTGCTGGAAAAACCTTATAAAAATATCTCCTTTCGTTTTCTGGGTGGACTTCTCACCACCAAAAAGTGTGGAAGTGCCCTGATTGATCAATCAATAAATTCTTTTCTCGTCTCATGAGACTCAGACTTGGTCTTTTGCAGCCCATGAAGCGCAGGCACGCTGGCACGGGACCCTCATAAATTTAAATTCCTTACACTGCGACCCATCAGAACCTCAAGCTGGGCTAAGTTGGGGGGGGCATGAAACCTCCAACAAGGAGGGGTAGATACCTTTTGCCAGACCCCCAAAGGCCTTAAACAAAGGCCCCTCCAAGATCGCTCATCGGGATGGGCTTTGCGACCCCCAAAGTCCGCCACACCCGGCCAGATAAAGTCTTCCTGCAAGATCCCAAAGCTTGCCTGACGTGGGAGATTTTACTGGTCTAATAAAAGGCATCAGGGACGACACTCAATATTTGCATCTGCTCAATGCCTGGGGTTCTCTCTTCCACAACGCAGAAGTGGAGCTCAACAGGTCTCAGTGCAATTGACGTTTAAGAGGCTGAAATCAATTAATTAATGGGTAGAATTTCCCCACCGGTGGACCCAAAGCAGGCAAAGGCCTTCCTCTTCAGACCAGCCTCCCCTCCGAGACTGACTACTTGTCAGGTGACTTTAGGTGGGCTGTGAAGCACTCACTGCTGCTCAGACTGAACCTGTAGCACTACTTGTGCTACTCCCGTTGTTAATTTTCCATCTCTCAGGGTGGCATTTCTTCTTTTATTTCTTGGTCTTAACAGCGCCTTCTTGACAATGTAAGTTGCCTCTTCAAATGCATTGTTCTTAACCTGGAAATTGTGTCCTTAAAAGTAACACTTGCATTACTCGTCTCCCCCCTTGGGTGCTCTCCAAGGAGAAAGGCGGGGCAAAAATTTTCAATTGAATGAGATGCAAGTCCCCCCACAGAGGCACCTCAACTGCTACTACCTGTACAGGATCATGGTGGGAAGCTTCTGGTACGGACACACTACGATCCCCATAATCTCCGACAAGAGGGACAGAGGGGTTGAGCTGCTGGGACCCAAATACATTGGGATGACCCATGGTTTTGATCTGAGGCAGACGGAGAGCGAGTGGAAACCAGAACCTAGCTTATCGATGAATGTATTTTTTTTTCTTTATTTAGTGACCCTCATGGCAGGGCAAACCCAGGTGTGTAAACTGAAATGCAATCCCTTGGGTGGGTCTCCTTCACAAGGACCCTCTTTGCTTCTCTGCTCCTCAAAGACACAGGGCTGGTGAGTGTGATCTTTCCAGGCTGTGGGAAATATCCTCCAAGAGAGAGATTGGCCAAGATTTAATCGATGAGCAAATGACAGTGGCTCCGTGGAGTGTGGATCTAAAAGCTCTGTTGGCAATGTTGGGAACGGCGCCTTTTCACTGATATTTGCCCCTGCAATGGAGCAGCCTCTGCTCCTAGGCTGGTATCTGAGTGTCATCTGTTTACTGATTTTAACTTGTTGAATAATATATGTATCCTCTTTATGTGGTACACGCCTAGCAGTGGTGGCGAACCTTCAGCCCTCCAGATGTTCTGGACCACCACACCCACAGCCCTTTGTCAATGGCTATCTAGGCTTGGAATTCTGAGAGTTGTGGTCCAAAACACCAGGGAGTCCCAAAGGTTTGCCCCGACTAGAGTGAGCATCAGCCCCGTGGGTGGTTTGGAAGCTGAAGGAATGAATGAACCTACCCCAAGCTGGCCAAGGGAATGCTCCTTACCTCCTGCTGCCCAAGAGCAAAAGCCAAATCAAAGGACGCATCACATATGAGAGAGTTCAGTGCCAGTTTTAGGGGTTATGCTAGGGAAAGCCACTGACTGATAAGGTGCCTGATTTAAAAAGGCCCAGGGAAGAGGGCTGAGTTACTCAGCTCTGTTCTGCAGGAAGTTTGGCCTCTTAAGAAATGGGTCTGCCTTCCTCGTTCTGTTCTTCCCGGCAGGGACGCCCAGGTGGGTGTTTGGGAGACCCTTGGTGGTACCTGTCTCACAAGCATCTCGGCATTGGAAAGGGCTCATAAGGCCACAGTCAATCCAAATCAAAGCAGACTGGACAGGCGCCTGTTCCAATTTTCTCTTGGATACCTCCAGCGCTGGAACGCTCCCGACGTTGTGTGGTTTGTTCCATCCAATCCTGCCCGTCTTCTGTGGGACGCCTTTTCAGGTATTCGAAAAAGCGTTCTCCTATCTCCCTCCCATTTCCTTTTTATCAACAACCACAGCCCTAAGGAAGGAGTAACTCCTGACACAAAACCAGGGTCCCCTCCGCTTGGATCCTCACCCCTTTTCCGCTCCAAACAAGCCAGCCAACTCTTCCGACTCAACCACCCACTCGCAAACCGCCCCGCCCCATTCTCACGCTAGCCTCGGCTATCAACACAGCTTTTAGGTTTATTGTTTTAAAAACTCTGCAATGATTTTTTGGTTCCTGCCGTTAAAAAATGAGCAGGCGGCGTAAAAGTCGGGAGAATCGACAGCATGGGGGAAGAGGAGACAAAAGGGACCAAAAACTTCCCTTGGCAGATCAGTTGCTTTTCCAAACCGCAAAGGGGGAAAAAGGAAAAACTAAAAACTGCAAGAACCAAGTGTGTGGTGAGGGAGGCCTGGTTTGGGAACGAGGCAGCCAAACAGCGCAAGGGGCAGGTTGTCAGGGGTGGAGGTGGAAGGAGGGAGATCTCGCAAAGTCACACAGAAGACTGCAGGCTTTTAGGGGCTGCAAACGGGCACACTCCCCCCGCCATCTCCCAGGAAAGTTAAATTAAAAAAGACCCCAAAGGCATTTGTTTTTCCTAAGGGTCAGAGGTGGGAGGTCTCAAAGAGCCCCTCGGGAGGTGCTGGAAGGGGGACCAGGCGGAGGAGAGCAGAGGGGCGGGGGGGGGGGGAGGAGGAGGAGAGGGAGAAATTAAGGGGCATCCTCTATCTAACTATCAAAGCCGGCAGCATCCCTGGCGCCCGGGAGGGGGTCCCGCTCACAAGAAGGCGTCGCACCACTCCCGCAGGCAGCCGTAACAGTCCCGCGACTGCTTGGCGTTGGCCCCGCACGTGTCCTTCAGCCACTCGCGAAAGAGATCCTCGTCTTTCTTCAGCACCAAGAACTGCCCCAGCACCACGTATGCCTGGAAGGGGGAGAGAGAGGGGAAGCAGAGGAAGATGGAGCTCGCCAGGCGGACACAGGGCAGGACAGCCTCCTTTCAGGATGGTGGGTCCGCCCCTCCGTCCATCGGATCCATGGCCCCCTTGCCCCAAAAGCCCTGAATTTGAACTCAAGACCCCCACCCACCCACCCCGGGCGATACCTTGTCAAAGCCTTTGTCCTCCAGCTTCTTGCCAAGGACCTCCCCGATGCCGGCCAAGGTGCCGACGGGCTTGTCGCCCATGGGCTCGGCCACAAAGTTCCGGTGCTTTTGGCTGGTGGTCATTTCAGCTGCCGCTCTGCCTGTGAAGAAGATTTGGGGGGGGGGGGAGGTCAGGCAGATGCCACAATGGGGCAGGTGAAGAAAGTAGGGGTGGAAGGAGGGGGAAAAGGCCAGCACAAGAATCATGCACTGACTACCCAGGTCAAGTGGGGTCTTCTTTAGACTTCCCGTGGTCTTGAAGGTGCCACATGGTTTTTGTCTTTTGGTTTGTTTGATTTTTTTTGGCCTGGATTTTTTCCACAGACTATCACGTCTACCTCTTCCAAAACTTCAATCATCCCGGACTCCAGGGGGAGGGAGACGGGCGCAGGCCAGAAACCGCTGATTCCAGCAACCTTACTTCTGCTCCTCCGCCACTCAGTATATTTTGAATTATTTTATCTACTTGGGCCGAGATCCACCGGCCTGCCTTACGAGGAGTTGGGTCAATAAACGGACAGAATATGAATCAGTCATGCCTTTGAATGACAAAGATATCTTAAGAGCCATTGTCCAGGACAGAAATTCCCAAGAAAAGCTTGGTATGCATTTGTGCATACAAATATTTACTTATTTATAGGGCCCTAATAGTCAAGCCCCCCTCCACCTCCGGCAGCTGCAGAAAAACACAGATTATAACAAATGCTATTATAATAGCAAATGCTCCACCTAGCACATAGGTTGGCAACCCACGGCTCCGGAGCCGCATGCGGCTCTTTGGAACCTTTGCCGCGGCTCCGGGAGTTAAAAACACCATCCCTCTCTGTACAGTTATTCCTTGCACCACAACTCTTCTGGGAAGGTGACCAGAGCAAGAGAGGACAGCCCGTGGTGGGCGCCGAAGCCAAGCGCGACCACACCCTTGCGCCTACCTTCCCGAGAGCAAGAGAGAGAGGGAGGCGTGGTGGAAAGTGCCCCCCGAAAGGTAGCCTTCCATGTTGCAGGGACCGTCGCAAGGAGCTTGAAGGAGGGCCCCCTCCCCCCCGTGAGAAAAAAAGACGGGAGGAGAAGAACAACTGGGGGCTTGCGGAGGGAACAGAAGAGGAGGACGAGGAGGAGGCCGCCCTGCAGGTAGGGCGGTAGGCAGAAAAAACGGGGCATGAGGCGGAGGGGGGGATTCCCTTTAAAAAAAAAAATCTGAAGGCTTCACGGCCCCGCAAGAGCGGCGCGGTGGGTGGATTGGGGGTGGGAAATATCTTGGGAGTGTGTGGTGGGGGATGGAGTTGGTTCGGCTTCTCCTCTCCTACTTCTTCAGGTATATCGGAGGCGACAACTGAAGGAAGGGACAGGTGGGAGGGGGAAGAAGCGACATGTGTGTGTGTTGTGTGTGTGTGGGGGGGAGCGTTTAGACGGGATGGTTCAACGTGGAGAAGAGAAAACCCTCCTCCCTTCCTTCCCCCTTCCCCTTCTTTTCTTCTCTCCCCCCCACCCCAACCCCACCCCCAGCTCGGCGGAAGGGGGTGGGCGGGTGAGGTTGGTGCCTGGGTGGCCCCACGTGGAAAGGGGGGCGGGAAGGTGCAGGAGGCAAGAAAGGGGTTGGGGTGGGTGGGGGTTGGCTGGCTGGCTGGCGGGACTTGTTCTCTGAAGCACAGATGCTGCTTGGTTGGTTGGTTGGTTGGTTTTCACAGGGACTCTTAGGACCAGCCCCCAACCCCCAGCCCTATGGAAGCAGCATAGAAATTGCTGAGGCCTGCTTGGGTGTTTGGTTGGAGTAGGTTGTTTTAATTAGCTATTAATTTGCAAAAATATATTTTACATTGTTAAGTGAAAAAGTCCTTTTTCTTCTTCAGATTGACAGCTGACTGCACGATCCTGTATATAGCGTTAAGATAAGATACAATATATGCAGTGTTATATTTGTTTTAAATGTCACAATGGTTTTGCGGCTCCCAGTTTTTTTTCCCCATCAGAAATGGGTCCAAGTGGCTCTTTATGTCTTAAAGGTTGCAGACCCCTGACCTAGCAGATACTTTTGGTAACTTCAGTGCTAACATTTTTAATCTCAGACCTTGGATAATGGAATCAGCAGTTATTAACGCTGTGGATTAAAGGGTCCGACTTGTGATTCTTCCTTTCCAGACTCAATATTTGCATCGGTTAATTATTCCCTTTGCATTACAGAACTGATGGGTAGCTCAGCGGTTCAGGTCCTTGGCTGGTGGAGAGAGAGATCCCTCTGCCTCCTTGAGGCGTGCTGGACCCCAGGAGCTATAAGGCCCCTCCCTGGTCTGCAATTCTGAAAAAGCAAAGTGTTCTGCTTATATACCGCCCCATATACCACTCCAAATAGCCTCTGGGCAGTTTACAGTTTTCAATTACAGCAATGCAGGCTACACATTGCTCCCCCCCCCCCAGCAAACTGGGTACTCATTTTACCGACCTCAGAAGGATGGAAGGCTGAGTGAACCTGGAGCCGGCTACCTGGGATTGAACCCCAGGTCATGACCACAGTTTTTCCTGCAGGACAGTCATTGAACCCCTGCGCCACGAGGCTCTTACTGTATTTTATTCCCTTTGAATGATGTTTGGGCCATAGAGAGTGTTACGCCCCAGTCCTTGGCAGGGAACCAGGCAGGGTGAGATCACCATCTTTCCAAACCATGCCCAAACCCTGGTTTGAGTGACGGCATCCTTTCTTTCTGCCGAGTCTCAGCTCTGCCATGTTAGGTGAAACCCTCCTAGGAAAAGAGTTGGATCCCACCTAAGATGGCATGATTTAAAATTTAAAAAAGCAGGCAACCACTTTAAAAAAATAGCAAACAAACGACCACGACACGGCAGAGACCAGAAGTTGCACACCCAGAAGGCAGCAGAGCCGGTTATGAGGAACCAAGTCAGGCCAGGGTCTTGGGGCGCGAGCCAGGGGGGATGCTGGGAGTTGTAGTCCAGAAAAAGCAACTGCCTCCCAGCATGACTGAAACATAGCAGGCAGGGCAGTGGGGCACTCTCCCCCACCCCCACAAACACAACAAAAACAAAAAGCCACTGGGCAACATGCAGGAAAGCAGGGCCCCGCTCTGGCAGGGGAGGGGATGATGGGATCTTGGAGTCCCCCAACCCCCAAAGAACCTGTTTTCACCCCCCCAAACCATGGGAGGGGGAGCGAGCCGGAAACAAACAAACACACCCCCGGCCCTCAAAGGCAGCCCGGCCACACGGGGGGGGAGGAGGGCGCTGGGGATGATGGGGTTTGTAGCCCCCCGAAAGAAGGGGTGGTGGTTTGGGGGCATAAAAAGGGGGCGCCCCTCTGGCGGGGCCTCCGGGAGGGCCTCTTCCGACCCCTGCCAGCCCGCGAAGCCCAACACTCACCCTCACGCTCCGCCGCCTCCTCAACCGTCGCTCCCGCGCTGCCGCACGTCTACTTCCGGGGCGAGAGGGCGGCCTTTTTAAAAAATCCCCTCGAGGGCGCTCTAGGCATCCGGCGGGGCAGCGGTCTGTGGTTGTCCGGCGTCTCCGGGGCGCTCTAGGCATCGCGGGGCGGAGCGTCTAGTATGCTCCCGCTCTAGGCACGCCGCCGGCTTTTCTATGGTTGCTCCGCCCTCGCGGCTTCCGACGGGCCGGCCTCGGCGCGCTAGAGGGGGGACGTTCTAGGCTTCCCCTTTCCCCCTCTATGGCCGCTGAGGATTCCTGGTCCTCCAATAACGTGAATCTGCAGAGTTTGGGCGCCCCGCGATGCAAAAAGAGGGGAATCCTTGCCCAGAGAGAGCCTCGTCCCACCTGCCGAGCCTGATGCCGGTAATGACTTTAAAAAAAATAAATTAATTCTGGCTGGTTTTTTTTAAAAAGTCGAGCTTAAAAGCCCTGGCTGCCTGCATTTGCAAACGTGATCGAATAAAACTGCACTTTGTTCCGCTCTTCTGGATATGGAGCCTTGCTAATTTAGTTTAATTTTTTTAAAAAAAAATGCAATTTTGAGTATTGCATTTTTTTAGTTGCAGTTTTGAGAATTGCATTTTAAAAATAAACAAGAGGAACAACGCGGATGCAAGCAATTAAGAGCGTGCTTTCAAACCTAGGGCGACTTAGGAGCGGGCGGGTGGTGTGCTCTGAATTCAGAACCGACTTTGGCAGTTTCATGCACACCCCAGTCAGCTTTTGTGGATTTAACAGTCTCAAACATTTAAAAATTGAAAAGATGGTCTTTATGTTGCCATCACTTGTCTGTCTTTTTAAATATTTTTTTCACCTACCATACAAGGAGAAAGGTGGGGTAAAAAAATATTCAAAATAATATCTATCTATCTATCTTGGAATAGGAACTGGCAAGCCACTCCAGTACTCCTGCCAAGAAAACTCCATGGACATGGAGTCACTCCTTCCTTATCTATCTATCTATCTATCTATCTATCTATCTATCTATCTATCTATCTATCTATCTATCTATCTATCTATCTATCTATCTATCTATCTATCTATCTATCATCAGCGATAACAGAGTTGCCATGCAATATAAGAAGACAGGAAATAAATGGAAAGAATAGGTTCCAAGCAGACCAAACTGTGCAACCCAAAAACACGTTGTTTTTTTCTCATGGGAATCCATCCATTGGGAGGCTCTGGCCTCTGGAGTCCCCCCGAGGGCTTGAAGGCTGGACGAGGTCACCTCGAGAGACCTCCACGCCCATCGTCCTGTGAGTCGCTCGCTTGGTGTTTCAGGGGTGGCAGCCGTGAGGTTTGGCTTTCCCGCACCCGCGCCCACCATGTCGGAGAGGGAAGAACGCCGCTTCGTGGAGATCCCCCGGGAGTCGGTGCGGCTGATGGCGGAGAGCGCCGGGGTGGAGCTGACGGAGGACGTGGCGGCCATGCTGGCCGAGGACGTCTGTTACCGCTTGCGCGAAGCCACCCAGGTGAGGAAGGGGGTCTCGGTGGGCACAAACCCTGTCTCACCAGGGTCCCCTGGCCCCGTCGCCACCGGCAGCATCAGGTGAGCGGCCACACGGAAGACGACGACGGATGGCCGCTTCTTTTGCAGAGATTTCCTGCCACTGTTCCTGTTCCAGGAGTGTCCAAACTCTGGCCCTCCTGATGTTTTGGACCACAACTCCCAGAATTCCAAGCCTGTATTACCAATGACAAAGGACTGTGGGAGTTGTGGTCCAAAACATCTGGAGGGCCAAAGTTTGGACACCACTGCGTTAAACCCAACCCAACCAACAAACAGACTGGTTTTTCTTTTCTTTCCAAAACCAGAGGTGTGCCAATTAACATTTTCACTGCTAAAACTATTAGACACCAATTTCAGGGTGGGCAGGGAAACCAGGAGGGCATGGAAGGAGGAGTCTCCGAATATGGAAGTGACCAATTGCAGGTCATCGGTTAGGTAATTTGGGAGGGAGGAATGGAAGGAGACGGCAATGAAATTATATTTTTTAAATCAAAGCCAGTGAATCGGGCCAAGTGTCGCTCTACTGATGTACTACACGGAGGTGAGTCGTTCATGGCTCCATTTCAGAGGTAGGGAAATGATAGGAATTGGGAGTGTGTTTTCCGAGGATTATGGGGTTTGTAGTTTTGCCCCAGCAAAAAGAGAGAGGGACGTTTTCATTTATGGTCCCCCCTTTCTGTCTGTCTGTCTGTCCATCTCCCTTTCAGAACAGTTCCCAGTTCATGAAACACACAAAGCGGCGCAAACTGACCGTGGAAGACTTCAACCGAGCCTTGCGCTGGAGCAACGTGGAGGTGGGTGGCGTGTGTGTGTGGGGGGGTCTGCTTTCTGGGAAGCAGCGTGGGATAATGGTTAGAGATCTAGACTCGGGAGGCCTGCGTGGCCGTAAGACGCGCTCGGGCCCTCCCCTCGGGCGCTTTTCGGCACCTCCGCCTGGCCTCATCTGGCAGCCTTGGCGTGAGGTTCCAGGAGGGAGGAAGAGGGCCCCCTGGGGTCTCCCTCGTAGGGTTGGCGTGAGCAGAAAGTAGGACAAGAGGAGAAATGCCAGCTACGCTTTGGCAGGAAGGTAAGGTGTGTCGCCAGCAAGGGAATAAAGAAGGGACGGATAACAATCAGAAGAAAATCTGCTAAAAAGGGAGTCTATAAATAAATATGCCATCAGGAAGCCCTTGATAGCTGGCCCGCAGTTGCACGTAACCTGCGAGGGAGCTTTTGTTGCTGGCCTGAGGGACGACCCCTGTCCCCATCCCTCCCTTGCAGGCAGTCTGCGGCTATGGCTCTCAGGACGCCCTGCCCTTCCGAGCCCTCAAGGAAGGCGAGATCTACTTCCAGGAAGACCGGGAGGTGAACCTTGTGGAGCTTGCCTTGGCCACCAACATCCCCAAGGGCTGCCCGGAGACTGCCGTGAGAGGTGAGCTCTTGGGCTGAAGGAGGTTCTTTGCCGTTGATCTGTCCGGTTGGCAAGGCTTTCTCCTGTGTCTGTGTGGAAACGGGACCTGAAAAATTGGACAGAAGGGAGGCGGGATCGCTCAGTTTTTTTACCCTCCCGTTCTCCTTTTTTTTTCCCAGTTCACGTCTCTTACCTGGACGGAAAAGGGAATTTGGAGCCACAAGGATCAGGTAGGGACTCTTTCATCCTATAGCAGTGGTGGCGAACCTTCGGCCCTCCAGATGTTTTGGACCACAACTCCCAGAATTCCAAGCCTATATTGCCAATGACAAAGGACTGTGGGCTTTGTGGTCCAAAACATCTGGAGTGCCAACGGTTCGCCACCACTGTCCTATAGCAACCGCTACTCTTTTACTTCCAGTCTTGCGAGGTGGGACAGGCTGCGAGGCCTGCCTCTGTTTCTCTAGTCAAGGCTGCTGAGGGCCAAACGTTTTACGCTTTCGTGCTTTAATTCTCTTCCTCCTCGCTTCCGTCCTCCAGTGCCCAGCGCCGTCTCTGTGCTGACCGACGACCTCTTGAAATATTACCAGCACGTCACCCAGGCCGTGTTGGGGGACGACCCTCAGCTGATGAAGGTGGGTGAGCTGGAAACTGGGGTGGGGGGGGGAGCGCCTGTCTCGGAGGGCAGAATTGTATCATTGCAGGGTTTTGATTGTGGGGTGGGGTGGGGTGGAGGGTAGGGAAGTCTAGCCGTCTCTGTGCGATCACAAGAAGAATCCACCTGCTCAACCTGAAACCAGAGAGGCCTCGGCCAGCCATGAAGTTCAGAAGTGACTTGCAAGCTGGGTCCCAGCTGGATGCTTTAGGTTCAAATGGCCTCTCCAATCTAGTTCCCGACCCACCTTCGGAGCTGTACGGAATGGACTAGAAACTTGAGGTTTCAACAAAGGAGGAGGTGAGTCTGCAGGTAGGCACCGGACGTAGACAGGTCTCTCGTTCCCTCCAGGGGGTCAGGTGTGATGATACACCTCAGAAAGTCAGCCTTTCTTTCTTTCTTTCTTTCTTTCTTTCTTTCTTTCTTTCTTTCTTTCTTTCTTTCTTTCTTTCTTTCTTTCTTTCTTTCTTTCCTTCAAATATTTCTTTCTTCCTTTCTTCCTTTCTCCTTCAACTCCTTCCTTCCTTCCTTCATCAAATCTTTTTCTCCTTCCTTCCTTCCTTCCTTCCTTCCTTCCTTCCTTCCTTCTTTCTTTCTTTCTTTCTTTCTTTCTTTCTTTCTTTCTTTCTTTCTTTCTTTCTTTCTTTCTTTCTGTCTGTCTTCTTCAACTTCCTTCCTTCCTTCCTTCATCAAATCTTCCTTCCTTCCTTCCTTCAAATATTTCTTTCTTCCTTTCTTCCTTTCTTCTTTGACTCCTTCCTCCCTTCCTTCATCAAATCTTTCTTTCTTTCTTTCTCCTTCCTTCCTTCCTTACTTCAAATCTTTCTTTCTTTCTTTCTGTCTGTCTTCTTCAACTCCTTCCTTCCTTCCATCAAATCTTCCTTCCTTCCTTCCTTCCTTCCTTCAAATATTTCTTTCTTTCTTTCTTCCTTTCTTCTTCAACTCCTTCCTTCCTTCCATCAAATCTTCCTTCCTTCTTTCCTTCCTTCCTTCCTTCCTTCCTTCCTTCCTTCCTTCCTTCCTTCCTTCCTTCCTTTCTTTCTCCTTCCTTCCTTCCTTCCTTCAAATATTTCTTTCTTTCTTTCTTTCTTTCTTTTTTTCTTTCTGTCTGTCTTCTTCAACTCCTTCCTTCCTTCCATCAAATCTTCCTTCCTTCCTTCCTTCCTTCCTTCCTTCCTTCCTTCCTTCCTTTCTTTCTTTCTTTCTTCCTTCCTTCCTTCCTTCATCAAATCTTTCTTTCTTTTTCTTTCTTTCTTTCTTTCTTTCTTTCTTTCTTTCTTTCTTTCTTTCTTTCTTTCTTTCTTTCTTTCTTTCTTTCTTTCTTTCTTTCCTCAGGCATTGACTCTGCAGCCATAGAGGTCCTCCTGTATGGGGAAACCTCTCCTCCTCGCTGTCCCGTCCTAACCTTCTGCCGTTCTTCCTGGCCAGGTTGCCCTCCAGGACCTCCAAAGCAACCCCAAGATTGCCGCCCTCCTGCCTTACTTTGTCTACATCGTGAGCGGGGTGAGCGGCTCGGCCCTTGAGCCTCTTTCCTCGGGGCCCCTTCCCTCCTGGCGTCTGGATTCCCCCCCCCCCAGGGTTGTCATTCCTCCCAGAACCGTCAAGGCCACAGAAGCCACACACAAAAGCTTCCGTTTGATGCTAAAGCGCATCGTGGAGAAAGCAGAGTTTGTGCCGTGGTTCTCAGCGGGGGGTTGTGCGGGGGGGGTGTCACACAGCTGGCCTCTTGGCCCCCAAGCAGAAGGGGGCAGGAAGCTTTCAGCCCAACCCAGAGGCGTCTGGGAATGGGAGTTGTAGTCCCTTGTGCCTGGGAAGGCCTGGGTGTCGCATGGCTGGGGTTTAGCTCAGCCGGTGCCGGTTTAAGGGGACGTTGGGACTTGTCATCCCTCCTCCTCCTCCTCCTCCTCCTCCTCCTCCTCCTCCTCCTCCTCCTCCTCCTCCTCCCCCTCCCTGCTGGCCTTGACCTGGACCTTGGGCGGTTTGTGCAGGTGAAGTCCGTCAGCCACGACCTGGACCAGCTCAACCGCCTTCTGCACGTGGCCAAGAGCCTCATCCAGAACCCCTACCTGTGCCTGGGCTCCTACGTCAAGAGCCTCTTGGCCAGCGTCATGTACTGCGTGCTGGAGCCCCTGGCCGCCTCCATCAACCCCCTCAACGACCACTGGACCTTGCGCGACTACGCCGCCATGCTCCTGGGCCACATCTTCTGGTCTCTGCCTTCTCTTCTCGGAGGGGGGCTCCCATGAGGGCTGGGCGGGTGGGCAGGTGTTTGGGGGGTGTCCCCGTCCGTCCGTCCGTCCGTCCGTCCTTCCTTCCTTCCTTCCTTCCTTCCTTCAACTCTCTTTCTTTCTCTTTCTTCAGCTACTTCCTTCCTTCATCAACTCTCTTTCTTTTTTGCTGTCCTACCTTCCTCCTTTATTACCTTCTTTCTTTCTTCCTTCCTTCCTTCCTTCCTTCCTTCATCAAATCTTTCTTTCTTTCTTTCTTTCTTTCTTTCTCATTCAACTCCTTCCTTCCTTTCTTCATCAAATCTTCCTTCCTTCAAATCTTTCTTTCTTTCTCATTCAACTCCTTTCTTTCTTTCTTTCTTTCTTTCTTTCTTTCTTTCTTTCTTTCTTTCTTTCTTTCTTTCTTTCTTTCTTTCTTTCTTTCTTCAACTCCTTCCTTCCTTCATGAAATCCTTCTTTCTCTCGGGCTTCCTGCAGGACCCACGGTGACTTGGTGGGCGGCCTTTACCACCAGATCCTCCTGTCTCTGCAGAAGGTGCTGGCTGACCCCGTCCGGCCCCTTTGCTCTCACTACGGGGCCGTGGTGGGCCTTCATGCCCTTGGATGGAAGGTGAGACCCTCCTGGGGTTTCTTGGGGGCTGGGGGCGGGGGGTCCCTTTCTCTTTCTCTCTCTCTTTCCTCGGGCCACCTTTCAGCTGACCGAAGGTGTCCTTCTCCTCTCTCTCTCTCTCTCTCTCTCTCTTTCTTTCTCTCTTGTCCAGGCGGTGGAACAAGTCCTGTACCCCCACCTCTCCACCTACTGGTCCAACCTGCAGGCCGTGCTGGACGACTACTCTGTCTCCAACGCCCAAGTGAAGGCCGACGGGCACAAAGTCTACGGGGCCATCCTGGTGAGTCTCCCCTTCGGGAGCAGAGCCAACGAGGAAGTAAAAAAAAAATCAAAGAAGTAAATAAATATCAGGCGGGTTTTGAAAGCACATGCAGAGAAAGAGAGAGAGAAAAGCCCGCTTTTTATGGGGGGGGAGGGCCTTCCTCGCCTGGTCCCCTGGGAGAACGATCCCGCTCGCCCCGGGCGACTTAGCCCCGGGCCGAATCCTTCCTCGGGGTCTCTCGCCTTTCTAGGTTGCTGTGGAGCGGCTCCTGAAGATGAAAGCCCAGGCGGTTTCTGCGCCGGTCCAAGCGGAGGGCTCTGGCGGAGACGGGCGCCCCCGGGAGAGCTGCCCCTGGCTCAGCCCCCTCCAGTGCCCCCAGGTGGAGTTTGGTTTCGGCATCGCCAGCCACTTGCTTCAGCTGGGCAGCGGTGGCGGCTCCCAGGCCGGGGTGGGCCTCTCGGCCAACCCCCCGGACCTCTCCCTGAACGAGATCTACCAGGAGCTGTACTGCTTTTTCGGGGACAGCCTGGCCACCCGCTTTGGCACGGGGTCGGAGCTCTTCCCAGGAGAGCCGGGCCCCGCCAGCGCTGCCAAAGCGGCGGAGGCCAAGAAAGAGCCCCCGGCCTTCGGGACCGGGGACGCCGGGCGTAAGATGCCCCAGCTGACAGCCCACGCCACGGTGAGCCCCCGAGAGGAGGAGGGACCGCGAGGCGAGTTCTCGGCCGGCCGGCCGGCCTTGCACCGATCCGCCAGCCTGGCCCGGTCCCGCAGCGCTTCACGCCAGCAGGGGCATCGCCTGGGCATCCGGGACATCTTCCAGAAGTCTCGCTTCTCCCCCCAGGGGGCGCCTCGGTTCAGCTTTGTTATCGCCGGGCGGCAGGCGGAGCGGCGCTGCCAGGGCCGCCTGTTCCAGACCCTCTTCCTTCAGCACCACGGCCCCAGCCACGTCTCTCGCTACGCCCAGAAGCTGCCCATGATCGGACGGACCAGCAAGCCGGTGAAGAAATGGGCTCATGCGGGGTATTCCCTTCACCTGCCTCTCTGAGATGCCCCGTGCCTCCGGGCTCCGCTGTGGACCCATCTCAGTGCGGCCCTCTGGTTTGGGGCCCTCGGAGGTGTGGCAACTGCTACGTGGAGGGCCGTTGCTCCAGAAATGTGGTGCGTGCCTGCGCTTTTTCGGTGCAGTAGGACCCCGTATCTGAGGGATGGGCATCTGCAGTTTCCTTTCTCCATGAAAATATTAAAATAAATATCTTTTTTAAAAAAGACATACTTTCACCGTGTATTATGAGAACTGCCCACTAGTCGGAGCCAGAGACCATGTTTTGCTTCACTAGCAAGACTACATAGCATGGTCTCTAGCTCTCTCTAGTGGTCTGCTCTGGTAATACATGTGTCAAATACTTTTTCCCCCTACTGGATTATTTAGTTTCTTTTACCATGCTAGGCATAGGGTTTGCTACTATCTCTGGTTTTCTCTGCCAGGATATGGGAGGGTCCTATAGAATTAACTATAAAATAAAATATCCATCTCTGTGCAAACGTGCAGTACAACCGAATAAGAGACTGTATCAATTTTGGTGAGCCTCAGTAGCCATTTTGACCTCTGTTATCCTGCAGGAACTATACGGAAAACAAAACAAAACGAAATGAAACAACAACAACAGAGGAATAGGCCTCAAAACCGGAAGTGGCCACACCACGGAGGGGAGAAAACCCTCTCTGGTTGTAATCTGCGACAATGCCACAACACCCTCTTTAAGTGAAAATATCGAAGAGTCCCCCTTTTCTCCCTCCTGGACATCTTTAAAGCCACTGGAGGAGGGTTTGCCTTTATCAGGGGGGAAGTTTTGGGACCCTGAAAATAAGAATGAAGGTATTTCTAAAAAAAAAATTGTGAAGGAGTCAAAAATCTCCAGCTCCCCTATGGCTGCCTGCCTCCAGACTACTTTGCCCATAATTTATGGGCTTTGTATTTTTTTTTTTTTTTGCTTTGTACGCATGGTATTGTTTATGTGTATTAACGGATGCGTTTCCTGTTTTATTGTCGTTGGAGAGCTCTTGGAAGTAGTGGAAGGTAAGCAGTTGGAAAACGCTTCTAAAAACAATTAAAAACAAAAAAAAAGACCCCTTTGTGAACATTTGGTTCTCTTGACGGGTCACCTGCACTAAAGGGCTGGTCCAGAAATATAAATAAATAAATAAGTAAGTAAATAAAATAGGGGCCAAGAGTGGGCCGTGAATAGGTTCCTTCCCCCTGGTCTTGGAAACCCTGAACCAGTGGTTCTCATCCTGTAGGGTCCCCAGATCCTCCTGGACTGCAACTCCCAGAAACCCAGCGCAGCCAGTGGTAGAGGCTTCTGGGAGTTGTAGTCCAGGAACATCTGAGGACCCTACAGGTGGAGAACATGAGCTGACAGGCACCCCACCACCTTCTGAGAAATCAGGCACCCGGTTTCTAATGAGGGGCAACGAGCGGCCCGCCTGGGTGTCCCAGGACGGGGTGGACGCCGGCCAGGATGGCTCTGAACATTGTCTCTGGAGCCACACGTGGCTCAAGGGCTACATGACCTCCCGGACATCTTCCTCCTCCTGGCCATGGGCAGAAGGTCCACCAGGTCAGGCTGGAAGGACCTGGGTTCGAATCCCGCCCGCAGCCCCTAAAGTTCGTGAGGGGTCTGCCCCCCTGGGCGGCGGTGAGGACCCAGCCAGGACCAAGGGAAGCAGGTCCGCCCCGCAGGGGCTGCTTTTGGGGGACGGTGGGCACCGGGGGGGGGGGCTTTTGTTCGCCAGCAACACCCCGCGTGCCATGGCTCGACTCCCCGATAGGATAGGCCTGGAGTTGCTGCTGTGTCCTTGTCGGTGTGTTTTTAACTTGGTTTTTTTATGGGAGGCTGTGTTTTGATCACGCCATAAACCACACAGGAGAGTGCATTGCAGAGATAGATAGATAGATAGATAGATAGATAAGGAAGGGGGAAGGAAGGGACGGATAGATTATGAAGGAGGGAAAGAAGAAATAGATAAATAGATTAGGAAGGGTTAGATAGAGAGGAAGGAGGAAGGAAGAGAAGGAGGGAAGGAAGGAACTAATGATAGCTAGTTATTTTTTCTGCCCAAAAATACACTCTGTATATGCTTAGAGGCTGCCCTATCTTCAAGAACCATCCTCCTTCCTCATACACCCCAAAACCCAGCCCGTGGGTGGATGATGCACGGGGGCTTTTGGCCACCCACCGGGCAAGGGCTCAGAGGCTCAGGTTGGAACCTTTTGGGGCTACTGGTCAGTCTCCTTCCTCAGGAGCGGTGGCTACCGAGAGACTGGAAAGGCTGGCCTTTTTTGCCTCTATTTCAGGAGTAACCGTGTGTGTGTGTGTGTGTGTGTGTGTGTGTGTGTGTGTGTGTGTGTGTGTGTGTGTGTGTGTGTGTGTGTGTGTTTTCCTTATATCTCCACCCCCCCCCCAAAAAATAAGTTCATCCAGACGGATCCCCGCTCAAACCACCAACCCGGGCCGCCCTCGAGGGGCCCGCTGGGAGACCGCGTCAAGTAGTTCGTTCCTGGGTCGTTACCTTCCGGCCAAGTAACTTCGGGAGCAACTCGGGCATTCCCAAGGGGTCTCCACCGGGGGGTGTTGGTGGTGGGAATGGGGCGCGGGGTCGCCAAAGCGGAGGCGGACGGGCAGGCAGGCAGGCAGGCGGGCGTCGCACCGGTGCAGCCTGCTTCGGGCGGGGCGGGGAGCGGGGGCGGCCCCTCCTCGGCTTTCCCCGCCCGTGGAGGAGGGAGAGGAGGACGGGGGGGGTGGAGGATGATGGCGCAGCTCTCCGGGAGGCTCCTGGTCGAGCTGGCCGCCAGCGCCGCCGCTTTCCTCTGCGGCATCATCTGCGCCTCCGCCCTGGCCGTTACCCAGGTAAGGCTGCAGCCCCACCGGTCGAGCTTGGGGGTGTGTGCGCGTGTAGGTGAAATGCATCCGATGCACCCACCCCTTTCCAATTCCTGCAAACCCCAGACACACACACACACACACACACACACAAACTTTTTTTTTAGCTTGCATTGGTTTGTCTCCCTCCCTCCCTCCCTCCCCCGAGCCGGGTAAACTGTTCCAGGAGCCTCTGAGCGCGTGCAGAGGGCTCCTGCCGTGGGTGTGGTGTGTGTGTGTGAGAGAGAGCATGTGCAGAGTTCCGAGGGGTGCAGAAGAAAGACAGACGGCGAAGAGGCGCGGAACTCTGTGCATGTGCAGAGAGGCATAAGGTTTATGTTCAGCGAGGCGCGCCTGGCAAGGGTGCTCCTGAGCTGGTGCAGAAGGCTTCCTTGTCCCGTGGGGGATAGGGGGGGCAGGATCAAATATCTGGGACCCCATCCCAGGCCAAAGGGGGAAACCTCCTTCTGTTAATACAAAACAGACGTCTCTTCGGTCACTGGGAACCCCCAAAATGTATTTTTTTTTTTTTGGTGGTGGTGGTGAGGCGGAAAGGGTGTAAAAATCTGGGCCGCATCTTAAAACTTTCACCAAAAAAGATATCTGCCTGCGAGAACTCTAACCCTCGACCCACTGGGACCAAACGGAGCACAGAGGAAAGAGCCTTATAGAAAGCTGTGAGCCGCCTTCCTCCCTGCCAAGTTTCTAGTCCTCATGATGAGCCTTCCAGGCCCAGCGGAGATAAGGAAGAACCTGAGAGCCCTCCGCTTTCCCCTTGGAAATCCCTTTAAAAGTGTCCGGGCTGAGCAACCCACTAACTCTTGATCATACTCCCTCCCCCCACCTTTTTTTTAAATTACAAAACCCACAATCCCCCTGCCAGTTATGATCCAGGAAGGTGGACCTTTATAGGGGTTGATGCGCCACGTGGTGCATATGGGACAGAGGCTGGGCAGGTCAGAAAAGCAAACACGCTCCCAGAACAGAACAGGAACATAGCTGGCTGGGGTGGGTGGGTGGCTTATGGGTTTTGTAGTCCTAAAAGATTAGATAGATAGATAGATAGATAGATAGATAGATAGATAGATAGATAGATAGATTTTAAAAAGATGGGTATTCTGTGGGTTCCGGTAACACGAAATGTGTTTTCAAAATGTGTTTGCTTCCTATTATTTTTATTTATTTACTGCTTTTTTACATTGTATCGCAACTCTGTTGATTTATGTTGTGAAGATAGATGGACAGATTTTGAAAAACATAAAAGATAATTTTTTTAGAAAGGAATAAATCTAAATTGTGGCTAATAGTAGGCAAAACCTTGCAGACGAATTGAAAAGAAGCAAACAAAAATAAAATAACACCCCCACCTCTTCCTCCTCCAACTTTTATCCAGGCTGGCCAGCCGGTCATATGGCCCATAATGCCGGTCAGCTGAGCTTCCTTCTCCTTGGTCTGATCGGCCCATTAAGGGGTGGGGGAGGGAAAACCAAAATTAAAAAGTGTTCCTTTTCTTAGAATCACTTTTGCTTTTCCGTCCAGCCTGGGCCTCCGTCACGCATGCGCCTCTTGGCCCATAACCCCCCACACACACACACACCATGTGGTCCTTTGTTGGTTCAAAACAGAACTAGCAGTTAGTTCCTGGTCAGTTTAAAAGACCATTAATGTAGAGAGAGAGAGAGAGAGAGAGAGAGAGAGAGAGAGTGTTGCTTCATTACAGACGTGACCTTATATTATTGCAAAAAGAAGGCCAGCAAAAACTTTGTGGGTTTAAAGTTCTGCTTGGGGATGTGGCCACCTAGATGGATGGGGTATTAATGCAACCAATCAATCAATATCAATCAATCAATCAATCAGTCATAGCTGGTCCCAAATAAAACCTAGCTGGGGATCTCAACCCTGTAAAAAAGGGAGAGGGGGTTACAAAAGGTGTGTCAGAGAGGAGGAGAGGCAGGGAAGGCCCTCCTTTTAATTTTTTTAATTTTAATTTATTTTTTTAAAGGTAAGTGGTAGACTTCCGGGCAACACAGGGCAATAGAGCCCCGGGGGAGGGATGGTCAGGGTTTCCAAGTGTACATGCACTCTCCACAGTTGAAAAGCCACCAGAGCGAGCAAACAGAGGGTGACAGAGGCCCTCCCAAGGACTAGCAGCTTGGGGGTCCATAAACCCACCGAGGGGACCAACGGAGGGCCCCAGGGCGCCCCTTTCGGGCTTCATCCTGGACTGGGACCGTTGCCTCTCCTCTCTCTCTCTCTCTCTCTCTCTCTCTCTCTTTTTCCGTCCCCAGGGGGAATTCGGAGGCCAGTGCATCCTGTACGGGTCCGCCGCCTACAACGGGACGCTCCGGCTGAGCGCCTCCAGCCCCGTCTCCCTCTGCTACTTCGTCTCGGCCGCCTCCGTCCTCGCCTCGGCCGTGGCGTTCGCCGTCTTCCTCCGTGGCATCTACCTCTGCTGCTTCGGCGATGGGCCGGCGTGAGTGGTTGGGTGCAGGCGTGGGGCAGGTCCGAAAGGCGGGCCGGGAGCAGGAGGGGTGGCCGGCCGGCCAGCTGGCTGAATGGCCACCGGGCCGCCCGGCTCATGGCTGGTGGCTTTGGCTCTCCTTCAGGGGCCACGTGTGGCTCAAGGGCTCCTTGGCCGTCACGGCCACCGTCCTCTTCTTCCTGATGGTCTCCGGATGCATCCTCCGTGTCGGTATGGATACGTTGTGCAACTCCATCCAGAAAGCTGCTGCGGCACTCAGGTGAGTTTTGCGAGGAGAAACACCCCCACACACACCGTTCTCCTGGGGAGTCTCCGTTTCTCTGAAAGCTAGGGCCACCCGGTGACGTTTTGCTGCCTGAGGCAGTTGGCAAAGACGGGGCCTCCTCCATTGGCTTACGCCAAAGTGGACAAGATAAACTAAACCTGTTTTTAACAGTGATAATAACACTGTTGCATCCTGGGGTCACCCTAGGGCAGTGTTGGCGAACCTATGGCATGGGTGGCAAAGGTGGCACTCGGAGCCCTTTCTGTGGGCACCCGACATTGCCCCCTCACGGCCACCTCTATTCAGGTTAAATTGTTGTACTGCCACTTTGCTAAAAAAAAAAAAAAAAGTGGGTTTTGCATCGCAGTTTGGGCACTCGATCTGTAAAAGGTTCGCCATCACTGCTCTAGGGGCTGGCGGCCACTTGATGGCATCTAACAAGAAGACGGCACTGTTCGTTAAATTTAGGGATCGGGGGTTTATGGGGGAAGGCAAGCAGGCTGTTTCTCTCCCAACCTCTGCACTTTTCAGAATCGGCTTCCGCGCTCTGCCCCATAGGAGGGCCCGCCTTAAAATACAAACCAAATCCAGCTCCGATGTATTCGTGTGGCTCTTAAAACAGCAACCCCAGTGCTAAGGCTCTTAGAGGCTACTTCAGGGCTAGCAGGGACCCTCGTGAAGACCCTCCAAGTCCACCCCCTTTCTAGGAAGCCCAGTGGTCTTACATAATCATATTCTCCGGAGACCCTCTGCAAACCGGCGCTCCACTACGGGTCCGGAGCAGCTGAAAACAAACGTGTCTTGGGGTGTGCGTATGTGCATAGGGGGCAGAAATAAGTTACAGGGACTGACTTCCCCCTTGAGAAAAATGTCCAAGCGTCCACGGGTTTATTACTCACTGCTTTGATTTGGCTCTGATCCCACCCTGTCTAGTTGCCAAGAGGCCCAGCACCGCCCCTGGATCCAGCCCTATCAGGCCGAACGGTTCTACGACAACCTCTACACTGCAGAAGTGAGTGATGCTTCAAGGTGGTTTTGGGTTTTTTTGTTTTTTTTTTGTTTTTGTTTTTTGCATTCCCAATCCCCCACCTACCCATCAAGGCACACTTTTGTAATGCATCATTGTAATGCATTACATTGATGCATTACACCATTGTAATGCATCCTCAAGAGCTTATAAAGAAAAAAAAACCCACAAGGTGTGTCGGTCCCAAAGAGCAAAACGCCACCCAAGATCTACTGCAAAAAAAAAAAAAGTGAGGCCTTTGTTGGGACAAACCGCAGTGGCGCCACAAAGTGTGCCAACTTCCAGTTTCTCCAGCGTGCTTTGTCGAGCAGAGGGTTTTATTGAAGCTATTTTATTTTGATATTTGCATGCCACAATCCGATTTTGAGGGATTTCTGAGTTGAAGGAGCGAGCCCAACGAGACTGGACGCCCTCGTTCCGCTTTGTATGCGCGCATACACGTTCGTGGGACTGCAGTGGGGCCTCCCTGCTGTGTCTCTTGACCCGAATGTCCTCCCCCCCCACCCCCCACCCCTTCCAGGCAGCTGCGTGGGTGAATTTCTTCTTCTGGTGCCTGATGGCTTTGCTGGTGGCCCTGGAGTCGTTTGGCAAAGCCCCGTCTCGTCCCCTGCCGGGCAGCGGCCTCAACTGGAACGAGGAGACGGCGCCCATCTTCGGAGAGGGGCCACCCCGGCCTTGAGGGGCGGCCACTCCACCCCATTCTCTTCTGGAAAAGGGGACCCGCTGGCGTTCGGTCAAAAAGGCCAAAGGGGCTCCCTTGCAGCCTTTCCGTCTCGAGGGTCCTCCTTCCACCTCTCTTTCTCCCGCAGGACAAGTATGATGATGGTGCATGAGAGGATGATGACGGGAAGGATGGGGAAACGGTCTCTCCATAGATCCTCAGGAAATCCACGCTGGCTCTTTGGAAGCCTTGTTTAGTCCTATAAACTCTGGGCTCTTCCACGCTCAGGTTTTTCTGTTTGTTAACCGCCCGACTGGCCTGGGCGCATCCCCGTTAACGGTGTATTTTTCTCTGTTCTTTTTGCCAAGATTTCTGTGTGCCTTCTGGTGCGGGCAGAACACCGCTGGATCCCGGCCAAATACATACCGGTATTTTTTCCCTCCACTGAGTCATTCCAGTTTTTTTATTCCCGACAAAAACAAAATAAGATCTAAAGAACGGGAAGCTTTCAGGCGATGTTTTTCCAGACATACAAAGTTGGACCAAGAGCTCCCTTTCAGCTGCACGTAGATGCAGGCATGCAGGGTGTCCAACACCCCCCCCCCAAAAAAAACCACCTGCTGTTTTGTGACAGTAGCTTGCTTTACGGCTGCTGCTTTGTGACAATAGCTTGCTTTGCAGCTACTGAATTATTTAACTTTTCCCTCTGCCAACCGCGGATAACTGAATCAGTGGATAAGGGGGTCCTACTGTAAAATAACCCCCCCCCCCTTTTCAGATTGTATTTCAACCAGGAAGACAAAACTGAGGGAGAAAGGAAAGCGTGTTTCAGAGCAGAGTGGGTGGGCGTCCGTGGCGGGCGGCTCCCCTTGGCTCCCCATGGCCATGGAGAGGAGAACAGCATTGCTTCGTCCCAGGCCCACATGGAGGATTCAAACCCGAGTTTCTTCACGGGAAGTGCAATGGGGTTGTTCTTGGCTGTGTTAAACACCCTCCAATAATTCGGGGGGGGGGGTTGAAAAAACAGGAGGAAAAGAGGAAGCCTGCAATACAACTGCATCTAGAAGGCCCCTCCCTCCCTCAGATCCAAACACAACACAGCCTTTTCCACTAAGCCATTTAACTTTATTAATTCTGATCAACGAAATGAGGATTCACGAAGAAGGGGAGGCTTCAGAGGGAGGGAGGGAGGGGTACGGAAAAGAAAGCAGGGGAGTCGGGCTCTTTCACGGGTGTTGTGCTCCTCCGTCACAGATGGGTTGAACAATCCTTTGGGTCTCCACTTTTCCTGCTCTAGGCGATACTTTTCCACCTGGGGTGCCCCTGCAGAAAGCTGCCTGAGAAAGCCAGGTTGGTCTCCCGGGAGCAGCACCTTCTCCAGGGAGCGAAGGGGAGCTGAAAGGAGGCAGCCGGGAAGGACCCAGCCTGCACGGAAGGATCAACTGTGCGGAGGAGGGGGGGCGCACATGCCCGTCTCTCTGCCTTCACGTGTGCATGTGCTGAGGATAGGTTTCAAATGGGAGATGCTCCCCAGAGGACACGAGAGCGAAAGAGGTGAATGAAAAACAAGAGGGCGGAGGGCCCGGGCAGCTGTGCTGGATTCCGGCCCGAAGCTCAGCGGAACTGCAAGGGGCTGATTCTCAGGCCCAGGACATCCTTGCCAATCTCGGTCACCTGGAGGAGCAGAAGGCAGGGAGTTGGGGATCAGGAAAGGATCCGGCCCAGGGTCCCCCCCCCTCAGGGAGAGGCGTCCTGGGGAACGCAGGCAGGGGTCTTGCTTCTCTGACCCCCTGCATGGGTACAGCCGGGCGTGAGTGCTTTCCCCTCGCACGGACGCCAGAGTCTAGCAATGGTGGGCAAAAAAAAGTGGTGAGACAGGAAGGCGAGGACTCCGGGATCCGGAGAGTTGGAAGGGAGGGGACTTACGGTCGTGACTCTGCAGACTTGGCCACGGAACTCGGGCGAGTAGCAAGCCCCGCTGAGCGGGCACTTCTCCACGGGCTTCCCCCGGTAGATGGGCCGGTAGGAGGCAGCGCAGATGTCGAAAGGGTTGTGCATGTCGTAGTTGAGCTGGTGGGCGTCGGTCGGGTTCTTCTCACAGGCCGTCAAGATCTTCCGCGTCTGGGAGACAAGGAAGAGGAGAGGAAAGTGTGTGTGTGTGGGGGGACCCCTCATCATTTGCAGAGAGACACCAAACAACTTTCCATGCGAAGGGGCGGTTGAGCTCTTTAAGCAACCAGGAGACTCAAAGACCCGCTGTTTTCACGTGGCATCATCTCGCGTGGACAGTGGTCCCCTCCTTCGGGGGGGGGGGAGCCACCTGCGGGCTGCCAGAACCTCATGCCGGAGAAAGCCGGGGAGCTTTAAAGGGCCTCCAGGCTCTTTGGTTTTTGGCCCCAAGTGGGGGAGAAAAGGGTTCTCTCCTCCAGCCCTCACCTGCTGGGCCACTTCGGGTTTGGGTCCGAGCTCCAGGAGGCGGCGAGCGAAGGTGGCAGCGGTCTTGAAGTTCTTGAGCTTGAAGAAAAGGTTGAGCGCCGTCCGCAGCACCAGGATCATGTGCACCGGTTGCAGGTTGGAGTGGGTGAAGTAGGCGGCCATCTGGAAGGCAGGAGGTGGCGGGAGGTTTTGGGGAGGGGTAAGGTGGCTCTGGAGGGGGGGTGCAAAGTCCACACACACACACACACACACACACACCCCACACAGCAGCAAGGACCCCCTAAAGGTAGGAGAAGGGAGGGGCTCTCCAAGAAAATGTTCCCTGGCATTGTAGATTAAATAAGGAAGTCAGAAATATGAGCTTCCAAGACGTATTATCAGAACTGGCCACTAGGGGGAACCAAAGATTAAATACTTGGGTTAAAATATATAAATACACATGGAATAGGTTGCAGATACCACAGATGATAGATAGATAGATAGATAGATAGATAGATAGATAGATAGATAGATAGATAGATAGATAGATAGATAGATAGATAGATAGATAGATAGATAGATTACATTCCTATAGTGCAGCTAAAACTGTGCTCATGACCTGGGGTTCAATCCCAGGTAGCAGCCGGCTCAAGGTTCACTCAGCCTTCCAACCTTCCGAGGTCGGTAAAATGAGAATCCAGGTTGCTGGGGGGGGGATGTGTAGCCTGCATAATTAAAGTGAGTGCTTGAAGTGCTCTGGGAGGGTATATAAACAGAACATTTTGCTTTTAGATAGACAGATAGATAGATAGATAGATAAATAAAGGAAGGAAATGATATAGTTTTTTCCAGTCCAAAAGGCACTCTGTACATGCTTAGAGACTGCCACACCTTCAAGAACCTCACAAAGATAGGTGTACGGCCACACTGAAATCAGAAGGCTATCTCACTCCCCCCCCCCCACACACACACAACTGCAGGGAAACCCCGGGAAGGCAGCTGGGAGGACACACAGACCTCCAGGCCTGAGGTCAAGAGCACGGCGTGCCCGCCCGCCCGCCCCTTACCTCGCAGATGCGCTTCTGTTCCTCCAGCGTCTCCTTGGGCAGCTTCTTCCTCTCGATTTCCATGGAGAGGCCCACGATGTACTCGCGGCAGATGGCGATCAGCTGCTGAGCCTGGGGGAGGGGGTGGGAAACAGACACACACATATTTAAGAACTTAGGAACCTAAGAAGCGCCATGATGCTGGATCAGGCCAAAGGCCCATCTAGTCCAGCCTCCTGTATCTCACGGCGGCCCCACCGGATGCATCTGGGAGCATCACGAGACAAAGAGAAACCTGTCTCCTGATCCCACTCCCCTGCATCTGGCCCTTGAAGTACCCCGGTTTTAAGCCTGGAGATCATACATTGTGGACATGTGGCTTTGGGAAAGATGCACCCCCAAAATACAATGCTGCAAAATAGCAGCAAGAAAGCACAGAGCGAGGCTCCCCCCCCGCCCCCGATGAGGAACCAGAAAGGGCCTGGGAAAGGCCAAAAGGAACCTTTAGGCGCCAACGTGCAGCAGGAACGACGGCGCCTGCTCCTGCGCACAGAATTTGGGGATTTTTAGGCAGGCCACTTCTGGGAGGGAGTAGACCAAAGAGGGAGTAGACCAGGGCTGTCCAAACTTTTTGCAAGGAGGGCCAGATGTGGTGAGGTGAAAATGTGTGGGGGCCAACCATTCAGACTGAAGGGGGGAGAAAGGGCGTGGTCCATGCGTATCTGCATCAGCTGCAAATGCTCCGCTTTCCAGGCGCCCAGTGGCTGTTGCAGGGCCCAGGAATCGTCCCACGCGCACCCAAGATGCAGCGCTGCTCGCAGATGCTGCCCTCCCTCGCAAGGGGGTGGGGAAGACGCTGCAGCCACGGAGCCAGGAGCGAGCGGGTAGGCAGGGTGGGTGGCTGAGGGGATGGACGGAGGCAGGGAGGGCAGGCAAACCATAAAACTGCAAGCTGACGTCTCTAGCCAGCACAGGGAAGGGCCGGCTGGTGGGGATGAGTGACAGGCTGAGCCGGCAGGGAGAAGAACCTGAGGGCCACTCAGAATTTTAAATTGGGCCACATTTGACCCCTGGGCCGGACTTTGGACATGCCTGGGGTAGACGAACGCTTCCCTCCCTGGATGAGCAGGCAATGCCCCGGAGAGACAGACAGACAGACAGACAGACAGACAGACAGACAGATGGGCCGAGCCCGCCCACCTCGGCAATCTCCTGCTTGTTGTCGACCACCAGCAGGGGCACGCTCAGCAGGATGGCCCGGAACTTCTCCACCGCCTCCTCGAACTTGCCGGCCGTGGTCAGCTGGTAGCACACCTGCAGGCGCTGGATCAGGTCGTTCAGCTTCAGGCCCACGGCCGGGACGGCATTTTTCAGGCCAGCTTCCTTCCTGGGGGGGGGGGGCAAGGGGAAACAGTTGCACGAAAAACAGACCCCAGACTTCCTCCAAAACACAGGTTAAAATCCCCACTCCTGCCAACCCTGCGGGGAAACCAGCGGGAGATGGAGACAAGGCCAACACACAGGCACACAAAGAGAGAGCGAGTTTCATGGGCGAGTTTCATGGGTGGAGGATTTGAACTCCACTCTGCCCTGCTGGGGGCTGGCTGGATAGTTCAGCGGTCGAGGTATATTTGGCGGCCGGGCCAGAGGTTAGGCGTTCGAATCCCCTGCCCTGGCCTTTCTGGGAGAAGAGCCAGCCCAGGTGGCCATGGGGCAAGCTGCACAGTAGTCCCATGGCTACTTCCAGAAGATGGGAAACCGGTCCTTTACATTAGGACTAAGATAGCCAGAGGGAAAAGAGGATGCATGCAGGTGAACTGGCTTCTCTGGGGCTTTCCTGATGGCTACGCCCCCACCCCGCCAATTATATATGTTTTTCTGCTTTTCCACAGGCCCTAATTGATCAAAGAACACACACACACACAGCTCCTGGCCAGAAGAGACCTTTGGTTGCAACTGAATTCCTTGGAATTCTAGCATTCTTTGAACAACTCTGCCAGCTCAATCTCAATAATGATTCAACGACCACTCTTTCAACAGTGGGATTTCTGGACAACAACACCCCCCCCCCCACACACACACACTCTCTTTTCCAGCTTGGAAACCAGGATGAGCACAGGACACGTACGTACCAGTTGCGGTGGGGGAATCCGTACATGGCAGGGAGGCTGGGCAGCGCCTGGTAGGTGGTGCGCCCCCGGGCAAAGGTTTGCAGGAAGAGCTGCTTGTAAGGGGCAAACGTCACCACGCCCACCTGGTCGTGGAGGAGCTGAAAAAAAGGAGGGAAGGGGATCAGCGGATCTGCCCTGACTCCCCTCGGGAAAACTCCCCAGGGCATTCCAGGCAACCATGGCGTTTGCGGGTTGGGTGACGGAAGCGGCAGGGCTGAGGCCTCTGCCCTCCCTCCAGCCCCTGGGCACCATTCTTGGAGAACCGAAGAGACCGGGGCAGGGTTCCCTTCAGCTCTGAATATATATTTATATTAGATTTAGATTTCAGAGCAAGAAGATGTGGAAGACATTCACATGAGGAATAAAGACAGGAATGAGCTTAAACAAGCCCAGTTGGCATGCTCTGCTCCTCTGCTATGTTTGGAAGGAGATGAAACGATTTTGATTTCCTTCCTTCATTCCTTCTATCCATCAACTACTTCCTTCCTTCTATCCACCATCAACTCATTCCTTCCTCCCTTCCATTATCAACTCCTTCCTTCTATCCATCCACCATCCCTTCCTTTCTTCCTTCTATGCATCATCAGCTCCTTCCTTCCTTCCTTCCTTTTATCCATCATCAACTCCTTCCTTCCATCCATCCATCCATCCATCCATCATCCCTTCCTTCTACCCATCACCAGCTCCTTCCTTCCTTCTATGCATAAGCTCCTTCCTTTTCCTTCCTTCCTTCCATCCATCCATCCATCCATCCATCCATCATTAGCTCCTTCCTTCTATCATCAGCTCCTTCCTTCCTTCCACCCATCATCAGCTCCTTCCTTCCTTCCTTCCTTCCTTCCTTCCTTCCTTCCTGCCTGCCTGCCCAAGACGATCCCCCCTGTGTGAGCGCAAGGGCAGGCCACTTACCCGCATGGCCGTCTCAAAGGACCCTGCTAGGATGTGGTCTACCGGCAGCTGGGAATTGTTACACCAGGCCTGGGAGGAGAGAGAAAAATCCGTACGATTCAGAGGGACGGTCAAAGGGCCTGCAGCGCTGGGGGAGGTTTCTGATGGGGGTCCCGTTGTTGGTCTGGGAAGCCCTCCTCCTCCTCCTCCTCCTCCTCCTACCTGCGCGGGGCTGGTGCCTTTGGTGGGAGGCACGAAAAACCCTTCTTCGGCTTCCCCGGCGGGACCGGCGGCCACGTCCTGGCAGAAAGGATGACAAAGGACGAGAAGAAGGTGTCCCGTTACTTAAGGAGGCAGCAAAAGCAGCCCCCCCCTGGGTCAGGGAAACTGTGTCTGCTCCCTCTGGGAGCAAAGCGGTCCAGGATGGGGGCAGGGGAGACGCCGGGGCGCCTTGTCCTGCCAAAAGGCAAAGAGTGCCCCGGGCTCCAGCACGGGGGGCGGGGGGGGGCAAAAGGGTCGTGGCCGGAGGAGCCCCCCAGGCAGACTCCGGTTGGGCCCGTCACACCGGCCTGTGTTAGCCAAAAGCTCGTACCGTCCGGGCGCCTTCCTGAGAGGCGTTTCTGCCCTTTCAGGGCCAGGGGAGGAGGCCACGTGGACACCGGGAAAGCCACCAGGCCCTGCTGTCCTCGGGGTTTTGGAGGGAGTGACAACGTCCGGGGAGCCCTCAGAGGACAGGGCTGGATCTCCTGGTTCTGGTTTCACCTCCAACACCCCCCCCCCCCACACACACACATGTGGGAGGCAAGACCCAGGGTGTCTTGTCCCTTGAGGCAACGGCCAGAGAATCATCAACCCCCCCCCCCAATGAACCAGGGCTTCCGGGGAGCCGGTTTACCAGTTCGGGCGGGAGGTCCAGGTCTTCCTCGATTTCCCATCCGCCTCCTTCCTCGGGGCCTTTTGCCAGGGCTTCGTCCCCGAAACCTTCACCGGCGTCCACAAAACCATCTGGGAAGGAGCGCCCGGGGTTGAGAAGGAAGGCGGCAACGCGACGGCACCATTATCAGGCAGGGAAAAATTGAAATACAGTAGTAGGTATTTTACACAACCATCCAACCAATCTATCAACACCTTCTCTCTCTCTCTCATACATAGAACATAAGAAGAGCCATGCTGGATCAGGCCAAAGGCCCATCTAGTCCAGCTTCCTGTATCTCACAGCGGCCCCACCAGATGCGTTTGGGAGCGCATGAGACCAGATATCTGTCTCCTGATACCACTCCCCTGCATCTGGCCCTTGAAGTACCCTGGTTTAAACCCTGGAGGTTACACATCTCCATCATGGTTTGTAACCTGTGATGGACTTTTCCTCCAGGAATCTGTCCAATCCCCTTTTGAAGCATCCAGGCCAGATGCCATCACCACATCCTGTGGCAGGGAGTTCCATAGACTTACAACGCGCTGGGTGAAAAAATATTTTCTTTTGTCAGTTCTTACTCTCCCAGCACTCAATTTGAGTGTATGTCCCCTAGTTCTGGTATTTTGAGAGAGGGAGAAGAGCTTCCCTCTATCCACTTTACTCATACCCTGCATTATTTTGTATGTCTCAATCATATCCCCCCTCAAGTGCCTTTTTCCAGACTAAAGAGGCCCAATTGTTTTAGCCTTTCTTCATAAGGGAGGTGCCCCAGCCCAGTAATCATTTTAGTCGCTCTCTTCTGCACCTTTTCCAGTTCCACTATGTCTTTCTTGAGATGCGGTGACCAGAATTGTACACAATACTCCAGGTGGGGCCTTACTATTGTTTTGTATAACGGCATTATAATGTTGGCTGTTTTATTTTCAATCCCCTTTTGATAATCCCTAGCATGGAATTGGCCTTCTTCACTGCTGCCACACATTGGGGAGACACCTTCATGGAGCTGTCCACCAACACACCAAGATCTCTTTCCTGATCCGTCACGGATAACTCAGAGCCCATGAGTTGATAGATGAAGTTTGGATTTTTTTCCCCAATATGCATTACTTTACATTTGGTTACATTAAAACACATTTGCCATTTCTCAGCCCACTCCCCCAGTTTGGAGAGATCCTTCTGGAGCTCTTCACAATCTTCTCTGGTTTTTACCACACGGAAAAGTTTTGTGTCATCTGCAAACTTGGCCACCTCACTGTTTATCCCTGTCTCCAGGTCATTTATGAACAGATTGAAAAGCACCGGTCCCAGGACAGAGCCCTGGGGCACACCGCTTTTCACTTCTCTCCATTGTGAAAATTTCCCATTGACACCTACTCTTTGTTTCCGGGATCTCAACCAGTTCTCAATCTATAAGAGGACCTGCCCTCTTATCCCCTGACTATGCAATTTTCTCAGCAGCCTTTGGTGAGGGACTGTGTCAAAAGCCTTTTGAAAATCCAGATAGACTATATCCACCGGTTCACCCAAATCCACGTGCCTGTTGACCTTTTCAAAAATTCTAAAAGGTTTGTAAGACAAGATTTACCCTTACAGAAGCCATGCTGATTTTCTCTCAGCAAGGTTTGTTCTTTTATGTGTTTTAAGATTTTCTCTTGGATGAGGCCTTCCACCATCTTCCCTGGGACAGATGTAAGGCTAACCGGCCTGTAGTTTCCTGGGTCCCCCCTCCTTCCTTTTTTAAAAATTGGTGTGACATCTGCTATCCTCCAGTCCTCTGGCACTGTGGCCGTTTTAAGAGACAAGTTGCATATAACCGTTAAGAGATCTGCAATTTCATTTCTCAGTTCCCTAATAACCCTTGGGTGGATGCCATCTGGGCCCGGTGACTTGTTAATCCTCAATTTATCAATTAGTCCTAAAACCTCCTCTCTTTTAACCTGTATTTGATTTAATTCTTTAGTCAAGAGGGGCGGCTCAGGCAGCGGAATCCGCTCAAGGTCCTCTGTCGTGAAGACAGACGCAAAGAACTCGTTCAATTTCTCTGCAATGTCCAAGTCCTCCTTAACCTCCCCTTTTCCTCCCTCACCATCCAGAGGCCCAATTGGTTCTCTGGCAGGTTTTCTACTTCTAACATATTTAAAGAAGCTTTTATTATTACCCTTTATATTGCTAGCCATTCGTTCCTCAAAGTCTTTCTTTGCCTCCCTTATCATCTTTTTACATTTCTTTTGCCAGAGTTTGTGTTCCTTTTTATTTTCCTCGTTTGGGGAGGATTTCCATTTACAGAAGGACCTCTCCTTGTGCTTTAGAGCCTCTCTAACTCCACTCGTTAACCATGCCGGTGTCCTCTTGGACTTAAATGAGCTCTTCTTTCTTTGTGGTATGCGCTTGTGCTGGGCCTCTATTATTGTTGTTTTAAACAGGCTCCATGCACTCTGAAGAGATTGGATTCTTCTAACCCTCCCCTTCAATTTCTTTCTAACTAGTTTCCTCATCTGAGGGAAGTTTGCTCTTCAAAAATCAAGGGTTTTTATGTCTGGTTTGCTTGACACTCTTCCTCCAACATGCATGGCAAAGGAGATTGCAGCATGGTCACTGTTCCCCAGAGGCTCAGTGACATTCACATCCCTGACGAGGTCCTGAGTATCACACAATATTAGATCTAGAGTTGCCTGGTCATAAGTTCCTTCTTTCCTTCCTTCCTGTCTAATCTATCTATCTATCCATCCATCCCAAATTCATTTCTCTCCCCCGCCCCCTCTCATGCACAAACCCAATGTCCTGGAGCTGGGGGGCTGGAATGAGCCCTGAGGTCATCTACACTGACCCTCTCTTGCTGTTGCAGCAAATTCAAAGAGGGACCCTCTTCCTGGCAGCTACCTCGTGAGGCCGTCTTTCCCTTTCACCTCAAGACAAATGGGGTTGCGGGGGGGGGGGAGGCATCCTTTAGAGAAAGAGTTGCCAGACAGCCTGGTGTGCCGTGGGAAAAATTGAAAAATTACTTTATATATAGTCAATATAGGCACAGAGTTAAATTTTTTTAACATTTTCTAATGGGAGCAGAGCCTTTGCCCAAAAAAGGTTGAAAAACACTGCTTTAGAGAAAGAGTTGCCAGACAGCTCCGTGCTTTAAGGCCTCTCTCTGGGAGCAGAGCGAGAGGCTGCGAGTTTTAATCTCTCCCCTGGTGCCTCCAGCTTTCCTAGTTTGAGAGGACTTGTGGGGCTCCTAAGTGGATTTTTTGTGACTTCCTGCTGTCGTGGTGTTTTGACGCTGCTCCTGCATCCCATCTCTTGAATTTGCTTCTCCCTTGTTTGAGGACCTGCCTACTTGTTTTAGACTTCAAATAGATCTTGTCTTTGAACAACACAAAGTCCCTTCTGTCCTTTCTTAAGGACAAAGGGAAGTTTGATTTTTTTTAAAAAAACGAAACAATAAATAACTTATGAAACTGACGGACATCCCTCTTGTCTCGGCAGGCGAACGTGGATCCAGGACTGAACCTCTGGAAGGAACGCCCCGCCCCCCGCCCAGATTCGGACCCCGAGCGCTCTCACCTTCGTCCAGCTGCAGCTCGGCATCTTCCCCCCAGCCTTCGGTGCCCACGGTGTCGATGTCAATATCGGCTGCCAAGGCCCCTCCTTTGCCTGCAGAGAGAGAGAGAGAGAGAGAGAGAGAGAGAGAAGCTCGAAGGTGGGACGTCTCCCAAAGAGTCGGGCAGCCTGACCCTTCCACCCTGACCCCCGGGCAAAAAGCTACTCATCCCTGGACTTTGGGCCAATGCACACCAGCCTCAGGGGGACATAAGAACATAAGAAGAGCCCTGCTGGATCAGGCCAAAGACCCATCTAGTCCAACTTCCTGTATCTCACAGTGGCCCCACCAGATGCTTCAGGGAGCGCACGAGACTAGATTTCTGTCTCCTGAGACCACTCCCCTGCATCTGGCCCTGGAAGTAACCCAGTTTTAAGCCTGGAGATGACACACGTCCCCATCATGGTTTGTAACCTGTGATGGACTTTTCCTCCAGGAATCTGTCCAATCCCCTTTGGAAGCCATCCAGGCCAGATGCCATCACCACATCCTGTGGCAGGGAGTTCCACAGACTAAGAACGCAGTGGGTGAAAAAATAGTTTCTTTTGTCTGTTCTGACTCTCCCAGCCCTCAATGTGACTGGATGTCCCCTAGTTTTGGTATTTTGTGAGAGGGAGAAGAGCGTCCCTCTCTCCTCCACTTGGCTCATGGCCCTGAGGGGGAGAGGCAGTCTGGGCCTGGATTCCCCCGGGATCCTCCTCACCTTTGCTGGCGATGGTGCCTTCGAAGAAGCCCTTGGAGACAGTCAGCAGGGGCCAGTTGGTGTCCAGCGGCATGATGGGCGCCGGCGGCTGGAGCAGCTTGGCGTTGGGGTCGATCTCGGGGATCTGGGTTTTGAAAAAGCAAGTTCTTGAAACAGGTTTCCAAAGGACACAGTTAAGCTTCTTAAAATGCATCGCACGGGGAAGGGACGGGGGTGGTGTTGTGGGTGGAGGGGAGAAGATTAATGAGTATGGGATGAGGTTGCAAGGAGCAATGGTGGAGTCCAGAAAGAAGCATTAAAGCCTTCTTTGAAAAGGATCCCAGCGCTGTCTGAAAAAGCCTTCTCCTCTCCACCCTCACCCTCACCCTCTTTCTGCCCCCTGGGAACCTGGGGTGGCAAACCGTGACCACCAAGCCACAGACGAGCGGGCCCTCTTCCCCTGCCGTGGCCCTAGACCACGGGTGACTCTTTCCCCCCCAAGAACTGGCCCTAACCGCCACCCTCCCGAACCCACCGTTTCCTTCTCTGGGTCAAACGTCTCCTTCAGACTCTCAGCTTCTTCTTCCAGGCCGTGGGTAGCGGCGGTCAGGTAGGCCAAGGACTCTGGAGAGACACGGAGGGTTGAAAGGTCTGGAAGCAAATGTCTTAGGAGGAGCGGCTGAGGGAGCAGGGAAGGTTTAGCCTTGCAAGAAGAAGGCTGAGAGGGGATAGGATAGTCCTGTTTAAATATCTGAAAGGATGTCCTATCGAAGAGGGAACAGGTTTGTTTTCCATGGCTTCAGAGACAAGGACTCGGGGCAATGGTTTCAAACGACAGGAAAAGAGATTCCATTTGAACATTAGGAAGAACTTCCTGATGGTTAGAGCTGTTCAGCAGTGGAATAATATGCTGCCCCAAAGGAAGGTGGTGGAGTCTCCTTCTTTGGAGGTTTTTAAGCAGAGGCTGGATGGCCATTCTGTTGGGGGTACTTGGATTGGGGGTTTCCTGCATGGCAGGGGGTTGGCCCTTGAGGTCTCTTCCAACTCTGTGACAATCTTCTCTCCCCCACCCCCCAAAAAAAACCCCAGCCAAAAGCAGACACAGGAGGGAAGCCCCAGCTCAGGCTCCACCTCCTCCGGACTTACTCTGCCCGCAGTTCTTCAGGATCCGCACCCGTTCGGCCACGTCCCCCAGGTACAAGGCGTTCTGGTAGTGGCCGCTCATGTCTTTCCGGATCTCGGCTGGAAGCAAACACGGAGGAAGGAGGAAGGGTCAGGCCCGCATGGGTCATACAAAATGCCATGCGGGGGGCGAAGAAGCAGGAGGGATGTGGGTGTGTGTGTGTGTGTGTGTGTGTGTGTGTGTGTGTGTGTGTGTGTGTGTGTGTGTGTGCGTGCGTGCGCGCGCACATGAGAGCCCATGTGTGTGTGTGTGTGTGTACAACCCGTGGGGGCCTGAATTAGCACTCCGTTGAAATCAAACTCCTGGATATCCATCTCCCCCTCACTGATCCTGATTGGGAGTTTCCCTGCCTATCAAGAAAAACTGCCTTACTGTTAAGAACAAGTGGGGGCCCTGATTTTGGGAGGGGGTGAGTGCTCAGACGTGGGAGGCCTTTAAGAGAAAACTGGGACGCCATCCATCCAATCTGCTTTGACTTGGATTTCGTGTACAGAGAAGGGCGCTTCTTTGATCGAGAGAGGCAGTCCCACCATCTTCGCAGGTGTGTTGGTGGGGGGCACAGGAAAGGGGCCACTCCCAGTCTGTGGAACTCCCTGCCACCGGAAACCAGGCTGCCCCCAGCCCTTTGCTGCCCTTCCAGAAACAGGCCAAGGATTTTTTTTCTCTTCGGGCTGTTTTTTCCTTCAAATGACTGGCTGACCAAGAGGATGTTTCAAAGGCAGCATTTTATTCTGCAGGGTGCTTATGTTTTTAATCTTTTTTCTTCTTGGGAATTTTAACCCACTATGTATTTTGTGCTTATTAAATATTATCATGATTCTGGCTTTTTCAGCCACCCTGGATCCTTTCCACAGAAAGGCAGCCTATAAATATCCCATGCGTGGTAATAAATAAATATATCCTGGACCGGCGGCCTCTGGCTCTGGCCCTGGGTTCAAATGCAGCCCTACCCCCACCCCACCCCCCACCCCGGGACTGCCCTCGAGACTCACCGATCTTCATCATCTTGCGGAGTTTCTCCAGGTTGCCCGTGATCAGGTAGAGGAAAGAGAGCCGGTCGAAGTTCTTGGTCCGCTGGTAGCACATCTCCACAATCTGGTGGTTCCCTTGGAGCAGCGCCACCTCCCCCAGCTTCTCCCAGCAGTTCTTGTCGTCCAAGGCCTTGGCGGCTTCCAGGGCGATCTGAGCGGACCGAGGAGAGAGAGAGAGGCCTCGGGGTGAGCGCCGAACAGCTGCCTCGCCTCGGGCCCCGTGGCTTAAACAGAGGGCGGCGGGGAGGAGATGGGCCCCCTTCTCCATCTCACCCTGAAGTCTACACCTCTGGGCACTTGGCTCCCCACGACTCAAAAGGAGCCGGAGAAGGATGGGGTTTAGGGTTTAGGGTTAGGAGTTAGGGTTAGAGGTTAGGGTTTAGGGTTGGGGGGGCAAACCCACGAATCTCAAGGGATCCCTGGGCTCAATTCTGGCAAGATGACTCCCCGGGCTCGGCACCTGCTCAGTTCCAACCCCTCCTTGTGACTCCCCAACAGGGACAGGACTTGATGACCCCACCCCCACCCCGGGGTCCTTGTCCAGTCCTGCAGCCCCAGACGTGATTATTGTTGTTGTTACTGATTTATTGCCAAGTGAGGACGTGGCCACTGCAGGGGTCAAAAAGGACACACAGGCCCGGAAGGCCCAGCAAAGGTGCCGAGGCCCGTGTGCTCGGAGGGGGCGGGCCCCCACCTCAATGTTGCCGCATTCGAGAGCCAAGCTGAAGCGGGTCTTCTCGTCCTTGACGAAGTGGAGCGCCACCTCCGGGTATCCTTTCTTCTGCAGGTAAGCGATGATGGACTGGCCCACCAGCTTGGCGTTCCTCACCATGTGCAGCACCTGGGAGCAGAAGGGGAGAGGCAGAGAGGGAATATTTTTTTCACCCAGCGCATTGTAAGTCTGTGGAACTCCCTGCTACAGGAGGTAGTGATTGCATCTGGCCTGGATGACTTCCAAAGGGGATTGGACAGATTCCTGGAGGAAAAGTCCCATCACAGGTTACAAACCATGATGGGGACGTGTGTAATCTCCAGGCTTAAAACTGGGGTACTTCCAAGGCCAGATGCAGGGGAGTGGGATCAAGAGACAGAGATCTAGTCTCATGCGCTCCCAGAGGCATCTGGTGGGGCCACTGTGAGATACAGGAAGCTGGACTAGATGGGCCTTTGGCCTGATCCAGCATGGCTCTTCTTAGGTTCTTATGAATGAGAGAATGAGAGAGAGAGAGAAAGAGAGAGAGATTGAGAGAGAGAGAGAGAAAGAATGAAAAAGAGAACAGAGACACACACAGAGAGAGAGAGAGAGAGAGAGAGAGAGACATGCACAGAGAAAGACAGAGATAGACAGACAGACAGACAGACAGACAGACAGACACAGAGAGAGAGGCCCCAGTCACAGATGCCCTCCTGTCCCCCTGTGCCACCCCTGGGCACCGACACGCCCGCCCACACTTGCCCTCACCTCGTCGTACTTCCGGTTGATCAGGGCCAGTTTGAACTTGAACTCGGTGGGGTCGATGGTGAGGACGCGGGGCCGGCACTCGCGGTCCAGGCAGTAGACGTTGTTCCCCTTCACCCGGGTGACGTAAATGGGCAGGTCTAGAGTACGGATGATGCCGTGGTCCCTGGAAAATAACCGGGGAGAGGACGAGGCCAAAGGGTCAGGCCAAGAGGACGACGCTCCGGCTTACGTTTTCGACAGGACAGGTTTTAAAAAAAAGTGAAACTCAAAGGGCTCATAATAAAATTTATTTAAGCTGCGCACCAGCCTCATTTGGGTCCTCTGCTGATTACAGCAATCCTTATGGACCTACAGGAGCCTTGTGGCGCAGTGGTTCAATGCCTGTCCTGCATCTGAAACTGTGCTCACGACCCTGGGGTTCAATCCCGGGTAGCAGACTCCAGGTTCACTCAGCCTTCCATCCTTCTGAGGTTGGTAGAATGAGGACCCAGCTTGCTGGGGGACAGGGGGCAATGTGTAGCCTGCATTACTGTAACTGAAAACTGTAAACCGCCCAGAGGCTACTTGGAGTGGTATATGGGGCGGTATATAAGCAGAACACTTTTACAGTAACACGATGCCATCAGCCAATTCACTGGTCCCCAGGATTGAAAATGTTTAAGTATATTGATACATTGCATAGTTAGCGGGCATAATGTCATGGGTTTGTGTTGCATTCATTTTGTTATTGGGCTGCTTTCTTGTTTCAGTGGTCATACGGCGGGGGCATAAATAAATAAATAAATATTAAAAGAAAAATCCCTCATCTATATACAGTACTGTATATATATTTTAACAATGAAGTTACCAGAGCTGGATGCTAAGGGGAGACAGAGACCATGCAACGTCTAGTGGTGGCTAAAATACAGTGGACCCTCATATTACAAACAGTTTGTATAACATAAAATCTATACAACGTAAAAAATTCTGGAGATAGGGGAAATTTGCTTAATCGAATTGCCTAAGGGGCAAATCCATACAACATAAAAATGGTCGCGATGAGGGATTACTCTATTTTCAATGCATTCCTATGGGGAATTTGTATAAAGGAAAATTTGCTGAACAGAATATCATTTGGAATGAATTAATTCCTTGATACCAGGTACCACTGTACTACCATTTCTATTATGTATGTATTTCAGCATCCAAGGGGTGGGTGGGTTGGATACAGGGGTCCTACACACACTTGATCTTAGCCAAAAGGCCGAGAAGCAATGGATACAGGGGTCCAATAGTATTAATGCATGCAGACCGTGCCTTAATTCGTCCCGAGACCCCAACGCCAGTCGGAGGGTGCTTTCAGTGGCCCCTCTGAGCAGCCACGGCCGTGTCTGCCCGGGCTCTGCTCGCTCACCCGGTGGTGATGGCGTATTTGATGTGGTTGCTCGTGGTGTAGATGAAGACGCCGCTCTCGTCCCAGGCTCCGCTCTTGACCCGGATGTTTTCGTGGATGTTGCAAAGCGACTCCAGCTTCCGATTGCAGATCATGATGGCTGCAGGAGATCACACACACACACACAAACAGACAGAAAGAGATGGGTAAGAACGGAGCTCATGCTGAAGGAAATGGTTTAGAAAAAGGACCCCATCCAGGGAGACGAGTTGGAGGGCGGCCATCCTTAGGACGCAGGCAGGCCTCTGGACGTGGGGCAAATGTTTGGGAAGGCCACGTGCCCTCCAGGAGCTGTTTGTTGAACAAAACATCCAGAGGGCCACAGGGGAGTCCTCCCTGGCAGTGGACACGGGGCAGTGCTAAGGCAAGCCAGATTCAAACGGCCCCAAATTCAGCCCAGGAGCCTCAGCCTCGTGGGTCCGTGGAAGGGGCGGGGAGGGAGGGGCAGACAGAGAAATAGACATCTGATTGGGAATCCCCTAAAACAAAAGGGGGAAGCCACTGCTGTGTGAGGCAGAGCGCTGGACTGGATGGGCCATGATGGCCTCTTCCAGCCAGGCTGCTCTTAGGTTCTCATGGGTGGATGGAACAGATTAGATTTGATTAGACAGATACGATTAATGAATAATATATATAAGGTAGAGAGATAAGATAGACAGGTCAGTAGATAAACAGAATTAGATTTGGTTAGAGAAGCAGATAAAACAATTAAGATAGGTAATATACATATACATACAGTGGTCCCCTGTATAACAAACAGTTTGTATAACATAAAATCTGTACAACAAAAAATATTCTGGAGATAGGGAAAATTTGCTTAACAACATAAAATGGGAGTACTCCATTGTCAATGCATTCCTATGGGAAATTTGTATAAAAGAAAATTTGCTTAACATAATTTCATTTGGAATGAATTACTTCCTTTATACAAGGTACCACTGTATATAGATAGATAGATAGATAGATAGATAGATAGATAGATAGATAGATATAGATATATAGATATAGATAGATAGATAGATAGATAGATAGATAGATAGATAGATATAAAATATACAATACCGTGCTTCGCCAGGAGAGCGACATGGGACATGTCAGCTGACCAGATGACGTACTTCACCTTGGAGATTTTGACAGACGCCAGAGTCCTGCACAAAACAAACCTCCACCAGTTTAGAACAACAACAACAACAACAACAACAACAACAACAACAACAACAACAACAACAAGTGAACCCAGCTGACAGTCAGCCACCGCTGAAGAGGTTGGCCACGTGCCCCCCCCCACCCTCCATTTGGGCCAAGGGAAGCCGTCATCCGTTGCCTCTTCGCGGGTCGGGGTCCCTCCTAAGGCTTCCTGGGCGTGATCTGAGAACTGTCAGTCACCGCTGGGGTCTCCGCTGAGTGTCTTCTGCCCCCCCCCTCCCAACAGACCAGGCAGAAAGGCAGTGCTGAGGTTGACCTAACTTTCTTATCGACCTTGGCTCCTGGTCCGGGCTCAGCTGGGCCACATGCGCTCCCTGTGACTCCAGTCATCCCGACTGCGGCTGCCATGGTCTTAAAAGAGGGCTTGTTGCGCTTTTAAGAGGCAACTCAAGGTTACTTTTTAAAAATGCCTTTAAAAGTCCCATAGAAAAGAACCAAACAGCATCCATCTGGGCTGAGAATGCCCCCCCCACGCCCCCTAGGGCCGAGCGCAGTCCCTACCTTTTCTGCTGGACATCAAAGAGGGTGATGGAGTCCGCATCCCGCAGGAGAAGGTTGCCGGTGCCAGCATAGAAGATCTCATCACAGTTCGGGACCTGGACCTTCTTGGTGATCTCATTCTTCAGATTCTTGATTAGGATCTGCCGTCGCAGCGGGGAGACGGGAGGAGAGCGGGATCAAGGGGAGGAAAGGGAGGAGGGAGAGCCCCAGCAGGCCGAGAGACGCCAGGCAAAGCTGGGACCCCCACAGCAAATTTTATTTTATTGAAAAAGCCTCTTCCTGGCACGAGCCTTACCGAGTGCATGCGGTCCAGCACGGCAAAACGGTTGCGGGCCACCCAGACGGCCGTCAAGCCGGACGAGCGTTTCCCTTCTGGAGCTGGAGGGAGGGGAGGACAAGCAGCGGGCAGTTAGAAATCCGGCGAAATCAGCAGCTGACTGCCATTGCTCCCCGGGCGTGCGTGCGGGGGGGGGGCAAATGCCCCTTCCTTCCACTGCTGCAGGCCGGATTCTCACCCAAGGCCAGTGCCAAAGGTAGCCCTCAAAGGAGCCCTTTCTATGGGCACCCGGCCTCGCCCCTTTACAGCCCAGCTGGATTTCGGTTAAATGGCTCTACTGGCACTTGGCGAAACATGAGTGGGTTTTGAATCGCCGTTTGGGCGCTCGGTCTCTTAAAAGGCTCGCCAGCACTGCCCTAGCCCATAGCAGGAGCCAAGCAGCTGCCCGAGGAACTGGCCCCAGCCTTCGTTGGCTGGCTGGCTGGCTGGCTGGCGCAGGAGGGAACTGGCCTCTAAGAACGACAGGCCACTCCATCATCCAAACGAGCGACTGTGCTGAAGCCAAACCCAGCAAGTTTCTCCCCCCTCCTTTGAGGCCCTCCTTGGCCAGAACCTCCAACAGCTGCCACCCTCTTCCCGGCCAGGAAGCACCCGAGGGGTGGAAGAAACTGCCGGTGGAGAAGATGGGCCCATGCTGGTCATCTTAGGCTGCTGATACTGGGGAGGGGGGGGCAGCGCTCTCTCCAGGTGACCTCGGGCAGCCCTTCTCCCAGGAGGCATGGACTGGATTCACCCCCCCACACACACACACACAACCTTGGCTCCCCCGCTGAGCACTCCCAGCACACTGAGCTGCCTCAGCCCATCGGAGATGGTTGCCCTAAAAGGAATCCATGGGCCGGGGCTATCCTTGAGTAAGATGGTTAACAACGGGATCAGAATCATCGCCGGAAAGGATGCTCCAGCCTCAACGCTCAACCTTCATTCCCGCAGGCCTCAAGCACTGAGCTCTCCGGGCGTGCTACAGGCTCTTAGAGCAACTGCAGGGTTCGCAGGGACCCTCGTCGCGACCGTCCAGTCCACCCCCCCCCTCTAGGAAGCCCAGTGGTGGTGGTGGTGAGGGAATCGGACCCCGACCCCTCTGGCTCTGCAGCAGCACAGACCCTCCACCACTGAGCCCCTTGTGTGGGACAGGGGAGCACACAGCCCCCCGGGGCCTGGGCTCAAGGCAGGGGCTTTTTTTTAGTGTGGTGACGTCCGAGGACAGGGCAGCAGCAGGGGTCGGCGGACCCAGGTGGGATCCAAACCCCCCAGTGGAAGGCAGCAGAAGGAAGGCCATCGGAACCCACCAGCCCAGTTTGATTTGCAGGCTGGGCTGCTTTGATCTGGAGCCTGCCCAGAGGGAGGAAGAGAAAGCGAGAGCAAGAGGGAACCAACACCAGGCAGCTTTATAGCCGCCTGAGAAGCCTCCAGGCTGGCTCAGGGAGGGGAGCGGAGAAAAAAGCAGGCCATCCGTCATGGCCAGCGAGGCTGCCTGCGGGGCGGAAGAGGCAGGATGGATCGCTTCTAATAAGGGATTTATAAAATATATATCGGCAGCCATCAAGCACGCACAGGGTGGTGGCAGCGGCAGAGTGGCATGAATTTTTCAAGCCTCTGCAGGCCTGCCAGGAGCCTGTGAGCTCCGCGGGGTAAGGGAGACAGTTGCGGCGGATTCTTTTGGTGGTGGCGATGATGGTGGGGAGAGAAGCAGCAGGTGCGCCCCACGGCTGGCGTGCTTACCGTCTGGATTCTGAGAATCGGCCTCTTTGGGGATGGTGTAGAGGTCATAGGTGCTGTTCTCCAGGTTGCTGGCTCTCTGCAAAGAAGGAGGGAGAGGGTTACACAAGAACATAAGCACAGCCTTGCTGGAAGAGGCCATCACAGCCCACCCAGCCCAGCCTTCTGTCTTACACAGCGGCTCCCCATTGGCTTCAGATGTCTTCCCCTGCTGACGATGCCCTGCAAATGGCATTGAGAGAGATCCTGCCTCTCTCTCCAACCCGGAGGTTGTCCTTAGGCATCCATCAGGATAGCCATGGATACCCTTGTTCTCCATGAACTTGTCCAGTCCTTTCTTAAAGCCGTCAAGCCTGACAGCTGTCACCACTTCTTCTGGCAGGGAGTTCCACAGACCAGCAATCCTCTGGGTGAAAAAGTACTTTCTCTTATTGGTTTGAGATCTAGCACCCATTAGTTTCACAGAGTGACCCCCTAGTTCTAGTGGTTAGAAATCCATTCTGAAAGGTCTCACCCCAAAGCGAAGGAGTCTTTTGGTGCCAGGCGTTGAGGACGGGGACTAAGCTAAGGGTTAGGGTTAGGCAGGACAGGGGAAGGGCGGGGTGGCCTGTGGGCCAACGAACAACAATTCGGAACATGAGCGAGGACGATTCCTTTCTGGCCTCCACCCTTCTTGGCTTTGGCTCGGCCCTTGCTCCTCATCCTGTGCTGATCAGCTGCTTGCGTTATCGGTCCGCAGCCCACCCAGGGGGAGCCAGGGCCGGTTCTAACTTACAAAGCCCTAAATGGCTTTTGGGGTGGGGTGGGGGGGGGTCCAAGCTCTCTCAAGGACCCCACCTCCCTTGATGAGCCAGCTCAGGGTTTAAGATTTTCAGGGGAGGTCTTTCTTGGTCCCACCACCTTCACAGCTGCTTCTGGTGGGTACACAGAAGAAGGCCTTCCCTGTGGCTTCTGCTCCCGGACTCTGGAACTCCCTGCCACTGGAGGCCAGCCTGGCCCCATCGTTGCTTTCTTTCTGCACACAGGCAGAGACCTTCCTCTTAGAGCTGGCTTTACCTTCATGACCAGCTGCCTGAGTGGGGTCTTTTAATGCACCGTTATTGCATTACTTCCCTGAATGGGTCTTAGGTACTACTAGTGTTTACCATTTCCCAAAGGGGCATCTGTTATTTCCTTTTAATATTTGCTACATTTACTGTTTCGGCTTTAACGTGGTTGGTTGGGTCTGTGACCATAAATAAAGATTGTACTGTATTGCTTGAACGTGACCTTTTAACAATACAAGCTTCCTCTTTAGAATCACTGCTCTTAGTATGAAATGTGGTCTTTCAACGATGTAAACCACCATGGTAGGCTCACTGTTTTCAGTTTAAAATGTCCATTTTCTGGGATACATGCTGCCCTGAGCACTTTTTAAGGAGAAAGGCAGGACATACACATTTTAAATAAATCAATAAATACTTTTAAAAAATCTTTCAGTTGGCTGAATAACTGTTATTGGCCTGCTGTTCGCATTTAAGCAGAAGTGGATTTGTGGAGTTATTGTCTCTTTCAATTGCTTATCCGCATTATGGTAAACTGCCCGGAGCAGCCCTATAGCCAGAGGCGTGGTATATAAATCAAATGAAGGAAGAAATGGATGGATGGATGGATGGATGGATGGATGGATGGATGGATGAAGGAAGGAATGGATGAATGAATGAACAGATGAATGAATGCCTATGGATTTCATGGATGGATGGGGGAATGGATGAATGAATGAATAGATGAATGAATGCCTATGGACTTTCAAAGGGGGGAGGTATGTGGCAAAATACTCATACAAGTATGAATATTTATGACTCTGATTTGAATAGCCAATCACCAAGCAGGTGGGAGTGGCTAAGAATTTTATATATGGGAACCTAATGGGGGAATGTTCAGTTTTGAGTTCCGTTTGTGTTCAGTTTGTGTTAGAGCTGAGAGGCGTTCAGTTAAGAGAGCTGAGAGTCAGTTAGATTTGTCAGGTGGGAGATCCTGCCACTGAAAAGGGTCTGGTTTATAAAGGAAATATATTATTATAGGATTTCATGTATGCAGGACCACAACATCGGCTAAAGCTATCATAATTCTGATCATCTAATTGTAAACCAACAAACGTTTCATGTTTTGTTTTAAAACTATATAACCTGGTGTAACTCTCTCTCAAATACATACATGTGTCCAGATTAATCTGGTGGTGGCAGCGAGTGAAAACCCAGTGTGTGTAAGGGGCACGTCACCATTTAAGGAGCAGCCCGATTCCTCCAGAGTGAATTTCAAACTCACCGTACAGAGGAGGACGGCGTTCTCGGCTGGGTTGTAGGACATGTTGAAGACGGGGAATTTGGAGCCGCTGGAAAAGAAGAGAACGGTTTACACGTCACGGAGGCCTCGAAGGCCGCAAGATTCTGAGCTTGCTCACCCTTTTTGGTTTTAAAGGCCTTCTAACTTGGAAAAGGCCCTTCCGGCCCTCAAAACAGGGAGGCGCCGCCCGCCCTCACCTCCGCAGCTGCATCACGGCTACATCTTTGGAGCTGTTGAAGTCCAGCTGGCGGAGGAAACGGTCCTTCACGTAGTAGAGCAGGCTGCCGTGGACGGCGTAGGCCGGGCGCTCACGCTCCAGCTTGAAGACGATCATTCCGCCGTCGTGGCCTGGATGGAGAGAACGGTGGCTTTTCAGGAAGGGGCCAGCCTGCCCTGTTCCGCCGACTCTCGCCGCTGGAATAGCAAGGAATCCACGCAACTCCCCCTTGAAAATCCGGGAACAGCCCCCGCCCCCCCTGGTTCCTTCATTTCTTACACAATTGCAAAAATAGGTTACAGGCAATACCTTCCTAGGCCACTATTAAAAATAAAAAAAAGGAACATTGCAAGCTTTCGAGTGCAGTCAATCACCTTTCTTCAAAGCAGGTCCCAGAAGTTTAGGCATGGTGAAAGATGTCCTTCACCAGGAGGTTACTTTTAACTAAGGACTCCAAAATGAGTTGAGGACCTGGCTAAACTCATTTTTGCCTTCATTTCTTACCTGCAGCAAAGAGGTTGAGGTTCGGGTGAGCTACCAACACCCAGAATCGGTCATGATCCCGGCGGAAAGTCTGAACGCCCGTCCTGGAGAGAAGCGGGGGGGGGGGGAGGAGAAAGAGGGTGCGGGGGGTAGTTAGAGTGCGAGCTGCTGCGGGGCAGTTCCCAGAGGCTGGGCGGTGGGGAAGCAGTGGCGGCTGGAAAGGAGGCGGGGGGGGGGCTCTTACCGCTTGGACATGTCCCACACGCGGATGCTCTTGTCCTCGGAGTTGCTGAGGATGAGCTCCTGCCGGGGGTGGAAGACGGCGCAGGAGACGTTGTTGTAATGCCCGCGGCAAGTGTCCACCTCCCAGGCTTTCGACTCTGAAGAGGAGGAGGAGGAGGAGGAGGAGGAGGAGGAGGGAAGGCAGGCGTCACCCGGAGGGGCCAAGGAGGGAAGGGAAAATGGGGTCCCTCGGCTCAGGAGGCAGAAGCAGAGGGGGAGCGGAGCCACGAACTGGCAGGTCCACGACTCAAGAGGACGGGGGCCTCACTGGCGGGCCTCTGACCCCGTGGCTGCCCTGGTTCCTCTCGGCTGCAGTCCATGTGGCGGCTGGGAAGAAAGGGACCTTCCCAGGAGCAGTATGTATGTATGTATGTATGTATGTATGTATGTATGTATGTATGTATGTATGTATGTATGTATGTATGTATGTATGTATGTATGTATGTATGTATGTATGTATGTATGTATGTATGTAGATGGCCACCTCCCCCTCCTGCTTGACTGCTTTGATCTCTTTTGCAGAGATCAATAACAACAACAACAACAACAACAACAACAACTGTGTACAGTGAAATTGGCTGAGCCTCCCTCCCTCCCCCCCCCCAACACCATCCCACTAAAAAGCCATTCAATCTGATTTCACTCTGGGTGCTTGCTGCACACAACTCGCCAGCCCCACGAGTCTATCATGAGTTGCCACGTCTCGTTTAACAGTCGAACAGCCCATGGATAAAAACTGTTTTTTAGCCTGTTGGTATGGCTTGCTATACTTCTGTATCTCCTGACCGGGGGGGGGGGGGGTGAGTCATCCCTGATGATTTTCCTTGCTCTCCTAAGGCAGCAGTCCCTGGCGATGTCATCCAGAGGACTCAGGGGGCAAGCCATGATGTTTTGTGCTGTGTTCACTACCCTCTGTAAAGTCTTTCTGTCTGCGGCTGTCAAACCAGCATAACAGACTGTAATGCAGTACTTAAGGACACTTTCTATTCTTGACCAGTAGAAGGAGGTCATCAATTGTTGTTTCACGTTGTTCTTCTGCAAAAGCCTGAGGAAATGGAGTCTCTGTTGAGCCATCCTGGCCACTTGGGTTGTATTAATTTTCCAGGTAAGATCTTCTCTGAAATGAACTCCCAGGAACCAAGAAGGGCAAGGAGGTGGTGGTGATACAGCTGACTTTGACAGCTGTCATTGGTAGGTAGGGGAAACCCTATCTAACATTCGTAAGGCATCAGTTTAAAAAGCCAATGGTCTGCCGTTCATAAGTCGAATTGCTCGTATGTAGAGCTGCTCGTAAATAGAGGTACCAGTGTACTTTATTATATATAGGCCACTAAGAGGATACTATCCACATACTCTCCAGGTTTAAGCCGAATTCACTATGGATTGGTTATATGCCACACAGGGTAAAGGTATCCATCCAATAACTGACAGCAGTATCAACAGCAGAAGCTCAACCCTTTTGGTTTCTATGTATGCATGTACGATTATGTATGTATGTATGTATGTATGTATGTATGTATGTATGTATGTATGTATGTATGTATGTATGTATGTATGTATGTATTTATACATGCATTTGTATACCGCCCATCTTCCAGAAGAAACTCCGGGCAGTTTAGACCAATACAGAATATAGAATATATAATGGAATAAAAGTATAAAATAATCAAATCAAGCAGTACTGCTTTTTTTTTTTTGTCATGTACTATGTGGCAAATTATCCCAGGTGCAATGCCAAGGATTCAAAGAGGGAGAGGCCTTGAACGGGCGACGGAGAGCTGCGAGGTTTACAAAAGACCAGCCCATAATCTCAGGACATGGACAGATCCAGCAGCAGGCCTGCTCCGGGTTCCGGTTAAGACAGGACAGCTGCCACGCTGGCTATCAAGACCATTAAAAGGACCAGTGGCCTTTGAATCCAATGTCTGTCTGTCTGTCCTGCCTGCCTGCCTGCCATCAGTTCCTTCCTTCCTGTCTTTGTATCTATCCCTTTCTTTCTTTCTTTCTTTCTTTCTTTCTTTCTTTCTTTCTTTCTTTCTTTCTTTCTTTCTCCTATTTATTTATTCAAAATGCTTTTAAGTCTGCCTTTCTTCTTAAAAGGACCCAGAAGGTGGGTCTGGGACCACCGTTCCCCTCTGTATTCTGCTTCTTCCTGCCCTATGAAATAGCTGCCAAGGTGACGAGGCTCCCACATTTAGACTAAGCGGTTGGCCCAGGACCGTCCCTGGAGGACAGATCCCTCGGGGCCCATGACCAGAGCGGGTGTTGGGCTCTGCTGGAGGGAAGTGCCAGAAGCAGCGTGGGGCAAATGGAACACCTTCCCAGCTCCTTGTGTGCCTCCGGCTCTCGTGTCCTGCTTGGCACAAGAGAGAAGCCAGCCAGCCGGCCGGCCGGCCGTACCATTCATTCTCCAGATCTTGACCTGCCGGTCATCCGCCCCTGAGACAATGAGAGGCATGGTGGGGTGGAAGGCGGCCCAGTTCACGCCCCGATCGTGGCCCTGGAAGAAAGAGGGAGCCCCAGGTGAAGGATGCACGTCGGGGGACCCACAGAATACCCACCCCCAGATGGCACAAAGGGGTTAAAAGGAGGAGCCGGGCAAGTGCAGCCGTCTGACTTTCCTTGCAAGGAGGAAGGGACTTGCAAGGGACTCCTACCAGGCTGGTTTTTGGGGTGGGGGCCTTCCTAGCCGCAAGCAATTTCCCTGCCCCCGGCAGCCCCCCCCCCCCCCCCACCCAGCGTGGGCCAGCAAGGCTCTGGAGTTCCCACAGCCACCAAAAGCCCAACCTGGAGCAGGGGAAACACAGCCCTCGGGGACAGAGAGCACGTGAGCGCCTGGATCCCTTGCATCACCTGGGCTTGCTCAGAGCCCCCACCCCACCCCCCGGTCCCCTCCTCTTCTATCTGGATGCTTATGTAAGCTTTGATCTCTGTCTAACCAGCAAGGCATAATAAGCTCGCCTCTGGCTGACACACCCTGCGCTCTTCGCAAGACCCTGTTTTGAACACAGGGGGAGTCCGGGTCCAGTCGGAGAAGGAATGGGGGCCCTAGGATCAGGGGGCAGGAAGGGGGCTTCAGTCCGAACCCCCCCCACCCCCAAGCTCAAGGAAGGAATCCAAGTCGAAACAGATCTGAGAGTCCCCATTTTCTGATATTCAGCCTGAAACTGCCCTCCTGTCTCTTGCGCCCACTTCCTGGCTGACGGAGGCCAGATCCTGCCCGCCCTCTGTAGGACTTGGAAAGCCCTCTCCTGCCTCCCCTTCGTTTTCTGTTCTCAGTATTCTAGGGCTGTTTCTGGTTCGGGAACATTTCCCACCGTAATCCCGCCCGGTCTTCCTAGCGGAAGGACGGAACTGGGAGCCTTCAAAAAACCCAGAGAGTCTCGCTTCTGGAAGCACCTCCGCCCGGGCGCCCCCCAGGCGCCCCCCCCCGCTGAGGAGTACCTCAAGGACGTGCTTGACCACCGCATCCGTCGTGCCGAACAGATCGACGCCGGTGATCCCCCGGATGTCCGACTCCACCGCGCCGGGGGAGAGGTTCTTTTTTCTCAGGCCTTCCGCCGGGGAGGAGGAGGAGGAGGAGGAAGCGGCAGCAGCAGGAGAAGCAAAGAGAAGATTACCCAAGAGAAACATTCAAGGAGGGACACCCCCCCCTCGCAGGACAGACACGGATACTATACCTATATATATATATATATGGGTGGAAATGCCAACATGCAAATAAATAAATAAATAAATAAATAAATAAATAAATGAAATAAATAAATAAATAAATAATCAATCCAAAACAGGGTTCTTTCCCAAAACCTCTGTAAAGACACAGAGATTCCTAAGTTTGCTTACTAAAGACCTGGCTTTTTCGTGAGGCATTTGGTGACTTTTAATTTAATTAATTTTAATTTAGTTCTTTAATTTAATTAATTTTAATTTAATTTAATTCCCTACCCCTACCCCTAACCCCCCTTACTCCATTCTGTCATCTTGCTGAGTATTTCATTTCATTTCATTTCATTTCATTTCATTCTGTTTATTGACTTAGAATAGTCAACTTGTTTTATATACATCTCCCCCCCTCCTAATTATATTGTTGTTTTTTCTTTAATTGCTCCTGATTGTTAACCGCCCGGAGTTCCCTTGGAAGACGGGCAGTGGAGAAATAAATAAATAAATAAATACTATCTGCAAGGAGCAAATTCCACCAAATCAGGATTGAGCTCTGAGCAAAAGCAAACGTTGAACTGGAACATGGAACCAGGGGGAACCTAGATCTATGGTTCCCATCTCAAATCATTGGCCTTTACAGCTTTTTTAAAAAGGCACTGTATTAGAAAAGAGTATGTGTGTCTTTAGCTACAACAGGAACCCTTGTATCCACTGATTCCCTTATCCACAATCTGGAGATGTGTCATCTCCAGGCATAAAACCGGGGTCCTTCAAGGGCCAGATGCAGGGGAGTGGTATCAGGAGACAGAGATCTAGTCTCATGAGCTTCCATAGGCATTTGATGGGGTCACTGTGAGATACAGGAAGCTGGACTCGATGGGCCTTTGGCCTGATCCAGCAGGGCTCTTCTTATATGTTTTTAATCTAAGAATATTAAAAAGATCAAAACTGGGGGAGAAAAACACAGCTGGAAATATATATTTCTAATGATGAACTTCCCAGAACTGGACATACGAGAGAACTAAATATGGCAACTGAACATTCATTCCTTTATTTCAACTGAACCAGGGAACCTGAGTTGGAAGACGGAAGTCTTAAAAGGATACACGCTGAGATGGGGCCTCCTCTTCCCTTGAGCCTCTAGTGGGGAAGGATCCGTCCGCCGGCGCCGGGGAGGAGACCCAACGGCGTTGAGGTTGGAAGGCAGCCGCCGGGGGGACTGAACCACGGATGGAAAATCTCTGGAGCAGCTGCCCAGGTCCAGAGGGAGAAGGACCCAAACAGAAGGAACCAGCTTGTTTTGTTTTTTAAAATGTTGTGGGAGTGAGCCAAGGAGACTGGGTCAAGAAAGACGGGGGTAGGAAGGGATTATTAAGGCTGTGCAAGATTGTTAGAGAGAGACAGAGGAGTGCTCGTCATGCACAGGCACAGGCCCACGACCAGGCACATGGGACACGGAGTTAAGAGGGATCCCGGAGGGATTTATAACCCCAAAGGGAGAGAACTGGGACCACAATCGTTACATTCCAGGGAAGTCCCCACGGAAGGATTAAGGAACTCAACGGGACTTGTGAAATTGCAAACTGTTTCCATCAGGCATCTAAACCAGGCATGTCCAAAACTTCGGCCCTCCTGATGTTCTGGACCACCACTCCCAGAATTCCAAGCCTGTATTTCCAATGGCAAAGGACTGTGGGAGCTGTGGTCCAAAATATCTGGAGGGCCGAAGTTTGGACATGCCTGATCGAAACCTTTTCTGGGAACAGCCCCTGTTCCTCAAACCCCCACCCTCAGCACAAAAGACGCCCCTGACTGCAAACAAGAAAGGGAGGGGGGGGAAGAAGCAGTTGTTAATGTCAGCCATTTAAAAACAAACAAACAAGGAAGGCGGCTTGTTAACTTCTGCACGACCGTGTTGCGTTTTGCCTCTTTCCTACCCAGGAAGGCAAAGTTTACTGTAAAAATAACAACCATTGAGCTGCCGAGCTGGTAGAGACCTTCTGGATTAGCCCTTCCCTCCCATGCTAGGGAGGCACGACGGGAGGATTCGAACTCACCACTTCCGGCTCAGCAGCCCAAGACCTTCATCTGCTTGAGTTTAGTCACCCAGATTAAAACAGGTGGTGGGACCCACCACCCACCCGCCAAGAGGCCCGCAGCATTAGTACGAACGGAGAGGATGTTCCCCGAGTTATACGTTCTCTCATGCATTTTAATACAGCAACCAGAGGTGGGCTCCATTCACGCTGTCTTAGCAGAATAAGGGAATGGTGCCTTTAAAAAGGGAACCGGGCATATGTCTGGAAGGATGACCCTTCGCAGGGGACAAGCCACGATGGGCAGACGCGTGTTCTCTTCTAGGGTTCAAAGGAGGGTCCCTCAAAATGCCCGGCGCAGGGGAAGTGGCGTCAGGAGGCAGGGCTGACCCGCGTGCTCCCGGAGGCATCTGCCGGGGCCACTGGGAGACGACAGGAAGCTGGACTAGATGGTGGGGGCTTGGCCTGATCCAGCCGGGCTCTGCTCCCTTTCTCATTGGGGGGGGGGTCTTGGATGCGATGACACATCAGTGTCGGTTTAGGTGGCTAGGTTTCTGAAATTAAACACCCTAAAGAGGGATGAGACCCAGAGGGATGTAAGAGAGAACATGACAGGTAAGGGAACTACTGGGGTGTTTTTAGTCTTTTGCAAGCCTTTTGGCAAGCAGCATCTGAATAAGACCAATTGCTTTGTAACGATGAAGGAGGGAGGGAGGGAGGTAGGTTGCTGGGCCTGTTCCAGGGCCAAGCACTGGGAGGGACGGAATTCTGCCAAGAGAGCGGACGTGAATGCAGCCGTCAGGGTTATGAAGCTCCCTCCCCTCCCCCCGCCCCGCCACCCCCAACCCACCCCCACGGACACAGCTGGGTCGCCTCTGAATGTGTGCCACGAAAACCCAGCATCCGAGCCGGCTAAAAAGTGCATCTTAGAAAGCGGCCCAGCTTCAGTTCCTCTCAGAGACCCTCACGGACGGAGCTTCTGCTTCTGCCGCCTGTCTGTCCTCCTGGTCTCTTGTGACAGACTGGGTTCACGGCAAATGATCAATTACCGCCCGTGCTTCCCCTGCAGGCCTGCCTTGTCAGGTTTAAAGGCAGCGAGCAGACAGATATTCAACCGGAGAGGAACAAGAGGGACCGGGCTCCAAGGCCAAGCGGAATATCAAATGCACACCCTCCACGAGGACGAGGCACCCGCCTCGGGGACCACCGTCTGGGAGATGCTAGCTCTACAGGGCCGTCCCAAGTCAGCCGCTGGATTTTAGCACCAAATGGCAAAAAATGGCATATAACAGAAGGCTAAAACAGGCAGGGAAAATGGGCCCCAATGGCTTCTAATGGCTGCGAAAGGGGGCACAATCGGTTGACGGCCTTTTGAAAGGAGCGTGCCACCTCTATTCTCCAAGTCGCCTTCCACCGCTCGTCCCTCTGCTCCTTGGAATCGTGCCTTTATGGGTTTTATGGGCTGCCAGGCATCGCTGGCCATTTTGCCACAGGCCAGGCACTGAAGGGCTCAGGAGAAAGGCGCCCCCTTTGCAGACCAAGAACAGTCCCGAGGGGAGGCTCACGTGGCGCCCCTCAAAGGAGGGAGACGGCCAAGATTTGGTTACCAACCCATTGAGGCTACGGAAGGCGGAGAGGCGCCAGAGGCAGCCACAAGCAGGACCCCCAAAACAACACCTTCTGAGAGCGCTGGCGCCAAAAGGCATGTTTTAAAAACAAATATATTTGGAGGAGGAGAAGGTTCTTCTCCAGGTACGAACCATGAGCAATGAAACAAGATTCTTTCTTTTTAATGGGGCTCTAATAACAGCCATACCTAGAACTTTATGTGGAGAGTGAGGATCTACCTAGAAAAGACCTGGGTGCTGGTAACTCACTTATGGATGATGCAAAAAAAAGGCAAGCGGTACCAGAACGAAGCCGTCAAGACATCCTGAGGCTCTAGTTTACAGCATCTGGACACACTCTGCCTCTTATTCATGCCCTGCTCTGCCCAAATATCCTGACTCCTGGCTCAACACCTGCTCTGGCTGCTTCCCGGTTTCAGCGACTGCAGTTTTTAGCACGGCACGGCTGCTGGGGGAAAGAAAAAAATACAAGGCCCCCCGACCTAAGCAGCTCACCAGAAATATCCCAAACGCGCACAGTCTGATCCAGGCTGGCAGAAACCACCAGGTCTTCTGATGGGTGGAACTCGGCGCACATCACATAATGGTTATGACCGGTCAGCACACTAGATGGGAGAAAGGGGGGGGAGGGGAAATCACTCAAATTTATTTACTTAAAATTTTTAATCCCACAGGAAGACCCCCACCCCCAGGAGCACACGTAAACCAGCTCCCCTTCCCGGGTATTTTTTTTTTTTGTTACGCTGCCTCTCCTACCCCGCAGAGCCTGGGTGAGCTTATAGGACCCCCTGCCTCCCGCTTTATAGAGCTGTTTGGAGTTCCAGAAACAGCAAATCAAAAGGAGAGAGAGAGAATGCATTCACATTTGGGTTGTGTTTCCAACGGCTGCTCATTTTGCTTCCGCCTCCTAACTAGAAAACGGGAGTTGCTTCGGAAATGTTTGGGAATCGGGAATGTTTACAAAGGGCCCCCAGCTGTGAATGAGGAGTCCCCCCCACCCCACCCCTTGCTTTACCAAACGCAAGTTCTTGACTGCCAGTTCCAGATGCGGATGGTCTGGTCGTCAGAAGCACTGAGGATCCAGGGATATTCCTATTTGGGGGTGGGGAAACAAAAAAATATAGGAGAAAAAGACAGATGTATCTCCACTGGCCAGGATCCCCAGTCTTCTCCTAGATCCAAACTGGGCGTGAATTTGGAACTGGCAAGCTACTCAGGGAAACTGCTCTGACCCAGGTAGGCATTTACTTAAGTACAGGCCTAATAGCAAAGACACCAGAGAGGGGCTTTTCGGTGGTCACCTGAGAAGCCAGGTGCAACCCCCTCCCATCCTTCTGTCATCAGGCAGATTTTTCAGCAATAGATTATCTCAGTAGCCCTGTTTTTTAATTTGCAGGTTTTTTTTTAAAAAAGCTTTTCATATTTTTTTTTTTTAAATAAAATCTTACTGCATGTTTAATTAGCTTTTTGCATTGTGAGCTTTATGGGGTGCTTTCAGATTCCCCATGAGCCTCCGGGGGGGGGGGAAGGCAGCAAAGAAATAATTTGAAATAAATCAATCCGTCAAATAAGGTGAAAGGCCGATGGGTTCCTTGCCAGGAAAGGCCTGAGGCAGAGGGGATCGGGAGCGCCGCGCGAGACTCACATGATGGAAGAACGTGGTCCGGATGTAATCCAGGTGCCCTAAGAGGGTGAACAGGCAGCGGCGCAGCTTGTAATTCCAGACCTGAGAGGAAAGAACGGGCCAGGCCACCACGGCGAAGAGTTAGCCAAGGGTCAGGTGGGACAGTTTGTCTGTTCTGCTAACAATGGTAATCCATTTAAACATTGCCGCTGTCCCACGTTCTGGTTTTTGCTATTCTGTGTGCTACTTCGATAAGGCCTTCTACAGGCAGCCAGAAAGCGATGGGTCTAGAAACGGTTTGGAAGCACAAAACTATTTGAAGAGGACAGTGCAGAAGGAATGGCCAAAGCGGTCAAGCCAAATCGACCCCTTCTTTTTCTATCACTGGTGATTGATGGGGCCAGACTGGAGAGGGTTACAGGTTTTAGATTTTGGGGCATTGAGTTACAGGAGGATCTGTCCTGGAGTGTCAACACAAGGGGGCTTGCGAAGAAGGCTCAGCAGAGACTATTTTTCTTGAGAACGTTAAGGAAAAACCATCTTTGGCAAAAGCTGCTGCTGGCCTTCTATCATTGTACTATTGAGAGCATGCTTGATTACAGGTTATATATATGGGATAGGACAGTGTTGGACAGAATCATAAGAATTGCAGAAGAGTATTGTGGGCTGTTCACTCCCCACCCTAGAACAAATTTATATTACCAGGTGCCACTGTAAAGCATGAGATATATTAAGAGATCCATCGCATCCTGGTCATTTAAATGGAAATTCTGGACTTTGAAGTCATCTTATTTCATATGAACTATTGTATGTGTTGTAGCTATTTTTACATCTGTGTGGAATGTTTTATATGAGTTGAATATAGCAACTATAAAATGTCATTCCTGTAAGGAGGCAATGACAATAAAGATTCCCGTTCCTATCTATCAATCTATCAATCAATCAATTGCCTGACACCCCGGCTACCAATCAGAGCTGGCAGCGACGGATTAGAACACCACAGATGTGATGTGTTCCCAGGGTCTCTACCTCCTTCAGAGACATCATTGGCAGGATTTCCGCTATATGTGTTTCAAGCCCAAAGCTGCCTTTTAAAAAAATTCTCAGTGCATCCCTGCTGAAAGATTTCCCCCTGAATTGTGATGTGACCAACATCGGAGGCCTAAAACTATGGCCACATCTTGTGGCAGTGAGTCTCCACGCCCTGCGTTACAAGAAGGACACTCTCCTTGGGAAGAGCTCCTGTCCAAATCATCTTTGTTCCTGCTGCATCTCATGCTATTTCTCGGGACGGCTGCAAGAAGGACCCCGTTACCTTAATTTTGTAGTCGTCCCCTCCAGAGACAAACAGCGGCTGCTGTTTGTGGAAATCAATGCCTCGGACCGGCCCTAAAACAGAAAGAGAGACGCTGGTCAGCCACTTCTGAAATTCTCTTTTCAGCTGATTTTTCCTAGAAGCTTCCTTGTCTTCTTTGTGTCAGATGAAATCTTTCCCACCAATAAGTTTTTATGTTAATATGTCATTAGAAAGATAGTCGGGGGGGGGTTCCCACCACAACCAGCCAGCTGCAATCTCGCCTTATCTTCGGCCCAGAAACGTGGGGTTCTGTTGTCCTTCTGGTCCAGCAAAACAAGTTTCTGCACGACAGCAAGTCTGCCAAAATCACACACACGTATTTTCAAATGCAAGGCACTTAAATCCAGCCACGAGTCCACTTACTGGACAAAGCTGCAGGCAGGACCCTGTGCGTGATTACATTAACCCAGCTTTGGCGGCGGGGGTGGGGGGGGGTTGAAGAAAACATTCCACAAAACCTTGCAAGACAGGCCATGAAATGTGTCATGCCCATTCTAGACTTCTGGGTCTAAATTTCTTTTAAAAACTTTTAGACACAACAACAATAATGTGACACCATGCAATTAACTGCAAAAACAGGCCACTCCAGCCCTGACATTTTACTCAGGTGCACCTCGTACGTGGCTCCCACTCACCGTCGTGTTCGTCGAACTTATCAATGAGGGTGCACATGCGATAGTCCCACAGCTGGATCACGCCATTGTGGAGACTCGTGAGGATCCAGGGGCGCTTGGGATGAAAGCTGAGCCCTGCCGGGAAAAGGAGAGGACAAGTTTCATGACTTCTGCAGGCAGCCGAACAACGAGAGACACCTGACAAGCGTATTTCCCGTAAAGGGCATTCATTTATTTGTCCATGCTATTGATGTGACTCTTTTCTTCCCAGGAGACAGCCAACAATGGCTTAAAGGTCCATAATAACAACAGCCTTACGATGGTCTACAAAATTATATCCAAAACAATGAAAACATTGACCAAGATTAAAAGCATTTTGAAAATATGAATATCCCATAAATGGGGCACCGCCAAGACCCTTACCCCCCAACTGGTTACTTAAATGCCTGCCTGGAAACCAAAGCCTTTGCTCTGCGACTTATTTATTTTAAAAATATTTATTTACTTATTTAAAGTATCCTGTTCTCAATACTCGAATATGTCTTAATGGCACTGGACTGTAGCTTTTCCCTCATTTACTGTAAGCGGCCTTGGGTCCATTTTCAAAGAGAAAGGCGGGGTATAAATAAATAAATACAATGGACCCTTGCATAACAAACAGGTTGTACTGTATAACATAAAATTTGTACAACATAAAAATTCCAGAGATTGGGGAAATTTGCTTAACATAATTCCTATGGGACGAATCCGTACAACATAAAATGGGATTACTCTGCTTTCAATGCATTCCTATGGGAAATTTGTATAAAGGAAAAACTGCTTAGCATAATTTCATTTGGAACAAATCAATTCCTTTACACAAGGTACCCCTGTATTTTATATCCCACCTTTCTCACCCAAAACGGCCTGTGGAGGCTTAGGATGGAAGGACAAGGGGAGGGGGCCTCAACCTGGCCGAGCCCTTTCAAAGGAGACGCCCGCCCCGCCTCTCTCGGCACTCCCCGCCTGAGCTGGGCCTAACGAGAAGACTAGTAACGTTTCCAAGTTACGGAACGGCCGGAAAGACTGAGAGGTAACGGGAGGGCTGAAGAAGTAACGTCTCCAAGGGACGGGAACTGCCGAAATATTGGGGGGAGGGTAACGACAGGTTCCCGGAGTGTAACGTTTCCGAGTAACGGGACTGGGCGAGGCGGTAACGGCGGGAGGGGGAAAGTAACGAACCCGGGGGGGGCTGCTGCCGCCGCGTTACCTTTCACGCGGGCCGACTTGGTCTCGAACTTGGTCAGCATCGCTCCGTCCCTCCGTCCCTCCGTCCCTTCCGTCCGCCGCCAAGGAGCCAAGGAGCGACCCAGCCGCCTCCACGTCACCGCCGCCGCCGCCGCCGCCCCCCCTCTCGGCCAGCCAAACCCTCTACGCCACTTCCGCTTCCGGCCGCCCCCTGCCGCCCCGCCCGCCCAGAGCGGCCCGTTTCTCGACAGCGCCCCCTGAAGGATGGCGGTGGTAATAGTGGTTTGTGGTGGTTTGTGGCGGCGGCGGCGGGGGCGGGGGCGGGGGGGGTGCGCTCCCGGCCGGCCGGAACCCCGCCCAGCGCCAACCGGAAGCCGCCTCCGCCCGGGACCATAGAGAGGCAGGCCCGAAGAGGGAGACCCGGGCGCGGCTAGAGCGTCCCTAGAAGGGGCGGGAGCGGCGCGCAAGATGGCCGCGAAGGCGGAGGAAGAGGAGGAAGCGGGAGGGAGAGGCGGCGGCGGCCGGAGGAGGAGGAGGAGGAGGATGAGGAGGAGGATGATGAGGAGGAGGATGGAGTCGGCGGGTCCGGCCGGTTGGCTCCTCCGGGGGCTCCTCCTCGTGGGCGCCCTGGCGGCGGGTAGGCCTCTCCTTCTCCTCCTTCGCGGGGGGGAAGGTTGGCCTCAGGCGGCCTCGGAAGTGGGGACGGCGGGGGAGGGGAAGGGAAGGGAAGGGAAGGGAAGGGAGGGGAAGGGGGAGGAGAAGGTGGTTTCTCTTCCTCCTCCTCTTCCCCCCCCCCACAACAACAACAACCCCGCGAGGTGGTCCAGGCCCAGGGGGTCGGGATAGGAGGGGGGGGTAGACGCCTGGCTCTAACCACTCTCCCATCCTGCCCCTGCGAAGGGAGGGGGGGCACTCGGGAGGAAGCGCAGTCATAGTAATTATACTATGGCTGTTAATTTTTCATTTTAAATGTTCTTTGACTGTTATTGTTAACCGCCCGGAGCTCCCTTGGAAGAGGGGCGGTATAAAAATATAAAAATAAATTCATAAGTAAAAAAATACAGTGAAACCTTGTATAAAGGAATTAATTCGTTCCAAATGAAATTCTGTTAAGCAATTTTCCTTAGAGATGCATTGAAAACGGATTACTCTCTAATTGCAACCATTTTTATGTTGTATGGATTTGCCCCATAGGAGATTCTGTTAAGCAAATTTCCCCTCTCTCCGGAAGTTTTTAAGTTGTACAGATTTTATGTTATACAAACCGTTTGTTATACGAGGGTCCACTGTAAAACTTCTCCGGCGGGCCCCTCTCTTTTCCTCCCTCCTGCAGGCCCAGGCCGGTGTAACTCGGTGGAGCGCAAGATCTACATCCCGCTCAACAGGACCGCCACCTGCGTCCGCCTCCTCAACGCCACCCACCAGGTCGGCTGCCAGTGTGAGTCCCGCACCTCGCCCGCGCAGGATGGATCATGGGCCCGGCAGGAAGAGAGGAAGAGGGGGGCCTTCAAAGAGCACCTCCTCTCGTTCAGAGTCACAGCAGTGTGTGCGCGCCACAGGGGGCGAGAAAACCCAGGAGCCCCCCCCCCAAGGCAAATCCTGCCTCCTTGGGGGGGTCCCTGTCTTGTCCCTTGAACCCCCACCCTTCAGAACCCTGTTGTGTTGTATCGTTATAGTCGTGACCGACTCTTCATGACTCCATGTCCATGGAGTTTTCTTGGCAGGAATACTGGAGTGGTTTGCCAGTTCCTACTCCAGGCACCTGGGCCCCCAAAAAAATCTGTATTTGGTTCCTTAGGGTATTTGGGTTTTTTGGGGGGGAGGGGGGATGCTGGCTTTACTCCTCCAGGCCCCAAGGGAGATGTCAAGGGAAAAGCCACGTGGGGGTCATTTCGTTTCCCCGGGCCGAGGGCGGCCGAGGGTCCCTGCCCGGGAGGTGGCCGGTCTCTTCAGAGGCGCTCTCTGCCTTGCTCTTTCTTCTCTCAGCCTCCCTGAATGGGGACACAGGCGTCATCCACGTGGTCGAGAAGCAGGCGGATCTGAACTGGGTGCTGGCGGAGGGACCCCACCCACCCTACGTGGTGCTGCTGGACGGAGAGCTTTTCAACAGGTATTTTTACTCATTGGTTTCTTTTTTTCAGCACATACCTCCCCCCCAGGAACCATTTAGTGGGCAAGCCGCAACTCTGGGTGGCTTTGTGTGTGTCCATATATATAAAACACACACACACACACACACACACACACACACACACACACACACACACACACACACACACACACACACACACACACACACACACACACACACACACACACACACACACACACACACACACAGAGAGAGTATATATATAACATTTTAGCAAATGAATGCATAAAAGCAAATAACTCTGGCAAAACAGGGGCTGGCATAAACTTGTCAATGAATTAATACAAAATAGCCTTCCCTCTCACCCTCCATCAGTACGTAGAGCACCTCTCCCTCAGCTGTTACGACACTACACAGAGAAAGGTTATTTTGCTGAAGTCTTTGAAAGCACCTTCTCTTAATGTCTCAGATCGAGAGTTTTGAGGAGTCCTGTATGCCGTCCTCGCTCTTCTCTTGCAATCTATTAGACAACTGCTAATTTGCTTGTGAATGCATGTGGTTTATTATTTTAGGGTATTATTTGAGATTTATTTTGCATTTCTGTTATTTCAGGTGTAAGCCACCTAGAGTGCTACCTACCTAGCACTAATTGTGCAGTATAGATGTGTGATTGATAGCTACGATAGTAAGAAGGAAAAAAAGAAAGAAGGGATAGATCAGGCATGTCCAAACTTCAGTCCTCTTGATATTTTGGACCACAACTCCCAGAATCCCAAGCTTGTATTTCCAATGGCAAAGGACTGTGGGAGTTGTGGTCCAAAACATCTGGAGGGGCAAAGTTTGGACATGCCGGGGATAGATAGATAGATAGATAGATAGATAGATAGATAGATAAGAAGGAAGGAAGAGTGTGAGAGTATTTTTAATGTTAGTCCTCAAACCCCAAAGGATGGTCTGCATGTCCCGTGATCCTCCAAGTATCACCTGCCTGTGATTTGAACACAGACCCTTCTTGTTTGCAAAGGCAGGGGCTGAGAAATCTTTTGCAAAGCAGAATCATGAAGCCATGTTCTCTCTCCTGGCCCCCCTCCCCAGGTTAAATAGTCCAGAATTGGATTCGGACCCACCTTCCTTTCACTGTCTTCTCTTGGCAGGAAGCTGATGCAGAGGCTGAAGGGGAGCTCCCGGATCTCCGGGCTGGCCGTGACCTTTTCCAGGCCGACGTTGCCCCAAGGTTTTTCCCCGGCCCTGAAGTGCCCCAACGATGGCTTTGGTAAGGAGGAGGAGGAGGAGGAGGAGGAGGCGGTGGGGGCGGGGAGAGGCAATTGATTGGGGAACTGGGTACATTCCAGACAGTGCCCTCAACAGGAGAGACGTTGCTGTCTTTGCACTGTGCCTCTTCCAGGAATCCCCAGGCAGACCGTGGGGGTGGAGGTGGGGGATGTCCCAGAAGCTGCCCTCCCAAAACAGAACTGCCTCCCTTCCCGGAGGGTGGGTGGGAGCCCCGTTGGTGGCCCAGACCTGTCATTCCGAGTCGGGTTTCCCTTGCAAAAAAAGGTGAACGCTTAGCATCTCATTTAGTGCTTCTGGTCGGCCATCTTGGCTAACGGGCGCGGTCGTGATCTGGCCACCAGGATGCCTTCCTTCAAGGCCGAGCCTCTCTGGCGGCGGCCAGTGCCATCCCTCCTCGTGGCTCCGGGGGATGCCGGCGGGAGTCCCGCCACAACCTCTCCCTGCCTCTTTCCTCCGGTCTTTGCCTCTTCCCTTCCTTTGGGCCTCTCCGGTTTGGGCTGGTTCCCTAAGGAGCCCTGGCCTCCTTGGCACAATCGCAGCACCGATGCTCCGGCCTCCGTCAGGAACCGGCTGCGGGGGGGGGGGCTGATTTCACGGCCACGGCTGCCTCACCCCCCCTTGTGTCACCTCCCTCTCTTCCTCCCCTAGGCATCTACAACAGCACCTACGGCCCCCAGTACGCCCACTGCAACGTCACCGTGTGGAACCCGTTCGGCAGCGGGCTGTCCTACGTGGACTTTGGCTTCCCCATCTTCCTCCTTCAAAATGAGAACGAAACAGACGTTATTAAGCAGGTACCGTCAAAGAGCGAGGGGTGGTGGTGGTGGTGGTGGTGGTGGTGGAGATTTTGTATCAAAACCGCTCATCTGTGATTTGATCGGAGTGTGCCTCCATGGGAGCGACAGCCACAGGTAAGCAATATTTCTCACATATTCTCGAAGGCTTTCACGGCCGGGATCTGATCGTTTTTGAGAGTTTCCTGACCTTTCGCCAGACTCCGTGGCCGGCATCTTCAGAGGGCAAGGAGCTTGAAGAACTAGGAGTTCTCTCTGTGCTCTTTGATTATCCTTTTATAAATAATAAAACAAAAGTCTTGCGCCAACACTGAGCCTCGCAAGGCATCTCCAGGATGAGCTTTTATGGGCTGCGACCGACAAAACCTTATTAAGTGTTTAAGGTGAGAAATATTATAACTGTTGTGAGTTTCCCAGAGCACAGACAGAACTCCTGGTTCACTGAGCTCCTTTCCCTCTGAAGATGCCGGCCACAGAGTCTGGCGAAGCGTCAGGAAGAAAAATGTCCAGAACGCGGCCAAACCACCTGAAAAACTCACAACTATATTTCTCACCTTAAACACTTAATAAAGTTTTGACGGTCGCAGCCTGCAAATCTCATCCTGGAGACGCCTTGCGAGGCTTACTGTTGGTGGAACTATAATCAAAGAGACGAATAGGGTATGCACCTCACGTGGCCAAGTTGAATAGGATAAATGCTTTTGTAACTTGGCTCACAGAACGAAGGGACTCTCTGGGAAAGTGTTTCTGTTTGGGCACTGGCATAGGAAAAAAAATCATATTTGATTTTTAAAAAACACCTGCCTACCTCCTCTCTGGCAGGAGGAGGACCCTGAAGGGACCAAACTCAGACAACAGAGAGAAGGCAGCTATTAACCCATTATCTCAAGAGATTCAGATCAAATAAACAGCTAGTGTAAGCAACATGTGGTCAGGGTTCTAGATTATCGCTGGCGGATCTAGCATAAAACTCAGGGCACTGGCACTGGGGCCGTTTGAAATTCCCAGGCAGTCTTCAAGGGAGGCCCCATGAAGAGACCAGGGCAGTATTCAGTGTCCAAACAGGCTTATTTATTTAAAATATTTTAGCCCAAATTTCACTTTAAAAAGGACCCAGAGTGGTTTGTATCATTTTAAAAAAATAAAAAGATAATTTGTAGTGTGTAGTCTGCATAATTTAATTGGATACCTACTAGGGAGTGCTTTAAGTGCTATGGGTGAGGCTTTAAAATCAAAGTTGCTTTAAAAATACAAATTGGGGTGGGGTTGACAACTCTTGGGTACAGTTCAAAGTGTTTTGCAGGATCAAAAACGAATTTGCAGCTTTGGTTCCGTTGGGGACCCGTATTTGATGCACCTCGGCACCTGACAGGCACAGGAATCGTTTTTGAAAAGAAACCCCCTCTGATTTTAAAGCCTTTGATTTTAAAGCATTCTCAAATTTTTCCATCTCTTTCAGTGCTACAGAACCTACAACCAGCCTCGCAACGGCTCTGTCCCACAATACCCTCTGTGTGCGATGCAGCTCTCTTCCCACATGCACGCGGTGACCAGCACAGTCACCTGTATGCGCCGCAGCGCCATCCAGAGCACCTTCAGCCTCAATCCAGGTGAGACCACGGGCCCCCGTTTTGTTTTCAGAGACTGCCCACCGGGGGAGCGGGGGGTGGGGGGTGGATCTGATTCCTGGACTTGTGGTGTGGCTGGAAGTGAAACTACAGAGGCTGTTGAATCTCCACTGGAGAGAACTTCAGACTAGAACTGGAAGATGTCTCAGGGTTTAGATGGCTGGCGCCCACCAACAGAGGACAAATTTCAGTCGAGTGAGGGCAGGGCGCCCAGCTTTGCAATGCTGATGCCATTGACTGATGGTGTAAAATGTACAATGGGATCCCAGTATTCAGAGGATCAATGAGTGTGGTTTCACTTACCCATGGTCTGAAAATATTTAAAATATTAAGAGAAAAAAACACCTAGAAATGTGTTTTCCCTTTGTATTTACCAGCACTGGCCAGTAGAGGGCACCAAAGACTGTGCAATGTATTTTTGTTGGTGAAAAGTACTTATCATAGTCTCTGGTGCTCTCTAGTGGCTGGTTTCAGTAGCGCGTAGTGGAATTATGTAGTGCTGGATTTGCCCCCCCCCCCTTGTTACCGTGCTGTGCATAGCGTCCACTGTTACCTGGTGTTTTCTGCATTAGTGCAGTGGGGGCAGGAGGGAATTCTTATTGCATTTTGCACTGAGAAGTTCTGGATCCAGCGCCCAGTGTCTCCGTGGATGGGTTTGTGGGGGCCCCATGCTGCAGAAAAACTTTCTAAAGCCACAGAAGCCCTCGTGGGCGCTGACAGGAGGGCTTGTGGGGGGTCTTCCTCTCTAGCAAAGGCGACCCTCTGCATCCTTCATTCAACCAGAGAAACCTCATGCTAGAGCAGATTCAAAGTTGGGCAGAGCAGAGGTTCCCCTTGTTGATTTCGTTTACATCTCCTTTACTGCTAGTCTCGTTTTTCAGTCCTCCTGGCAACCGGAGCGACGCATCAGTACTAAACTGTCGCTTCTAGGCGAGAACGCCATGGGATTAAATGATGCCGGGTGGTGTGCCCACAAAGGGTGTGTGTGTGTGTGTGTGTGTGTGTGTGTGTGTGTGGATAGGAAGAAAACAGTGGCGAGTGCCCCTTCGAACTCAGCAAATGAGTACGCTGTTGCATTTGGCTGTTGTCTTTCTGGCCCTGCAGAGGTGGTGTGCGACCCCCTCACCGATTACAACGTGTGGAGCGCCCTGAAGCCCATCAACAAGTCGGCGGAGATGAGCCCCGGCAGTGTCGTCGTGGCCTCCTCCCGGGTAAGCGACTTCTGCTGCACGCCGGCCATCGGTTTGGGGCCTCCTGGGGTGGGGTCACCGGGAGCAGAGGGAGGACCCACTCTGAAAGCTCATGTCATTAATTGTGTCCTGCTGTCTCTTGTGCATGGCCCCCCACGCCACCGTCCAAAAATGTAAACAGCACTAAAAAGATCAGCTGCATTTCTAGCTTGGAGCCCAAACCAGGCTCTTAAAAATGCAACAGTGGTGGGGTGTGGGGCAGCGTCCTTGGCCCTTCTCTGGGCACGTTGGTGCACAGCAGGGCTGACCTCGTGAGCCCCCCCCCCGGTCACTCTGTAACCGAGAACGGTCTTGGCCTGAAAACGGCCGCATCAAGCACAGGACGGCCGGTGTCATAAAAAGAGCGCCTCACCGCAGGCCACGTAAAAAATATTGTATAACGGCCTTCTGATTGATCTAACCCACCTTGGATCCTTTATTTAAAGGTGGGTGAAAAAATATTTTAAATAAGTATATAAAACTTGCGTCCAAATTTCCCATCACTGTGGGGCATTTCTCAGGCTGCCTCTCAAGTCGAGGACAACTTTGAACGATTTTACCTGGAACATGGAAAGTCTCCCCCCCACCCGTTGTTGTTATTCTAAAAGGGACCCCAGGCTGCAGATTCCGGATGGTTGCTGGAGGGAGGGAGGGCACTGAGATTTTCCCACCTTGGCTCCAAAGTGATGGCCTTCTCTCTGCCCCTCCCATTACGCATGCACACACACACACACACACACACACACACACACACACACACACACACACACACACACACACACACACACATTGGCACCTTTGAATAGGCCCCGAGTTGGATGCATTCAGACGAGGGTTGAAAACCTCCCCATTCAACTCAGAGCTGTCAGTGCTGGGCCAGGCGAGTGACCCAATCAATTTAAACTTGGATTTCTAGCCTGTGTCCCTTTGGCGCTTGCCTCGCGGTAGGCCCGCGGTAGGGCCTCTGTTTTTAAAAAGAGGGAGCCGCTACCTGGGATCACAGCTGCAAACCAACTTGTCCGAGAGAGAATAAATGCCGGCAGGCGCTCAAAACGGACCGGCCCTTCTGTTCTGTCTTTTCTCCCTGGTAGATCGACAGCCACTCTTTCTTCTGGAACGTTGCCCCCGGGGCCGAGAGTGCGGTGGCGTCGTTTGTCACCCTTCTGGCCGCTGCCGAAGCTGTCCACAAAGCCCCGGGGGTCCAGGCGCTACCAAGGAACATCATGTTCGCCTTTTTCCAAGGGGTAAGGGCTGCCTTTCCTCCCCACCTTTTGCCACAAGCGGAGGCATTCAGAAGGGGCTGAGTTCAGTTCCAGGCAGGGCTTGGGGCAGGTATGTTTCTCCCTCTTTCTGGAGAGCTGTTACTAATCAGTCTTAAAAAAAAAAGACATTAGAGATGACTGATGGCTAGAAGAGGAAATTCCTTAACGAATGAAAGCATCTGAGTACTCCCTATGCTGGTGTTTCCCTCATCTCCAGGAGGAAGCATGGTAGTGTGCTTATTTTCGGCAATGTTTTGGTCTTTGGGAGATAGTGGTGATGGTGCTTCTTTGGGGGACTACAAAGCCCAGAATCCTTCCCCACCACTTTGCTGCCACGTAGAGAACAATTGAGCTAGAGTTGATTTAAGAAGAATGTCGTGCTGATATGACAGATCGTATTTTCCATGAGAATTTAAGGAGCAGCCTGAAAGATTTCCACACCAGGGACCTTTTGATTTCCCGCAAGTGTTGCGTTTGCACACTTGGCCTGTGGTTTTATTTAAGAGGAAAGTGCCCCCTTGTATGGCCCCCCCGCCCCCCATTTGGGGGGTGATTTGTACCCCACCCACCCCTGCCGTGGCCCCGGTGCTACAGCTTGCTCCAGGTTCTTTTTAAACCCATCCACCTTGGGTCCCATCAACGCTCCTGGGGGCAGTGATAAGGTCACTGTGCAAAGCTGCTTGCCAGTGCAGTTTCTTTGACCGGGGGGGGGGGTGCTGGTGGAATTGGGGAGTTTGGGGGGGGGACACTCCTTAGCTGGAAATAAGACCCTCCCCTCCGTTTCCGAGCAGATGAGGGCCGTTGGTTGGTGGGTTGGTTGCCTCAGCTCGAGCTAATTCCTCTTTCCCCTCAGTTGGGGCTCTGCTGATTTACACCGCCTGGGCTCCCGACTCCAGCTCTGGCGTCCTCGCCTGGGAAGCGCAGCCGTACGGCTTTGGAACGGACCCCTTTGCCTGCGGGGAACAGGCGGGGAGACACAGATGTACCCAGAGAGTCTTGGGGGAATTAGCCTCCAACGCGGGTTTTGCTGAGGATGGAGTTGGGGGGGGAGCAAAACAGGGAAAGCATGCAAATGGGAAATTCATGACCCAAATACCGCAGGGATTCAGGTTTTTGCTTGCACAGTTGGCGGATGCGCATGGAGCAAAACGTCAGGAATCTGTCAAATTAAATTTTGCATGCTCTATAAATAATTCCGGTTGTTTGCCAGTAGCCAAGGCGATTTGAGCCAAAAGGCTTGGGTTTGGGCGAAAAACAGGAATAATTTCCCCCTTTGGACGGCAGTCCCAGGTTTATTTTCCTGGGCATAAATCCTGTTGAACTTAGCAGGACGTCGTAGGATTGCGGTGCCAATTCGTATCTTGACTTTGCCCTTATTTTATTTGGTAACCATTGTTTCAGGAGTGATGAATCCACCATCGCATTCCTGAGATGACTTTAATTTTTAAAAAGACACTAAAATAGACGGATAGATTCATTTCAACACACTTGCTGTGCATCGCTCTTGTGTTTTCTCATTTGTGCATTTAATGTGTACATGTGGGTTCCTGTATTTGTGTGTTTATCCCTGGAGGCTTCCCCCCACCCACCCCTTAGGGACCACAGACACAAAGACTTTTCTGGCTGCTTAAAGAATAAGAGGCGTTGTTTGATATACCCTTCCACGGCTTGCCACCCGCTCGTAGCCAGCGTAGGAGAGCGGAGGCCAAGTAAAGATGTTTATTACTCTTTGAGATGCACCCAGCGTTCTCTGCTTCCACAGATGAATAGTGAAACTCTGTATGGATAATTAGCTTTTTGGAAAAAAAGAAGAAAGGAAGCATTTTTGTAGGCACACTGGAAACCAGGAAGACGCCTGTCTCTTGGGAGAACGGCCATTTAAAAAAGTTGCTTTTGAAGCAGGAGGCTGTCTTTCCTTGCCGCTGGGTGCTATGAAATAGTCCCCTTCCCTGCTTTGATAGGGCTCGTGTGAGTGGTGGCCCTTAGTTGTGGACCATCCTTTCGGAGCCCAGTGGTGGCCGGGGCTGCCAGGGACCGTTGGTTTCTCTGTTGCCTGTGATGCTAAGAAGCAGAAGTAACCGCTTTTTGATGCAGGAGGAGGGGTTTTTTTGGTCGTTCTGGAGAAATTGGCCTCTTTATTTATTTATATGCACAAGTGGACTCTTGTATAACAAGCGGTTTGTTTAACAGAAAATCCACTTAAAGGAAAAAATGTCCGGAGATAGGGGGAAATCGCTTAACCGAATCTCCTATGGGGTGAATCCGTACAACAGAAAAACGGTCGCGATGAGGGATTCATCCGTTTTCAACGCATTCCTAAGGGGAAATTTGCACCAAGGAAAATTGGCTCAGCAGATTTTCATTTGGAATGAATTAATTCTTTTATACAGTGTGGTACCTTCTATAAACAAATTAATTTGTTCCAAATAAAATTCTGTTAAGCAAATTTACCTTTATACATGTTTCCCATAGGAATGCATTGAAAACGGGAGTGATCCCTCATCGCAACCACTTTAATGTTGTACGGGTTTGCCCCATAGACAGTTCTGTTAAGCAAATTTCCCCTATCTCGGAAATTTTTGTGTTGTACAGATTTTATGCTATACAAACTGTTTTTATATGAGGGTCCGCTATACAAGGTACCACTGTATATGTTTGATTTATAGACTCCTTATCGGGTATCTGAGGTCTCTATGGGAACTTTACAACAAAACAGGAGCAGTAGTCAATGGGGTTAAATTGCAACAGCAAAAGAAACAGCCAAAGAATAGGTTGGTGCTGAACGTTTTAACTTAAAATGACAACCTAGTGTGAAAGCCAACAAGGTGGCGAGAGAGTCCCTCACTCAGGACTCAGTTCGTACTTGGCATTCTGTTGGTGGAATAACCTTCATCCCAGCTGGCCTCCCTCTCTATCTTCTTGGGGTTCTCAGGTCAGAGAGTACTTTGAAATGCACACCGTGTGAGGTTTGGCGTCGTTGTCCCCCCTCCCATTTGTGCAAGAGGGTTTTATTTTTAAAAAGAAAACCCCAGAGCAGACCTGAGGTTAGGTCAGGTCCAGGCGGGTTTGTCTTTGCCTGGCATAGGGTCACCCATTGCAGCCCCCTGAAAGGCCTCTTTGGGCAGCGGGGGGGGGGGTGGCTGAAGGCAAGGACCAAGGGGTGGTGGTGCTAGTGGTGGCTCCCCTCCGTCCTTGCCCCCCCCACTGTGCACGTTGTTGTAGGGCTGCTTCTTGGCTCAGAGAAAAAGGCACGGATGAAAGCTTGATCCATGCTCTGGCGTGAAAGACTTTCAATTTCGGAGGGGGGGTGGCATCTGGGGGAAGCCGAGAGAATATTTGCATGATTGCGGTGTGGGGGGGTGCAATATGCGCCGCAGCTGAGGTTCCCCTCTGGGTGCTGCATCCAAGGGGCCTCATTCGCACCTGGGGCGGCTTCCAAAGTCATGTGGTGGTGGGCGGGGGGGGTGTTTGGTGATTCACCCACCCACCCACCCACCCCAACCCATCTGAGAGAGACAAAGGTTTGGGAATCGGATGCCCAGCCACTGGCTTTGCAGCCAAAGGCCTCAAACCCTGAGCTATCATTTTATATACATCGGGACCCCCGTATCCACTGATTCAGTTATCCATGGTTGGCAGAGGAAAAAAATTAAAGAATTCAGCAGCCACAAAGCAAGCTGTAAAGCAAGCTGTTGTCACAACCCGCTGCCATAAAGCAAGCTACTGTCTCAAAACAGCAATCAGAAAGCAAGCTACTGTCAGGAAACAGCAGTTTGGGGTGGGTGGGCAGGTGTGCGTTCTCTCTTATCCACGGTTTTCATTATCCACGGGAAGGCCTGGAACCAATCCCCAGCGGATACCGGGGTTCTACTGTAATCTTAGAAGGGCAGGGCTGGGGGGGGGACCCTCGGGGCCATCAAGCTGAGCCCCTCTCTTGGAGGCGCAGAGTAGATCTGAATTCCCAAAGTTGAGCCCAGCAGCCAGAGACCTCGATGAAAATGAGTGAACTCCAATGTGGATGTTTCACCACAACATCATCTACACCTTCCTCTTGGAACTGGAGGGAACCCTGAAGGTCATCTAGTCCAGCCCCCCTGTCCGTTAGGCACAAGGCGGGGCGGGCGGGATTTGAACTCCCAAGCTCTGGCTCTGCAGACAAGGACCTTATTGGACAGATTCCTGGAGGAATAGTCCATCTCAGGTGACAAACCATGATGGAGATGTGTGTCATCTCCAGGCTTAAAACCGGGGTCCTTCAAGGGGCAGATGCAGGGGAGTGGTATCAGGAGACAGATATCTAGTCGCATGTGCTCCCAGAGGCATCTGGTGGGGCCACTGTGAGATACAGGAAGCTTGACTAGATGGGCCCTTCTTGGCCTGATCCAGCAGGGCTTTTCCTCTGTTATGTTCTTAAACCACCCTGAGCTCTCTATGGAGTTCACGGAGATCTCCCACGGAAGCCGTTTTGTGAGCCATGTGTTCCCAACGCCGTTGCTACTCACAAGACCCCCAGTGGGATGAGACCCGGATCTTAAATCCTGAACGGGATCCACACACGGGCTGAGCCTGGGTCCTGAGTCGGTTAGAAATGGCCAGCGAGCGGGCGCCTTAGCCGCTTGGCCTGAGTGTTTTGGTGGGAAAGCAGAAAAGTGTGGGTCTCATCGCAGCTGGATGTGGTCTCTTGCGGGGAGGCCTGTTACTTGGAGTCAGATCCTGAAACGGAGACTCCCCGCTGGAATAAGGTGCCTCCCCGGTGGCCCAGAGACGCAGAATGGCACCGGGGGGGGGGGATCCAGGTGATTCTTTTCAAGGAGTTTTTGCCGCTTGGTTTGTGTGTCGCCAGCTTTGTTTATTTTCGCTGGCAGACCATGCGGGGCGCCCGTGTCTCGGTCGCAGCTGAGATTCAGGCGGCCTTCCTTTTTCTCCCCCCAGGAGACCTTTGACTACATCGGCAGCTCCCGCATGGTGTACGACATGCAGAACGAGAAATTCCACTTCAAGCTGGACAGCATCCACTCCTTCCTGGAGCTGAGCCAGGTGAGGAGGAGGCGGCATCAGGGAAGGCATCAGCGAAACCACTCGGGAAGAACGGGCCGCCAAAGTTGTTCCTCACTCTTCTCTATGCCTCCACGCCTCCCTTCGAGGGAGGAGGCCGGGTGGATTCTACGGGCAGTCCCCGTGTGGCCAGAAGAGCCTCCAGACTTCACCTCCTTCTGCGTCCTTTGCCCTTTTTATGCAAATCTGAAAGGGGTGGAGAGAGAGGCTTGTATTCAAACTCTGTTTGATTTGTTAGAAATGCCATTTTCCTGAAGACTGGAGGGGATTAAAACCTCTCCTTCCCGGGGGTTCTTCTAAATTTGCCGCGGTTGTTCTGTCCTCTGCAGTGGCCTGCCCTCGTACTGTTGAGGTTAGTTCATCTTTGGCTGCCAAAGGTCTTAGAGTACCTTGAAATGCTCACACGTTCTATTTGGGGCAGTGTTTTCTGGCCCACACGGCCCGCCCCTTGCAACAGTCGAATGGGCCTGCGGCTGTCAGACATGGGCACCCTGTAATCCCTGTTGCACTTTCACACACCACAAGATTCTCCTTTTCACTTTGTTGGAATGGGCTAAAACGAGAAAGAAAAAAAGCTGCTCCCCGATCCTGAAAAATGTTCCCTCTGTTGATCTTAAGAGCCCCCACCATCACCACTCTGTTTGACTTATTTTCCTGGGTTTTTTGCTTTTATTTAATTTGTTGGGGGGGGGGCTACTGCTCTCCAAAAAAGGTGGACCAAAAGCAGGATCCCTTGGAAATTTTAAACAAACAAACCAAAACCGAAGCTGAAATGGAACACACTGGGTTATAAGCCTTAGCACCGAGTTAAACCAATTCCATTCTGAAAACACAGACCAATTTACCAGCTGTTGGCATATTGAAGCAAAACAAGGAGCGTGAAGTGTTTTTGCACCCGAACCTCTTAAAGGGCTTTAAAGCTCTGTTCTTGGTAGACAGGGCCCAGACTGGATGGGAAGGACTCTGCCGTGGGAGGATGATGGGAAAGGGCCGGTATGATTGCTTCGGGCCTCACGAGCGGCAGAAGTGGAGTGGGCATCCTGCAGCTGGTGCAGAAGAGAGAGACCATGGCCCCCCCCGGCCCCCTCGGATGTCTGCTAGGGCTGCCCTTTGGCCCCCTTGATTTCTCCTGCCCGTGGATCAGCCTCCCTCGGCAGCTTTCCTCCCTTTCGAGAGCTGGGCTCGTGGCCCCAAACCCGGCCTCTCCGTGGGGTGATCGGTCCTCCTCCCCATTGCAGGTGGCGCTCCGGGAGAAATCCAGCCTGTGGGTGCACACAGACCCTGTCTCTCGGAAGAACCATTCAGTGGAGGTAAGGTTGAGAAGCGTCCAGGACTCATCCACCCACCCACGTGCCTTAACTGGGCTGTGATTTTTAAATGGAGGTGGATTTCCCAAAATTATGAAGGGACGTCCCAGCCCCCTGGGCGTCTGTTGGAAGCAGCACGTACCGGCCGAGAGGGCCAAGGAGGCCTTCCCAGCTTCTGATCTGTCTGTGCCGCCTAAGGCCTAGACAACAGATAAGTTGTTGTTGTCATCATCCTCATTGCTGGCACAAAACTGAGTGTCGTCGCGCTTTTTCCCCCAAGGAAAGCATCAGAACGATGGTGGAGACCTTGACGAACAGCAGCAAAGGCACCGGGGTGGTGGTGAACGAGACGGGGGTGTCCCAGCCCCTCCCTCCCTCCTCCTTCCAGAGGTTCCTGCGGGCCAAGCAGATCCCGGGGGTGGTCCTGGCCGACCACCGTTCCTCCTTCCACAACAGGTAAGGACACGGGCAACCTTGGCGGCCCGTTCTTCCTGAGTGGTTTCGCTGGGCGTGGGGGTGGTTTGAGGTGGAATAAGAACATGCCTAGAGAGGGGCAGACATTTGGGCAAGGATCTGCATTGCTCAAGAGGTCCATTTGGCATATCATGAAAGGACTAGGAACAGCTGCCAATTTATTTATTTGTTTATTATTTATTTTAGAGTATTTTTAACCCTGCTTTTCTCCTTGGAAAAGGACCCAAGGCAGCTTACAGTAATGAGGGATAGTATACAGTCCAGGGCAATTAAGACATGCTTGAGTATTTCAGAACAAAGAATTGAGGGATATCTTACAGCATTAATAGACAGCATTACATTAAAGCTACAAGGTTATAAGTAGTTATAAACACAAAGTCTATATGAACCTATAGATTCCTATCAAATACACATATAGGTTCATATAGACTTTGTGTTTATAACTACTTATAACCTTTTTCCAGAAGGCCAAGGCTGACCAATTTTGACTTGAGGCCTCAAATTCCTTCCTTCCTTCCTTCCTTCCTTCCTTCCTTCCTTCCTTCCTTCCTTCCTTCCTTCCTTCCTTCCTTCCTTCCTTCCTTCTTCCTTCCTTCCTTCCTAATGTTTACATCAGGCCCTCTAAATGTTTTGGATGACAACTCCCACAGTCCTTTGCCATGGGCAATCTGCGCTTGGAATTCTGGGAGTTGTGGTCCAAAACATCAGGAGGGCTGAAGTTTGGACATGCCTGATTTACATGTTGCCCTTCAGTGGGGAGGGAACCTTCAGCCCTCCACATGTAATGGACCACAACTCCCATGGCCCTTTGTCACTGGCCATAGAGGCAAGAAACTCTGGAGCTGCGATCCAAAACATCTGGAGAGCCAAAGTCCCCACCCCCGTCCTTAAAGGATCCAAGGTGGCTTACGCTGTTAAAACAAAGTTAGAAACCAAATAACAGGTCATCGCAGCATTTTAAAAAACATTCATCAAGCATCCATGTTGAAACTGGTCCTCAGAACCATATTGCAAAACAAACAAAAACAAGGATACAATGCTGCCTTGAAAATCAAAGAATAGCCCATGGGTCAAGCACTCTTTGAAAAGAAAGCCTTCTCAAAGAGAAAGGTCTTTGCTTGCGGAGGGAGAGAAGAGATGGGGCCAGCCTGGCCTCCAGTGGCAGGGAGTTCCGCAGTCTAGCCACAGCCGCAGAGAAGGCCCTTGTTTCTCCTTTCCGTGAACCCCCCCCACCCCCCCCCCGGGCAGGTCCCTTAAACAAGCCAAGTCTCAAATCAAAATTTGACATGGACAGTAAGTTTCCCGGGGTTGCTTCCTGCCTAGCTTTGCTCTCTATGTAACTTCCTTGGGCCATCCCGTCGGCTCAGCTGAGGAAGCTGCCTGATGCCCTTCAGCTGGTTAAGGCGTTCTTGCGGATTCATGTTCCTAGCGACAGCCGGTAGGGGACGGTCTTGCCAGATCTCAATCAAAATTTGGACAGTTTTTAAAAATTGGACAGTAGGTTTCCCAGGGGTTGCTTCCTGCCTAGCTTTGCTGTCTGTAACTTAGTTGGCCATCCTATCGGCTCTGGCAGTTCAGGCGTTCCTACGGGTTCATGTTCCTAGCGACAGCCAGTAGGGGATGGTCCTGCCATCGGATCGGGGGCTTGGACGGCGGGGGGGGAGTATATCGCGGGGAGGGTGAAGCGTGCAGCCGCCGTGGCGTGGCAGAGAAGGGACACTGGGAAGCGGCCGTGGGCCACGGATTGAAGAGGCGCAACGTAATGGCTCTGACAGCCGCGAGAAAATCAGGGTTTGGTCGGGAGGAGGTTTTCCCCACAGCTGGCCGGCAGCCAGAGTTGAGCGAGCGGCAGTGGAACGCGCAGGCGAGCGAAGGAGGGGGCCAGGAGCCTCAGCTTGGCTCTGCGGACCCCTTCTGGAGCCGAGGAAAACAGGAAGAGCCTTCAGGTCGCCATAGTCATCCAGGCACAGCGGCTGTGGGGTTTTGGCCCTTTGCAGCATTGTCACACACACACACAGACACACACACACTCACACACACACAGAGAGAGAGACCTTGCAGGTGTGCAAATGCCCGGTGAGGTGGTACTTCGCCACTGGAGACCAATAGCTGATTGCTTGTTTGGTTGGATTTTATTCAGGGATGACCACATTCTGCTTTTCTTAGATAGGGGAAATTTGCTTCACAGAATCGCCTCTGAGGCGAATCCGTACAACATAAAAATTGGTCGCAATTAGGGATTACTCTGTTTTCAATGCATTCCTATGGAAAACTTGCATAAAGGAAAATTTGCTTAACGTAATTTTGTTTGGAATGAATTAATTCCTTTATACAAGGTACCAGTGTGTGTGTGTGTGTGTGTGTGTGTGTGTGTGTAATATACACATACATACATATATACACATATATATACACATACACAGAAAAGATAGATAGAAAGAAGGGATATATAGATACATATATGTGTGTAAAATTGACAGAAAAGAAAGAAGGCAGGATGGATGGATGGATGGAAGGAAGGAGCTGATGAGAGAGAGAAAGAGACGGGATGAATGGATGGCTTTGGGTCTTTTTCAAGGTGAAATGTGGGTGAAAATATTGGAGAGGGAGAAATGGATGGATGGAAGGCTCGATCCATGGCCCCCCCTCTTCCTGACTGCCCCAGCCCGCCTTCCTGCCTTCCAGGTACTACCAGAGCATCTATGACACCCCAGAGAACATCCTGATGTCCTACCCCCCGGGGCTGAGCCCAGAGGAAGCCCTCAACTACGTGACTGACACAGCCAAGGTACGGGGCTTGCGGGGGAAGGGGGTGCCCATCTGTCCATCCCCGGCAGGGCCAGTTTTGGGAGGGTGGGGGGAACACTTTGCATTTTCTTGTGGGCTGGGTTGTCCTAGGGCCTGGCCGACCGTCGCTTTTTTGGCAAGGAGGGGGCCATCCGCAGCTCCTGCCTGGGAGGCGTCCCACCCCACCTTGTTCTAACACAGAGCCTGTTCTTCCCTGTCCATCCCTCCTCTCCTTCCTCCCTTCCTCCCCCACCTTCCAGTCCCTGGCGGACGTGGCTACCGTGGTTGCCCGGACGCTGTACCAGCTTGCAGGGGGAGAGGTCAGCAGTGCCTCGGCCGTGGCGGCGGACCCAGCGACGGTAGGAGCAGATGGGCTCCGGGGGGCAGGGATGGGCTCTGGTGCATCTCCCTTCTGTCAAGGCTTGCCTCTCACACCTCGTTCTGTCCTTGCCACATGTTTGCTCTCGCTCTCCCCCCCCCGAACAGCAGTCATTGCTCAGGGTTAGACTCCTTTCCTCTCACCAGGAATGGGAGCGAAGCCGGCACAGCCAAGATGCATCTCTGTTGTTCTGGAGTGCCAGATCTCCCTTCCGCCCCCTCTTTTCCCAGCTGAAATAAAAGAAAATTAAAAACTGCAGGTCCTCTTTGTTTAAACAGACCAGTTCCTGAAACCAACTATCCACCGGACACCAGGTGTCCTTCCGTTCCTCCTCCTTTTCCTCTTCCTTTGAAAAAAGTGAACTGCCTGGCATGCTCCCGTTTTGGCGACAAGGCCAGGGTCTCTGTGTGATGAATAGGTGGCAATTTTTATTTGTTTGTTTGTTTGTTTGTTTGACTTCTATGCCACACCATCTAACAAGAAAGTTGATCTGGGTGGTGTACAAATAATTCAGCAAACAAAACACGAACAGTGTGTGCAATATAAAAATACAACTAATAAACAAAATGAACATAACTAAATCAACCATCAAGTCATAAAAATCACTCAAACAGCCGAGGGATAGCTACTGCCAAAAGGGCTGATTAGAGATCAGCGAATCAAGAAAGGATGACTAGCCAGGGAAAGGCTGTGCCTGTCGCGTAGGGACAGACGGATCTCATCAGGGAGCTGATTCCATGATCGAGGGGCCGCCACTGAGAAAGCCCGGTTCCTCCTTAATGTTTTCCAGGCATCCCTCTGGGGTAGGCACCCTCAGGTGACCTGCTTGAGAAGATTGAGTGTTACGGGCAATATTCTATGGTAGAAGGTTCTGACGGATGGCAAGGTCCCAAACTGTTTTAGGGCAACTAAAGAGGAAACAGAGCAAAGTCAACATGCAAGGGACTCTGCAGGAACAGAATGTCATCAGGGGAGAGGGTCATCCTACAATACTCAAGAACCAAAGCCGGAGAGGGTTCTCTGTTTGTTTGTTTGCATGCATTGGTTGATGATCTCTGTTTGCCTCCAGAGGGGCAGGAGACGGGGTCTCCGATTTCCTGAAGGTGGCACATCCCTGCACCGAAGGACGGCTCTGAAGGAGCCACCTTCTCTTCTCTTGGCCTCGTCGCCCTATGCGGCTGCCTCCTCCTCTCCTTGGCGCCCCTCTCCGCTCTTGCCTTGTTTGGATTGATGGATTGATTTCCTGATTTCCTAAGCCAAGAACGTGGTCGTCTTCCCTCCACGCCTTGACTCCCGGGTCTTCTCTGCAGGTCGCCCGCATGCTGTACGGCTTCCTGGTGAAAGCCAACAACTCCTGGTTCCAGTCGATCGTGAAGCCCGATTTCAAAGGGTATCTGGGTACGGCCGACACTGCAGGGCTGGGCGGAGGGGACGGGGGTGGGGGCGGAGGCGGGGGCTTCCCACAGCCTCTCCCAGACCGTCCGGTGTGGGCTGTCCCGCTCTCCTGCCTCAAGACCCCGCTTGGGGGTCAGCGGCCCGGTCTGGACACCAAAAAGGCTGTCGAACCGGCCGGCATCATAAGGCAAGCTGGTGGCTGAGGGGCTCAGGCAGGCACCTTTAAGGCCACTTTGTGGGTTCCTCTGTCCTCTCAGACGATGGCCCCCTCCAGTACTACATGGCCGTCTCCAGCCCCGTGAACACGACCATGCTGGTCAACTACGTCTTGGCCAACCTGACCGGGAACCGCCTCAATGACAGCGTCACCAAAGAGCACTGCAAAGCTTCCTCGGGAGACGTGAGTCGGCTCTCGGCAGCAGGGTTTCGGAACTCTCCAGGGCACCCCAAGCATCCTCCCTGCTTGGCTTGGGTGGTTTTAATCAGGAGAGCCTGGGAACTGGGACAATTCTATTTATTTTAGAGTATTTTTACCCCACCTTCCCGTGGGTCTTGTAACAATCCAGTAGCTGCCACATATCCGCTGAGAATGCCTCCAAGCCCCTCGTGGATACTGAAAACTGTGGATAATAGTGAAAACTAGAGAGGAGAGAGAGAAAAAAGGGAGTGGGGGAGAAACCTGTAAAAAAAAAAGTAGTTTCATGATGTATTTATAAGAACTGTGCACTGGAGGGCACCAGAGTCCAAGCTATGCATGCTTGCTGTTGAAGACTCTGGTGCACTCTGGTGGCCTATTCTGGTAATACATGGTGGAAATAGTTTTTTTCTGGATTTTAAATTTTTTTAAAATAGTTCGCGCACCATGGATAAATGAATTGGTGCATTCCATGGGTGTGTGTGAGGGGGTTCATATTGCAGGGGAAAGACAGGGTGAAAATATTTTGAATCAATTAAGCCAGTAAGCAAAAAAATGGTTTCCATGCAGATGAACTAAAGCAGGGAAACCCCCACCCCCTTGTGTTCCCCTGTTCCCTTTGCAGTTGTACGAGTACATTTGGGTGCAGGGCTCTCCCTCCCCGAACGCCACGTCCCCCCGCCAGCCGTACTGCGTCCAGTCGACCGTCCGCCTCAGCTCGGCCACCTCCCCAGCTTTTGAGCTCCAGGACTGGGGTTCCTCCGAATACTCCACCTGGACCGAGAGCCGTTGGAAGGAGCTTCACGCCCGGATCTTCCTCGTGGCCAGCAGGCAGCTGGAGGTGAGTCCTGGCAGGCAGGCAGGCAGGCAGGCAGTTTTCTTCCTTGCTAAAAAAAAAAAGTACCGACATGGCGGAGTCTTTGGAGGGCACGGTCCCCTTGTTAAGCCCAAGTTCCAAGTTCTACAGAAGAGAAACACCTTTGGACTTGCTAGAGGGCTCCTCTCTTCCTGGAGGCCAGGAGGAGTGCCCCTGCTGGTTCCCCAGCTGGCCGGTCATTACAAAACATCTTCTCTCGAAAACCAGAATTAGGGACGGCCAGATGAAGAAGGAAAGCAGAGGGAGGGGAGACGGGTAGTGAGCGATACCCTTTTGATACAGACAGTCTTGTGGAGACAGAGAACCAGTGTTTGGTGTTTCCAGAAGGCACCCGAGGAAGGTCAACAGGTGCTCGAGCCTGGTGGTGGTCAGACTATCCACCGCGTGCGGGGAAGAGGCAGCTTTGTGGATGGACTGACCTGGCCATTCCGAGGCCTCTGCCAGGGGAGCCTAGGAGAGGCTCAACCCGGCTGCCCGGAGTGGTGTTTCTGCAGCTTTGCAAGCTGTGCCCATGACACCCTGCTTTCAGGGAGGGCGGAGGGCAGGGTCCATTCTCCATCGCCTTCCCCGCCCTCCCCCCTTGACTGCAGGACATGCAAAAAGCAGGGGTCAAGCTCCAAGAAGCCCGATATCAGCGGAGTATCAGGAAGAACTTCTTACCCGTTAGAGCAGTGGGATGACGGGAACCCCTTAATGTCAGAAAGGGTTGGGGGGGTGAGCTCTCCAATGCTGGGAGGGATTTGAGAGAAAAATGGACCACAGTCTGTTAGATCTGCTTAGGATCCTTGCTTGGAGCCACCAGGGGGTTTGGATAGGATAGCCTCCAACCCCGCCCTCCTGGGTCCCACTCCCAACTTTCTTCAACCCTGTAGTCTATACTTTTGTTGTGGCTTTCCTGTGGGTGGGTGGGTGGGTGGATGGATGCATGGATGGATGATTAGACACATGGATGGATGGATGGATGGCTGATTAGACACATGGATGGATGGATGAATGGATGGACAATGGATAACTTTGTCTTATTATGTTGTGAATTGGATGGTTGGATGGATGGATGGACAGACAGACAGACAGTGAATGGATGGTTGGATGGATGGACAGACAGACAGATGGACGGATGGATGGATAGATAGATAGCTTTGTTTATCTTATTATGTTGTGAATTGGATGGATGGATGAATTGATGGATGGTAGGACGAATAGATGGAGGGGATTCCCCAGGCTGGGACAATCTTGTTCACAGGCATGCCTGCATATGCATCCCTGAGATTCCATCCAGCACGGCCAATGTAAGGCTGAGGCAGGTCATGTGTTTCGAGGCACTGTTGAGGAAACGGGTTTGGCAGCTAGGAAAGGATCGGCGCCCACCCCCTGGCGCTGGCAGGCCCCCTTGCTTGCGTCTAAAGGAGATGCTCCCGACCTCACTGGCTTCCCCGCGAGGGCAGGCCTCTCTTCAAACTGAGTCCCCCTTCCGTCCTCTTCCGATGCCACAAGCGCCCTGCCTTTCTCGCCTTGAACCTTCCCCCTGCAGATTGTCACCCTGATCGTCGGCATCATCATCCTGGTTGTCTCGTTCGTGGCCACCTACTTCATCAACGCCAAAGCTGACGTCCTCTTCACCCCGCCGCCGGCCGACTCGGGAGCCGTGGCTTATTGACCGCGGCGGGCATGGGTGTGTCGGTGTGGAATCCTCGCCTGTGGAACCAGGCGAGGAAGAGAGTGCGAGGAGTGGAACTTGGTAGGATAACACTGGAACCTTTCCCCCAACGGAGACCAGCCGTGGATTGAAAACAAGCCTCCGTTACCCTTCAGGGGTGGGGAAGATGGATGTACTGACCGCACAGGACTGGGAGATGGGGAATCCCGGCTGGGGTCTCCCCTCACCTTCATTTCTCATGGCTGTACAGTGTCGGGGGACCAGGAGTCCCTGCCTGTGTGGATCCCGTTTGGACAGGCCAGCTCCGTGGCTGAAAACAGGCTGATCCTGTTGGGGGAGGGGTGGAAACAGACGCTCGTGCCCTTTTGATCCATGTGTATCTCATCTGGCAGGACAGCAGGACATGGTTAGGCTGGAACAGGGGGGACTTTGGGTGTAAAAAATCATTTATAAAATAATGAATGGAATTTCTTTTCATACGTCTCCTATAAAGAGTTTGGTTTAATTGATTTTAAAAAAGAGAGAGAGAGATGACACCTTACCAATGAAACCCACAGTTTTCATGGCGGTTGAGCTTTTGTCTTGCTTTTAAAACGTTTCTTTCCTTTCTCTGGATGGTACAGGGTTGTGTGTGTGTGGGTGTGTGTCGGGGCTGAGGGATGGTGGGAGACATTGCTTTTAATGGGGTGCCTGGAGTGCGGAGATGCGTCGCTCCCCTAAGCAGCCACCGATCTACCTGAGACAGATTCTCGGAGGCGCAGTCAGCATCGCATGGCAGGTGGGGGCAGGGGGAGGCAGGCTCACACCATGTTTTTCATTCGGCCAGTCTCTGAAAAATGCAGGGAAAAATGATGTGGGGCAACTGAACACCTAAATCTGGGCACTCTTTTCCTTCCGCTTTGGGGGGTCAGTCTCCCCCTTTCCAGCGAAAGAGCTAACCGGTAGCATTGGCGTTCTGTTTCCACAAATGCACTTTAAAACAGCTCGGTTGGTAGGGAGAATGCCAGTCTTGTGTCGGTGGGATTTTAAATCCTGGCTCCTTTCTTTGGTGCTGCGGCTGCAGCTTTTGAATCCACCTCTGGCCTGCCTTGGACGAGAGGCCTGGCAAAACAGAGCCACCGCTGCCACAGCTGATGGAGCCACGGACGGCCAACAGGTCTCCCGCGGACGCAGGCGGTCGGTCCTCCTTTCCGACATGTTCCAGCTGCTTGGACGACATGAGGCCAGGCCACCTCCAGCCCACCCCCTGCGGTGTCTCCGGAGGCTCCCAGGACCACGACTACGGAAAGATGAGAGTGCAAACAAGCACTGCACTTTTGCAGATAAAACACTCCCTATCTCGGAGGACTACGGAAAGAGGAAGGCTGAGAGAGAGGGACGGACTCCCTAAAAGAAGCCACCAGCTCAGGAAAAGAGTTGCTGTAAACCAGCAGGGACTGTGATGCCACAGAGCTGCAATACGTGTGCGCCTGGGGGTGTTGCCACATTGCCAACAGCGTAGGCCGACCCTGCGAAGGAGCAGGGGAAGGTGGGGTTCCCGAGTCGCTCTCCAGTTCTGCTCTGGCTCGGAGGAAGGCAGAGCCCAAAATCTCAGGTGGATAAAGTGCAGATTGCAATCCTTTCCGGGGAAACGGGTGCAGAGCACCACTGGCGGTGCCTTTACGACACCCCAAATTCAGGAGACGGGTGAAAGCAGGGGCTCCGTGCCCAGCGGCACCTGGGAAAGCATGGCCGGTGCTGGAAACGTCCAAGCTAAATCAGCCCTAAATGTTGAGAGATGTTTTTCCCAAATCGTCCGTCAACAAGAGGGCGAGAAACCCTGCGAGTACCGGTCCTGCGGATAAAGGACTTTGCAGCACAAGCAATGATGATTAAGGTGCCTTGGTGGGTCCTGCGTACGAGGGACCGGTCCCCAGAGGAGTCGACCTGCGGAGAAACGGCAGATGGCAAACCTTGATGCTTGAGAAAAGGCTACGGGTTGCACAGCTCGACGCGGCTTTGAAGCTGAGAATTTGGGTTTTAGGACGTTATTTGGAAAGATGGGCCTACATCCTGGGAGGCCACCTCGAGAAGTGAGGAGGAGCTCGGAAGCAGAAGGGAGAGGCCAACATACCCACCCACCCACCCACCCCCGGGGTGGCCGCCGTCTCTGCCCGCCAGACCCCAACAGGCGTCGTCGAACGAGTGATGCAACCCTCGCTGAAGGTTGCACGCCCCGTTTGGAAAACAAAACAAGGTGTGGCGCACACGCCGTGCGGGGGCCGTGTGGGTCTCGGGGTGGTGGGGGTGGTGGTGGTGGTGGGAATGGACCTTTTGCCTGCCCCATCCCCAGGGAGGGTGGGGGGCCCCAGACAGGGACCTCCCCCATGCCAAGAAAATGGCGAGGGAGCAAGGAAGAGAAACGCCCCGAGGGGTTCCTTTCCAGGAAGGGAACCAAGTGCCCATTGTCCGCAGCTGCAGCCTTGCAAGCTGTGGGGATTCTGGGTCTCGTAGTGAAGGGAATCCCGCCAGCCCTCCGAACAAAATCCACCCGGTTCTTTGGTCCCGCCGGCCCAATTACAGGTTTGACGTTCCCGGTTCATTTGCCTTAACAATGTGTGGATTGATTGGATTTGATTCCGGTGTTCTTTATTGTCCCTCTTATTGTCTAAATTTATTGTTATCCATGGCCTGTGTCATTGTTTGGCAATCAAGCACAGGAAGGAAGGAAGGAAGGAAGGAAGGAAGGAAGGAAGGAAGAAAGAAAAGGTTTTAAACACACCTCCTGCCCCCAAAGTACATTGTGTGTTGCAAACAAACAAGCATTTATTAAAAGCAGCCACTGTGAAATTTTTTTTTTAAAAAAATCACACTGCCTGCGCCGTCGCTGCCCTGGAAAATCTTGTGATGTTTTAGGTTCCCTGAATGGCAAGTTTATGTTTCTTTCTGTTTATCTTCTTTTTGCTAACAGCTTGTGCTAAGATCATATTTGTTGTCTTGCACCTCAGAAAAGGGGCAGTAACCAGGGAAAGCCCCCCACCCACCCACTGAGAGATAAATCTGTTAAGAGACTTGAACTGTGTCCTTGCTGCCGGATGTGGATTTATCTTCGAAATGTGGTGCGTTTTCAAGGTGTTAGGCCCTGAAGGGTTTGCCAGGGCGGCCTCCGGGTGACTGTAGGGGCCTCCCTCCCCTTGCCCCAGTTCTGAGACTCCGCCGTCGCTTCCCTGTGCGCAGGGGTGGGTGGGTCTAAATGTCCTTTTGGGGTCCCAAAAAGTCTCAACTGGGGCTTGTGGGTCACCACAGGGCTGTGTTGTTGACCCATCTCCCCTTGGACCCAGCTGCGTCCCCTCCAGGCAAAGGGGAAACGTGGGGCTGGATGGCAGCTGTGACCACCCACCCCCAGCCTCCCACAACCCTGAGGAGGAACATATGGGATGTGAAACAGGGAGGGGTCAAGCGAGGCAGATCTGGGAATATCCTGGTTCGGGGAGAGCTAAGCAATCTCCCCATTTCCTCCTCCAAGGACCTGCACGTGCGTGCATTTGTGTCCCCCCCCCCCTTTTCCAGAATCAGGGAGTTGCACGGCAGGGAACATAATCTAGTCTGACCCTGGTTTGTTGGAAGCGGCAAATGCAGAGTGGAAGGACCAGCGAGGTATTACAGGCTCAGGATGTGGGGAACATGGGTTTCGGATCCTGACAGAGGGCGCCATCCCCAGAGCCATCGTGTGCACGGGCCTACCTTGTAGGGGTGTTGGAAAGATCGAGGGGCAACCTGTAAAATGGACGAGGGAAGGGACGAGATGTAATATTTGGAGCCAATGAAGGGAGCTTCCTTCACCAACGGCCTTCCCGTTGCCTCTTTTTCGAGCTGCAGTGGTACCTTGTATAAAGGAATTAATTCGTTCCAAATGAAATTATGTTAAGCAAATTTCCCTTTCTACAAATTTCCCACAGGAATGCACTGAAAACGGATTAATCCCTAATCGCGACCATTTTTATGTTGTACAGGTTCGCCCCAAAGGCAATTCTGTTCAGCAAATTTCCCCTCTCTCTGGAATTATTTTTTGTTTTAGAGCTTTTATGTTATACAAACCGTTTGTTATATAGGGTCTCTTAGTCAGGATCTTGCCCCGGACGCTGGGGTTTGTAGTCCAAACAAGAGAGAGAGAGAGAGAGAGAGAATGGGAATAACATTTCCAATCGTTGCCTCTTCCCGCTTTTTTTTATGTTTGCCGGCGACGTGTCCTAGGATTGCTTTACCCAGTTTTGAAAGCGCGGAAGACAATTCTTGGTGAGGTGCACATCTTTTTGTAGGAAGACAGACCGACAGGATGGGGAAAAGTTGTCCTTTTTTTTGACTACACTGCCCAGCATCCTGACTACGTGCTGGTGGTTGTCACCTCCATGACAAGCTGGCATTTCTCAGGGCGGGCACCCATCCTGTGAGGTAGGCCAGGCCACTGTTCTCCCCACCACCCCCTGGGTCCTTTTGGGGAGAGGGGTGGGACAGAAATGTTTTAAATACAAATTTAAATAAATCATCCAACACATCACTCTTGGCTGCCATGCACAGGCGACTCAGCCATAACCTCCGGTGGCTCCCACTCGCATCTTTTCCCCACATTATACCTGTCTAAGAGGCCAGTTGAACCTGGAAGCTTGCACACTTTGTTCCTTTCCAGGGGTTTGCAGACAGGTCTTTTGCAAATCTGTCCACCAAAAGGGGCCCCAGCGGGGCCGCTGTTGGGGCTGCCCTTATATCTGCAAACACTCGCCAGGGGATCTTGCAACCACTGCTGTGGCTTCCCACACTGTCTGAAGCCGGCCAGCGTGGTGGTTCGAACTGCGAGCTGCTGCTCTTTGCGTTGTGATGGGTGTCACATCGCCTCTGGCTTACGGGTGGCCTTAAGAAGGAGCTGGCCCTACAGTGGGCTTTCTTTAAAAGCCCTGCCCTGTTTTGGAAACAGAAAAGTCATGGTTTCCTTGAGGGTGTGGGTTCATCTCACCTTGAGCCTTCCTCCTTTCCTGCCGCCTTCCGCTGTTCCCAGCATGTGGGTGTTTTCTCACGATGTAGGATAGTTTTGATTCTCAGAGAGAGTTGAGGCGTGATTCGATCTCGGACTCGCCTGTTCGCCTTTCTGATTATCCGGAGGGGCAAATCCGTAAAGCACCACTTGTCATAGGGATCCCTTTCCCTCTTCAACCATTTCCAGCTTTCTTTCCAGTCTGGCTTTCTTCCCTGGAGGTGGTGATCGGGGATCCCCTCTCTCAGCTGGGCAAAGAAGGAGAAAAAGAAATTGAAGCCCCCCCCCAAAAAAAGCCGAAAAATGAAGAAACCAATTGAACGAGAGAAACAGATGCCCAAAAGGATGCGCCTGAGTCCTGCAGGCGAGGATGGCAACCCAGCCGGTCAGCTGAGGAGGGGGGCGTCAAGATGAACCAGGAATGGGTCTCAGCGAAAGTGGTGACGGCGTTGGGGGTCCCGGGGCTGACAGATGGACTGGCACAAAGGCCCGGGTGGTGGAGGGTGGGCGTGCATTTGTGTGCATTTGTGTGTGTGCAGAACGAGAGAGAGAGAGAGAGCAGTGTGGATGGGGGACAGATGGACAGGCCAGGGAGCCCAGGGCAGCCGAGGAGGGATCTCGGCGCGTAATTAGCTTGGATCCGATTATAACAGACACAATTAGGGCCCGATTACAAGCGGTCACGGGGCTTTGGCTTTCGAAGGAACAAAGCCAGGGAGAGGGTGCTGAGTGGGAAGAGGGAGGAGGAGGAGGAGGAGGCAGGATTGGAGGTCCAGGGAGGAAGACCCCCACACACACACACACCTCACACCCACACCCCACGGCAAGGAGGCACAGGATGGCACGAGGAAGCCTTGGTGGGCATGAGGATGCAGATCCCAGGGACTCTGCCCTTCCCAGGCAATAAACGGCAGTCTGGGCAGCAGGCCTAGTGGGGAGAGCAAGGCCCCAACTCACCAGCGGGCAAAGCGTCCGCCCTGGAAAAAGCAGGGCCGGCCGGCACCCTCTTGGCGGAGAAGAGAAGGGGCTGCCAGGCCGTTTGGGGCCCTTCCCAGGCATTAAAGCGAAGGACAACACCCGGTGAAACTGGGGGAACTCCCTGCTACATGAGGCTGCAGGGGCTGCCAAAGGGGGAGCGGCGCCTAGTAGTCAGAGGCAGGACGTGCACTCGTGTTTGGCCGGCCGGCTTCCCGCAGGCCCTGCACGACCTTAGAGCTGCCTCTCTTTCTTGTGGGGTTTTCTCCTCGTTCGATCCTCTTAAGTTCCTGTCCCAACCACCCTGCGAGGTAGGACAGGCTCAGCCCGGTGCAAGGATTCGCCTGCGGACACGAGGACCACAAAGCCGGTGGACCTGGGAGTCCCAGAGGGGCAAGGCTGGCAGAGGGGAGCAGACGATGGGTGTTGTGGTCCATATGTGTTGCTCCGAAGTTCTGCTTTCCTGCTTGATGGTTCTCCCTGTTGTTGTTGTTTTTTAATTTTTATTTTTCCCTTCCGCTTTTGTGGTTAAACCCAAAGCAAATTCCCCAGAGCAGACGCCAAAGGGACCGGCCATGAACGCCCCACCACCCTCTCCTCTCCTCCTCCTGTTGTTTACCAGAGAGAGGGTATTGTCGATGACAACAACAACAACAACAATAATAAACAACCGTGACCAGGGCCACCTCATTTTTTTTTCTCTTTCTCCTCTGAGGGTTTTGTCTTTAAAATCAAACCACTGGGTTTTGCTCCTCCGTTTAAAAACAACCGCCACAACAACGAGGTTGGAAGGAGTGGCCACCAGGCCTGCCTCGCAAGGGTTAAGTCCGTCTGCTCTGCCTTTTGGAGCGCAGGGGGGGGGCCCTGCCAAAGCCGCCTTGCCCCGGAGGGACCCTGCAAGATGTTGCCTCGGCGCTTTGTGCCAAAGACGGGCCCTTCTGGTGGCCTTCTGGGGCTCCCTTCTGCTTGCCCGGCCCTCCCTCCCCTCTTCCCCAAACTGCTGCCCTGATGCTGATGCTGCGGCCGTGCCCATGGCAACCACTGGTCCAGAGTCCGGGCCCTGACGGAAAGCAGGCCAATTATTTTTTTTTGGGGGGGGGAAGGTTCCCTCTGAACACGAAGCGATGCTTTGTTTTGGTCTTGGCGATGCACATAGGGAGCAGCTTGTGTGGACCCTTCCCGGCAGCCGGGGGAGACCCTGCGGCCTAGTGGTTAGAGCAGCACCCGGGACAGCGGCACTCCGATCTTTGCCAGGATGGAAACCTTGGGAGACCCTCCCTCCCTCCTTCCCTCCCTCCCTCTCTCTCTCTCTCTCTGGCTCATTTGCCAGCTCTCCGTTGTCCTTGTCGTGATGATGTACTAATTTGGCTCAGCTCTCGTGGCTTCCTTGGGGGGGGGAGAGTCCGTCCATCTCCTATGGGGTCCTCCTCATATTCTGCTTCTTCTTTCCCAGAAATACTGCCTTTTCCGGAGAATCCTGCCTTCTCAGGAGGCGCCCAAAGGAGTTCAGCCTCGTTTTCAACATCTTTCCTTCCAGAGGTAGTTCAAGGCAGGATTTGATCTCCAGTGGTTCATCTTTCGGGCTTTCCGGGGAGGGGGGGTCTGCAAAAAAGCCCGTAGGGTCGCGTGATGGGAGTAAGGTGCAGGGAACAGGCACAAGGCCAAAAAACTAGAAGCACACACACACACACACACACACACACACACACACACACACACACACTTTGCCAAAACTTGGCAATCTGTGTTTAAACCCCCTAGTCATCGGCATGAGGGGTTCCCCCCTCCCCCCGGCCTATCTGCAGGGTGGTGAAGGTGAGAAACACGGGTTCTTATTTATTTATTTATTTATTTATTTATTTATTTACCGCACCAATTTCCCATAGGGAACTCTGGGTGGTTCACATAAAAACACAGAGAATCCACAGGATAATAAAAAGATTAAAAGATGACAACAATTAAAAAGTAAGAAGGTAATGGGCAGGAGCCATAAAACTAATAATAAAACAGATTAGGAATAAAGGGAAAAAACCGTGATACAAACCCTAATTTTGTATCCTAACCCATTTTCTCATCCCGACCCCGCGAGGAAGCCAAGACGGAAGAGACCGTCAGGTCCCGGGCCACCGAAGGAGCCCCACGGCCACGTAAGAGTTGGAAGCCAGGGCCGCCGCTGCCAATGCCCGGCTCAACATCCCAACAAGCACCTCCCAGCCTGCCTCTGAGTGGGTTTACTCGGAAGTCAAAGGCCTGCTGCCTTTGGCTTACCTGCCATAGAAAAGAGAGATGGGGGGGTGTCCTTAGGAGCACCATATTCACCTGGATGCCCCCCACCCCATACACAGGCGAGGGGCAGCTCAGCAGAGAACAAGGTCCCCAGGAGCTAGGTTGATTCTGGGCATGATTCTGGGCATGAGTAAAATAGACAGAGGGACGCTCTTCTCCCTCTCACAAAATACCAGAACTAGGGGACATCCACTCAAATTGAGGGCTGGGAGAGTGAGAACAAACAAAAGAAAAATATTTTTCCCCCAGCATGTTGATAGTCTGTGGAACTCCCTGCCACAGGATGTGGTAACGGCATCTGGCCTGGATGCCTTCAAAAGGGGATTGGACAGATTCTTGGAGGAAAAGTCCATCCCAGGTGACAAACCACATGATGGAGATGTGTCATCTCCAGTCTTAAAAAAAACCCAGGGTCCTTCAAGGGCCAGATGCAGGGGAGTGGGATCAGGAGACAGAGATCTAGTCTCATGCGCTCCCAGAGGCATCTGGTGGGGCCACTGTGAGATACAGGAACCTGGACTCGATGGGCCTTTTTGGCCTGATCCAGCAGGGCTCTTCTTAGGTTCTTATGAACCCGCAAGGGCCTGGACTGGGGAGAAAGCGGTTTTTAGGGGTTCCGCGGCGGAGAGGGCTCCAAGCGGAGAAAGGGCAGAGCCCCGAGAGGGTGGGGAAAATGGCAAGGAAATAACAGGGCTACAGGAGGGTGCTGCCAGCCTGAGTTGGAAAGCAAGGGGGGGGGCTGGCAAACCCAACTTGCTCGGAACCCCTGCCGGATCCCCCCCTCCCTCTTTTTGATTGATGAAATATGCATAGGGGGAACAGATGTCTTCAGCCCCCCTCCTCCTGGGGCTTCCCCCTCCCTCCCCTTCTACCCCCCCCCACTCCTACCCCAGGGGCATCTCTCTCCCCCCCCAACCCCACCCCGACCAATGGGAGCCTGGCCTCGGGTGCTGAATATGGATGAAGGGGGGAGCCAAGGAGTGGCCAATGGCAGCCCGGGGAGGCGAGTGGAAGGGGGGGGCGGATATATATAAATATATATATATATAGATCGCTCGCCCGCGCGCTCCCCGGGCAAGAGAGGAAGGAGCGCGCCGGGGCCAGGTGCGAGCGCCCCCGAAGCGCACCTGCGTCAGGACGCGCGAGGGCTGGAGAGGATGGCGACGACCGGTGGCCCCGTGGCCGGCTGGCCAGTGGCCCCGCGGAGGAGGGCAGGGCTTTGATTGCCGGACTACCACCACTACTACCCCCAGCCCCAGCCTCGGGGCTCGTCCCATCTCTTTTTGCCTCTCCGAGCGGAGACCCGAAGGCGGCTCTTTGCGCCGGGAAGGAGCGTCGTGGGGAATTTTTTCAAAAGCGCTCCTCCGCAGACTCCCAGGTAAGAAAAAAGGCGTTCGCTCGGGCGGTTGGGTCGCCCGTCTCGTGGTTTTTCCTAGCCTATGCAGCCGGGGGGTGACACTAGTAAAGGGAGAAAGAGAGAGAGAGAGACGAAGCGTCCTGTGGCACCCGCTAAGATGGCGCGATTGGTTTTTTTTAAAAAGTTTTTTGGTGTTTTGATTTTCGGCACCTTTAAAAGGCGAGTGCGCCTCTGTCTTGCCCTCCGGAGCGTTTGCTCGGAGAGACATTTGGAGGGGGGGTTTCCTCCCCAAAGGACGAAGATTCTTGTGGCCCCAGGATCAAAAGCGGGCGGGGGGGTTGCTTGAAAGCGGCCTCCGTAAAATAGCTGGGTTATAAAGGTGCCCCAAGGGTGACCTCCGAATCCGCCTTTGGTGAATGAATGAAAAGGGGGGGTCCTTTTCCTGAGGCAACAGAACATCCCAAAATCCATTCTTCTTCTTCTTCTTCTTCTTCTTCTTCTTCTTCTTCTTCTTCTTCTTCTTCTTCTTCTTCTTCTTCTTCTTGAAAACGTTTGGCGCCTTGACCGGGATCAGAACAGAAAACTTCTGAAAAAGAAAGGTGAGTGGAGCAAAAAATAACCCTGCAACACGTGGCAAGAAGTGGGGAAAGAGGAGAAAGAGACCGCGAAAGTCTGGCTGAATGGAAATAATAATAATAATAATAATAATAATAATAATAATAATAATAATAATAATAATAATAATAATAATAATAATAATAATAATAATGTCTTCATTTTAAAACTGATAATAATAATAATGTCTTCTTCTTCTTCTTCTTCTTCTTCTTATTATTATTATTATTATTATTATTATTATTATTATTATTATTATTATTATTATTATTTATAAAAATCTCTCTTGACTAAGTGTAACCCTAACCCTAACCCTAACCACCAACAGGCAATTAATTTCTTCAGTTGCCCCTCTCTTGACTAACTGTCACAAGCAATCTCTCTTGAAGAAAAAGTGAGGAAAATAAATCGTGGTGGTCTTGAGGGTGGGTTAGAAGAAGAGAAAGGTCTTTATTTTAAAACTGAAAAGAAAAGCCCTTTTCACACTGGCTGATCCGCCCAGCCTGGCAGCCCTAGAAAAATCAATAAAATCAATAGGTGTTTCCGAAGGGTGACCCATTTGTTACCTGACAAAGGAGGGGGGGGACAAAATAGAAGGGATCCTATATAGATCATCAAGTTCCCCTCCTGTCAAGGAAGCAGAGAGGGGGATTTGAACCCCCAGCCTCTGCCCCACATTGCTTGACATGTCAAAAGCCAGAAGATCTGCGATTGATTCCGGGGCTCTAACTTCTCTTTTCTGGGCGGATCAACCGGCTGGAAAAAGGCTTTTCTTTTCATTTTTAAAATGAAGACATTTCTCTTCTAACCCATCCTCTTTCTGGATCTTCAATTTATTTATTTCAGAGTATTTTTTTACCCCGCCTTTCTTCTTGGAAAAGGACCTTAAGACCTCAAAGTTTCTTTTTTCCTCACTTTTTTCTTCAAGAGAGATCGCTTGTGGCACTTAGTCAAGAGAGGGGCAACTGAAGAAATTAATGGTCTGTTGGTGGTGCAGTTATAGATATACTTTTTTTCCTGGTTGCCAACTTATCAGCTCTTGCGCCAGTTAAGAGAAAATGTGATCTGGAGGAGTTGTGTGCCTTTCAGGTCCAGGCGCTCAATCCTGCCCCGGCTGTCTCCCAGGTTGCATTGGTGTCAAGGATATGGAAGCAAAGGTTCGTTAAACAAATAACAAATATAACTCGTACTTGGCCACCCGGAGGCCCCCAAGAGAGGATCGGCTGAATTTCCATCCCGTCTCTAAGGATTTTCAATCCAAGGTTCTGGAAGATGTCAGTCCAGAAGGGAGTGGTGAGACGCAACTTGGAAATCCTAGGGCAGCGCCAAAAAAGTGGGGAACATGGGTGCTGTGATCCCCCCCAGTCCTTCGTTTTGCAGGCAAATCGGGATGAACTTCCCCTGGGTTTAGCTCCACTTCGAAACCACATCAGTTTTGAATGGCTGATCACCAAATACGGAAAGGCAAGACAGAGTCTCACTCCATTTTTTATTTAGGACAGCCTTCTCGGGATAACATGGGCTTCCGTCACCAAATAGGAAAAATTGTCGAGATGGTTTAGATTTCATTTGGATCTCCAAATCTGACAGCTGGCAATGCCAGGATTCCCACCTTGGTGCAAAGTTGTTCGAAGTCTGGAGTTGGGTTTTGTTAAGTCGGGCTGTTGATACTTCTGTGCTTTATTTATTTATTTATTTATTTATTTATTTATTAAAAATAGTTAATTTGGAGTTCCTTTTTCTCCCCACTTAAAACCAGGGGAATTGGCTTCCATCTGTAGGGCCGAGATGTAGAAGAGCACCAAAGGGTGTTCTCCGTGTCTACAACTCTCCTTTCTACAAATAGCTCAGAAATCCTGTTTGCTGGTCCATGCAGCCTCCTGCGACCTCTAACTTTCCTTCATTGATTTGGGCAGATTTTTAAAAATAGACAATCATCAACTAAGCCGTTCCTTAACTGAGACAAAATTCACTTGTAAACCGATATCCTTGCTTGGATATTTATACCCAACTGTCAGATTATTGTTTTCTGTACTTTATTTCCTTCTGTTCCACCCTATCATCCTTCGCAGGTACACACCTGTAGCGTTAATAAGGCATTTTGAGTATTTAAAGCAAGGTACCTAAAATTTTCACAAGAAATACAGTTCTTAGAACAGCTCTGAGAAACCGTGTTGCTTTTCCAAGGACCAGCCGTGTCCCTCTGGTGCACTCATACTCACAAAGGGAGGTACGGCACTTTTTGCAACAAACGCCTCTGTTTGTAGCTGGGATTTTTAAAGTTCCTTTTGTTTTTTGTCAGTAGTGGGGAAGGCGGCTGTTCAGATCTTGGAGAGTTTGAGATGGGGGGGGGAATTCTCCACAAACGAGGCCATCTGATCCATTGCCAGGAGTATCCCGTTGTGTTTTGACCTCAGGGAAATCTACCTAATGACTCTACGGGTGCCTCTTTAAAAAGGTAAAGGTTAAAGGTTTTCCCCCCCGCACACGTGTGCTAGTTGTGTCCGACTCTAGGGGCGGTGCTCATCTCCGTATTCAAGCCGAAGAGCCAGTGTTGTGCAAGTCCATGGCCACGTGGCCGGCATGGCTGTAAGGAAACACTGTTTTACCTTCCCGCTCTATTATGGCGGTACCGATTTATCTACCTGCATTTACCTGCTCTCAAACTGCTAGGTTGGCAGGAGCTGGGGTCATCAGCGGGAGCTCTCTCCGCTGCGTGGCACCCAGGATTCGAACCGCCGAGATGCCGACTTTGCAGCTGACAGTTTTTGGAAGCTTTAGTCCACTGAGCCACCACGCCCCAGGTCTCTTAAAAGCCACTTGTTAAAAACTGGCCCAGGGTTATACTCCAAGTTACTTATGACTAGTAACTTTTAAACGGTACAAGGTGCCATGCTTGTGACTGGTAAGATAGATCGAGGGTCGGACTCAGCCATGGGCCGTTCGTTAGGCTCCCAACGGCCTGCCCATCTGATTGATCTCCTACCTCTCTTGGAGAGGTTACCCAAGGAAGCACCAGAGTTAGGCTGGACTTTCCAACAAATGCCTGAATTTTGGATGCCAAGTTTGCTGCTTTTCCCCCATTGAAAGCCTGAACCCAGTTTGGGACCTGGTGGTTTACAGGGCCCCGAAGCGAAGACCTTGGGGCAGGTATGTCCAAACTTCGGCCCTCCAGATGTTTTGGACCACAGCTCCCAGAATTCTAAGCGCAGATTGCCAGTGACAAAGGACTGTGGGAGTTGTGGTCCAAAACATCTGGCGGGCCAAAGTTTTGACATGCCTGCCTTAGGGGAAGTTGTTGACGTTCAGTCGTTCAGTCGTGTCCGACTCTTCGTGACCCCATGGACCAGGGCTCGCCAGGCCTTCCTATCTTCCACTGCCTCCCGGAGTTTGGTCAAATCCATATGGGTTGCATCAATGACACCGTCCAACCCTCTCATTCTCTGCTGTCCCCCTTTCCTTTTGCCTTCCATCTTTCTCAACATCAGGGACTTTTCCAAGGACTCCTCTCTCCTCAAGAGGTGGCTAAAGTAGGGGAAGGCAGTGGTTAAAAAAGCAAAGAAGGACGCTTCCTGAGCTCCAGATCAGATACTGAGGACTAGAAGACTGACACACCTTCCTTTCCCTTGCCTGGTCTTTCCCCCTGCCATCTGGAGACGCCCGGCTAAGTACCCCGGCGGGCTCCATATGTTGAGAGGAGCCAAACCAGCCCTTTGCTGGGACAGAAAGGGCCGTTTCATTCCTGGGACGGGCCTCCCCCCCCGTCCTGCCAGGAGGGTTTTGTGGTTCCCCCTTACCCATTTGCCACCTGCCATCCTGAGGGAATGGGATGGTGCCAGGAGCTTTTGAAATTGGGCCCTCGCGCCGTCCTTCAGAGAGCACTTTAACTATGCGGCCGCCCGGAGACCCCAACCCATCTGTCGTCCTTCCCCCCCTCTCCTTTTAGAAACAAACCTTTTGTCACCGGTGTTCCTTCTCTGGCCTTTCATCCTCCCTCTGTTCCTCCGTCTGCTTCGCCAGCGACCCTTGCTGTTCCCTGCCTTTACACCATCCTTGTAACAATCGTCCTCCTCCCTCGTCTCTCATGCCTTCCCCCTTTCTGCTTTCTCTGACTTTTGTTGGGCCAGGAGGGGAAGCTGTGGTAGGCCGTCGTCCCCCAAAAAACAGCAACAACCAATTTATTTTAGAGCACGGTTACAATAGGGGGGGAAATCTCCCACACCTCTTTGAATCAGGGATCACATGCTTTAATTTTTTTTTTTTTAAGGAGACTACATGACACAGACGGACATTTGGATTTTTCCCACCAAGAAGTGTGGTTTCGGATCAGAAAGCTAGGTATTTTATGAGGCAGCAAGTTGGTGGTTGACTCGGTTGTGAAATCAGTTTGGTTTCATCCAGTCCTCTCCCGGTTTCAATCCACTTCCTGCATCAGAAAAACAACACCACCAAACCACGTTGCAGTCTATCAAACCTTGTGTCAATATAAATTTGTCCCACCAGTGATACGTTTCTTGGCTTTCTTTTTGTGGGTTTTCCCATTTTTATCTTTGGCTAAAATGGGCAAGCAAAAAATGGAAACCAGGAGCCGGTCAGGTGGCCTTTTTAACAGGCTTTATTTGACATCACTTTTGGTGGAGCAGGTGGGCTTTACTGCACACCAGTTTATGCAAGCTTAATCCTGGTGATTCTTATGCTTCTTAAAAATCATTGGTTGATTTATTTATTTTTTTAATTTATGGTGGTGGGGTGCTGGACTCACTTACCCCGCCTTCAAATCCTCCTTCATCCTCTCCAGAATGAGGCGCAGAAGATGTTGTTATAAATGTTATTACAAGTTGTTATTGAAGCCTGGTCAGGGAGCCCTTTCAGACTTGATGCATCCACAAGGGTGGCTTGCGAAAAAGCATGGGTGAATGCATTTCTTCCGTTGTATGTTTTCGGAATTAGTTTTCTTAATCTCTCTCTCTCTCTCTCTCTCTCTCTCTCTCTCTTTCCCCACCCCAGGCTTTTTTGTAGGGTGAGGAATACCCCCTGCAGTGGAGAGTCGGCAAACAGAATGCAGCCTTTTGCAAAGACCTGCAAATCGAATGGAAATATTGACTGGTTTTCTTTCTTTATTGACCTAAACTGGAGAGGTTGCGAGGGGATCCCTGAGGAATGGTGAGGCGCTGAGGCTCAATCTTAAACCGGATCAGCTCCTGTCACTGACGTGTGTAGGGACGCTTCCTGGCCAAACCCATTTAAGTCTTGGCTTCCACCACCCAAAAAAGCTGACTCCACCCTCTGCTTTTCAGACGGCTTTTTCCTGTCTGGGTCTTTCCTCCTCCCTACCTGTGCCTGACCCTCGTTAGGCCGGCTTGCCCTCCAAGCCATGATGCTGAATTCGGACCAGATGGAGGCCGAGCTGCAGCCCACGCATTCGGAGACCGAGTCGGTCTTTAGCGACTACGGGAGCAGCGGAGGGCTCGGGGCCGGTGCCGTCGGGGCAACCTGTGGGCAGTCCCGGGTGGCTGAACCTGGGGAGGCTGTGAAAAAAGACCTCCAGCACCTCAGTCGAGAGGAACGCCGGCGCAGGCGGCGGGCCACAGCCAAATACCGGACGGCCCACGCCACGCGCGAGCGCATCCGGGTGGAGGCCTTCAACATGGCCTTTGCTGAGCTCCGGAAACTTCTGCCCACTCTCCCGCCGGATAAGAAGCTCTCCAAAATTGAGATCCTGCGGCTTGCCATCTGTTACATCTCCTACCTGAACCACGTGCTGGACGTCTGAGTCTCTTTCTGGCGGCGAAAGCCCATCTCCGGATCCGGATCTCTTGGAACTCACATCCCCCGGGGCCTCCCTGTTCTCTCCGTCGTTCTGTTTCCCCACTGGAATTCTCCTCAGATATCATCCCTGCAGGCAGGAACGGACAAGACGTGGCAGCTTCGCAATTGGAAGCGGGGTGGCTTAAGCGGTGAAAGGCATCTGATTATCATTGGGGGTTGGCTTGCCAGTTGCTTTCTTTGGGGAATTGACTTGCTTTCCTTTGGGGAATTGGCTACCGAGGGTGATTGCTGGGGTTTGTTTACATGTTAGCTGACAAAACACGGCAGTCTGGGTGAGGGGAGGGGAAAAGTTCTTTCCGGAGGGTTAAGGTTTTGTCACCTTCTAATTGCAAAGCTGCCGTCTTGTCTGTTTCTACCCCAAGTTGTAGCTGCCTTCCTGCTTTGTCTCCTGACTGGCGTAAATGACGGATGTCTGGTTCCTTCCTGCATCAGAAGAGGGTGGAACTCTTGGGCTCTCTTCGGACTCTAAAATCCTACCATCCATCAGCCATATTTACGTCCGCCAACCTCGTGAAGGGGGTGTTGACAACATGGCCCCGTTGCCATGTGGACTCCTCCATCATTCGCACTTCCATGGGGCGTCTCAAAAACCTGGGAGGAACGGCAGCAATGTTTCAAATGGCCTTTCCCCCTCCCCCCCCTTTCTCAAAGACGGGACTGCGAGGAACCCCCATATGTGTGGAACAGTTGGTCACCTTCCCATCATGCTTTGCTGGGAGCCTCGGGTCCCGTTTTAAGTTGGCCTTGGATTTTATTTATTTATTTATTTATTTATTTATTTATTTATTTATTTATACATTTATATGCTGCCCACTACCCAAAGGTCTCTTTTCCATCACTGCTACTCCTAAACTTTCTCTCTCTCTCTCTCTCTCTCTCTCTGTGTGTGTGTGTGTGTGTGTGTGTGTGTGTGTGTGTGTGTGTGTGTGTGTGTGTGTGTGTGTGTGTGTGTGTGTGTTTAAAGTCATGCTAAACAGGCACTTTTAAAATCTGTGTACATATACACTTAATTCATGAGTCTGTGTCCAAGCGGATGGTCAGGATTTCCTTCCGGAGCTGGTTGTCGGCAGACGGGTGGGCCCCGACTCCCAAGTAGAGTAGACCCATTGCATCAAAGGGGCTTACGGGCATCCCTTTCTTGTTGAGGCACTGGGTCTCCTCTAAGCTGGGGCAGGCAACGTAGCCTGTCTTATGGCGGAGTTTCTTTAAGAATCCTCTTCTCATGGGTGCCTCTTTCAGACAGACCAATGTATAAAACAGCTCGACATTTTTCTGGGGGATTTATATGCAGACTGTCCTTTTTAAAAAAAATTACAATTTTCTTCTATTTTTAAGGAAATCTTCAAGAAATCTCTTTTTTAAAAAAAAATTCAGCAATCCCCTTTTCTGCTGGATCTCCTCTTTCGGAGTTTGTTTGCTCCCGTGCGAGGGGCTTTCTAAATGGGCTGATCTCCCTTAAGAGGAAACGTGTTATTTATTTATTTTTTATTTATTTTTATATTTATATACCGCCCATCTTCCGGAGAAACTCCGGGCGGTTTACAACAAAGATGCAAATTTCATGAGTGTTGCTGCGCTAAATGCTTTTCTCCCCTCCCTGAAAAAAATTAAGCAATGCAAATTATTTCTGCTTTTGAGCCAGCAGGGAAGGTGGAACAATCCCCCAAAGGTGTCACCATACCGAGCGGGAGTGTAGTTTGTTCCGGGAAATGGTGGTTCCGTCTGGAACAGGCCTCAGTTCTTGAGAACCCCAGTTGCAAAACTGGAATACAGGCGAACAATCTTTTTGGAAAGACTATGATGCCCATGTTCCCCTGTCCAGCATAGTCCGTGTGTTTGGGAAGCTGCAGTTTCTAAACAGAGATCTTAAAAGTGTGGAGGAGGGGGCCAATTCCACCTTGAATCTTCCTCTGTCCCCCTTTTGCTCCTTATGGCTTGAACGGTTGACTCTGTGCAACAGGGCTCCTAAATTTTTACTCGTCCCGAACCCATGGAGGCGATCCTAGTAGTTGGTCGTTGGGCACCAGCCTTCTGGTTCCCGCTGTCGCTGGCTGGACATTTCACTCTGATGCTTGTAAGCCTGGGCCCCCTCTTTCTCCCAGAAATTGATGGTCTCTGTGCCACAAATATTTATTTATTTATTTATTTATTTATTTATTTATTTATTTATTTCACACATGCTCTTTATTTGCAGTGAGTTTGCACTTTTTTGGGGGGGCGGGACGGCCGGGTCGGGGGGTGGGGGTGGGGAACCTCTGTGCCTCTTTGGTCTTTTGTGTTTTTTTCCGCTTGCGTGTTTCTTTCTGTGGGTCTCTGTTAATTTGGTGGGTCCCAGAGGGGCCTCTGCGTCGACTGTGATTTATGATTTTTGTAAAGGCGACCGACGATTAAAACCCTTCCAGGCCGACGGCCACGACCCGGTGGAGAAAAAAGGGCAGGCAGTGTGTGTGGAATGGCTTTTCTCTCCCCTTCCTGGTCGTTCCTCTCCTCCTGTTCTTGTTAAAAGTTTCCTTCCCTTTCTGGCTGGGTCGGGCAGCAGCTGGGCGATTTCACCAGCGGTCATGGATGGTCACGGGCCCGCCTGTTAGGATTGGCGTAATCAAATCTCAGGGTCCAAAGTGTGAAATGATCACAGGGGGAGGGTGGGGGGGGCTTCTCCACCCCCTTTCTCGGCTGCATCTTCTGGGATTTCGGGCAAAAATCAAAGAAAAACAAACCAAAACAAAAGACACAAAACATGTGGCACCTTAAAGACTAACCTATATAAATATAATTTTTTATAAATATAAATGTAACTTTCATATTTTAATGTAATGTTTCGTGGACACATCCACTTCTTCAGACATAGAGCAGCAGAATGAGGTGTGGAATATAATAGGACATGGGATAGACATTTCGTAACAGATATTCATTAAAATATGAAAGTTAGTCTTTAAGGTGCCACATGTTTTGTGTCTTTTGTTTTGTTTTGGTTTTGTTTTCCTTTGATTTTTGCTTGAAATTCTTGAAAAGACCCTCTCTGAATCTTCTGGGACGTATCATGGGTGTGGGCTAGACCACAGCGGCTGGTCTACTTGCATTAAAGTCTCCCCCCTTTTGCTAGCTGCACTAATGAAGGCCATTATTCTGCTGTCACGACCCCCCACCACCCCAAAGGCCAGGCGGTCCAGATTCCCGCTTGAAGACCTTTCTTTCTCGTGGAAGCGAAACGGGTTCGATGCTCCCGGGAGATACGAAAGCCTGTCTCGGCTCACCAGGAATTGCATTGTTGTCCTCATTTTCTCCTCGGGAATCATCAAATCGCGGCATTGGAAGGGGGTCCTAAGGCCCCTGCGTCCCTGCTCAAGGCAGGCAACCAAAAATCAGAAAGGAGATACAGTAGGACCCCCGTATCCACTGATTCAGTTATCCATGGTTGGCAGGGGAAAAATCAATAAATAATTCAGCAGCCGCAAAGCAAGCTACTGTTGCAAAAGAGCAGCTGTAAAGCAAGTTACTATCACAAAACAACAGTTTGGGGGAACATTTTGGAGTTCTCTCTTATCCGCGGTTTTCATTATCCACGGGAAGACTTGGAACCAATCCCCAGCGGATACTGGGGTCCTACTATATTCAATACTCCCTTGAAGGCCTCCCCTGCCTCCCGAGGTCACGGGTCCTGTCATTGTACTGTTCGAACAGTTAGGAAGTTTTTCCTGATATTCAACTGAAATCGGGTGTCCTGTAACTTGAGTCTGTTATTCCATGCTCTGGACTCTGGGATGAGGGAGAACGGATCGTGCCCGTCTTCGGAAGGGTCGCCTTTCGAGGATTTGACAAGTGACATCCTATCGCCCCTCTGTCTTCTGTTCTCCAGGCTCCGTTCTTCCAGTCTGACTGGAATCCTTCTGGGGATTCACACACGTTCAGATTAGAAAGGCATCCTTCCACTGTGGTGCCATGCTCTGATGGGCCAACGGACACTGGACCAGCCGGGCACCTGAGCCACTGTTGGGCACACATCTTCCAAGGCCACGGTTACCGCCTTTTAAAAGCTGTGTCCGTTCACCCACGAGGGCTTCTGAAAGGCATCATGTGCCCGCTGAAATCCTCCCCTAAGGAAATCTGCTCAAGGTTTTTGTTGTTGGTAAGCACAGATCGTGTTTCAACAGACGGAAACAGGAAACACTTTAACAAAAAACACAACAACACCCAGATCAGCCCAGAAAGAAAACAACCCAGAATCAATGAAACTAAATAGCAAAGAAGAGCCTAACATAGTGATGGCGAACCGATGGCACGGGTGCCAAAGGTGGCACTTGGAGCCCTTCCTGTCCGACATCGCCCCTTCATAGCCACCTGTATTCACGTTAAATTACTAATTGGCACTTTGTAAAAAAATAGTGGATTTTGATTCGCAGTTTGGGCACTCGGTCTCTAAAAGGTTCGCCATCACTTCCCTAACAGTCATTTTGGCAACATAAAAGTATCCAAGTCTTAAGATACTAAAGCATCACTTTGGGTGAAAATGAATCCATTTCAGGGAAGTAATCCATTCATGATCGCCAGTGTCTGGGCCACATCATTTAAGCATGGATGGTGTTGATTAATTTCTATTAAAGACCGCTTAGCCAAACATTCAGAGATCAGTACAATTTATTTGCATAAAAAGCAATGCCTAAATGCACCATAATGTCCGCACAGAAAGAACCTAGAACTGACCAGAATCCAGAGCATACTGTAGGTTTCAAAATAGAACAGGGGATACTGCATTTCCAATGGCTAGTACATTTATATTTTAAAACCCTATTGTCATGTCCGGAAGTGGTGAAGCAAAATTTTTTCTGGAAGCCGCAAGTGTAAATCAGAGAGTGGTCCTGTTTGTGAGTTAGAATATTTTTTAAAGAGGTGATTTAATTCTTTATTTCTTTTTTTCACCCGATCTGAGGTGTCATACTTACTGATCAGCAGGAACATAAGAACCTAAGAAGAGCCCTGCTGGATCAGGCCAAAGGCTCATCTAGTCCAGCTTCCTGTATCTCACAGTGGCCCCACCAAATGCCTCTAAGGGTGCACAAGAATAGATGTTTGTCTCCTGATCCCACTCCCCTGCATCTGGCCCTTGAAGGACCCCGGTTTTAAGGCTGAAGATTACACCTCTTTATCATGGTTTGTCACCTGGGATGGACTTTTCCTCCAGGAATCTGTCCAATCCCCTTTTGAAGGCATCCAGGCCAGGTGCCATCACCACCTCCTGTGGCAGGGAGTTCCACAGACTAACAACGCGCTGGGTGAAAAAAATTCTTTTGTCTGTTCTAACTCTCCCAATTCTAAAATTGAGTGGATGTCCCCTAGTTCTGGTATTTTGTGAGCAGGAGAAGAGTGTCTCTCAGCTGATATTTGCAGAATTATTTCTGGGGTGTTATTGAAAGGAGATGAATGCGGACACATCTAAAATGGGTCATATTTAGATACCAAAACGTAAACACTGCCGTTTGGCAACATTTGGCAAATTCTCTAGACCTAAGCTTCAGAAACAAGAATGAGGGAAGTCTCCTTCCACGGCTCCCACCTTCCACCAGAAATATATATAGAGAGAGCCCTCTTCTTGGTTTCCAGTTCTGGAGGGAAAACGGATCCAACTTGTTGGGATATTATTTCTCAAATACACCCTGGCTGTGGAGAGTGCAGCTGAGAGGGGGGGGGGGTTTCCAAATAGTGTGCCTCCTTAGAGGAGTCATAATCTCCTTGAAGATTTTTCTCCCAGGGAGGCCTGGAGGGCTGGATCCTGCAAATCCCAAGAGCCCAAACACCTGCAGGCGTGGGGCACTTGAAAATGCCTTCAGCTGGGATTGGAAAGCAGGGTTTCCCTTTGCCTTGTGCCTGGATCTCCTGCCATCTGAGGCCTTCGCTGTACACATCCCCCTGCTTCCACTCTGGCTAATTCTCCGGTAAGCTTGGCTTTGCTGATCCTGGAATTTGGTCGCTGAAAAGGTGCAGATGGGACTGAATCAGGCATACATATATATCCAACCTCCATGTGTTCCATTTTTGGATAAACTAGAGCAGAAAACCCAGAGCCTCAAGGCAGAACCCACGTGATGGTGGACATACATGGCCGAGGGCTTGTTTTCTCCACTTTTCCGGGCCTGTAAATCTCCGAGAAACTCTCCATTCCTCCGATTTTTGGAGTCTGAGCGCCCAATGATAAACCTTTCTCATTCTCTGGGGGTCAGTGGGAGTGTGGAATCCCTGTTTTTGGGGGGCGGGCAGGCAGGCGGGTTTTAAGTCGATGCAGAACAATGTGGAAATATCACGGACTAGACCTGACATGGGCTCTGGGCTCCTCTTTTGGCCTCCTCTGTGGAAAAACATTCTGGAAATGCAGATTCAAAAGGGTCGGTGTGAAAGCCTCACCCAGGATTCCCTGTGCCGCTATTACGGGGAGCCGAGGGTTGAAAGAACACGCCAAGGATCAAAAGAATCGGAGAAAAACTTTAATTTGCTGCAGCAAAGGCACCCAGCCGAGTTGCTGTCGGAAACTGGGGCGAAGAGCGTAAAAACTTACACAGACTTTATAGTAAAACATTCACCAACACCCCTTCTTTACAACGTTAAAACAGGATACATCTGGGCGCAGTAGAACGCCCGCAAAGAACAAAAGAAACTTCAAAAGATACGGCGTGTGCACATTGTTATCGCCCCATTAGCACCCACTTATCACCCACTTGACAAAGAGAAACATACAGGGGACGCAATTAATCTTGTTCTTCAGCGCCCCCTATCATTGCAATACTCGGAGCTGGCCGCTTGCTTTCCCTGGGAAGGGCTTTGACAGCTCCGTATCGACGTCCTGATACGCGGAAGCTCGCTATTTTGGGTAGGAGTCCCATTGTTCGGGGAACAGCCTTCCCAGGATGTATGTTTATCAGTGGGGTTTATTTATTTATTTATTTATTTATTTATTTATTCAACTTATATGCCGCCCACTACCCAAAGGTCTCTGGGCGGCTTACAATCAAAGAATTAAAACAATTTAAAATAGTTATACATAAAATATCAATAAATCATCAAACAGTAATAAAAAAACCTTCTTTAAAATCATCATCCTAAAATTGTCATCAGTGGACCCACAATCTATATTGTATCAATTAAAAACCTTCTGGAACAGGAAGGTTTTTACCTGGCGCCGAAATGTAATCAGTGTTGGCGCCAGGCGGATCTCAATAGGGAGGGCATTCCATAACTTGGGAGCAGCTGCCGAGAAGGCCCTTTGTCTACAAGCCATCCCCCTCACCTCCTTGAGGGATGGCTCTTTCAAAAGGGCCCCCTGGCTCGATCTTAATTGCCGGGTAGGTTCGTATGGAAGGAGGCGGTCCTTCAGGTATCTAGGTCCTAAGTCGTTTAGGGCTTTATATGTCAAAACAAGCACTTTGAATTGGGCTCGGACAGCAACTGGTAACCAATGCAGGTTACGCAGAATCGGCGTGATGTGATCCCTGGCGGCTCCACCACTCACCAGCCGCGCCGCACGATTCTGAACCAGTTGCAATCTCCGGACCGTCTTCAAAGGCAGCCCCACGTAGAGCGCATTGCAGTAATCAATACGGGATGTTACCAGTGCATGCGTAACTGTCATGAGGCTCTGCTCGTCTAGGTAAGGGCGAAGCTGGTATATTTTCCGCAGCTGAAGGAAGGCACCCCTGGCCACCGAGTCCACCTGGGCTTCCAGAGTTAGACCGGGGTCCAGGAGCACCCCCAAGCTGCGGACCCTGTCCCTTAGGGGGAGTGCAACCCCATCCAGGACAGGAAGATGGCCCTCTAACCTTTCCGGCAAAGCACCCATTAACAGCACTTCCGTCTTGTCTGGATTGAGTTTCAATTTGTTAACCCTCATCCAGTCCATTATCTGGCCCAGACACGAGTTCAGCACAGAAACCGCCTCACCTGGATTGGTGGAGAACGAGAGGTAGAGCTGAGTATCATCAGCATATTGCTGACTCCTCAGCCCAAACCTCCTGATGACCTCTCCCAGCGGTTCCATGTAAATGTTGAACAGCATGGGAGACAGTATAGAGCCCTGAGGAACCCCATGACATAAATGCCACGGGGCAGAGCAACTGTCCCCCAGCACCACCTTCTGGACACGGTCAGCCAGGAAGGATTGGAACCACCGCAAGGCAGTGCCTCCAACCCCCAACCTGGCCAGCCTATCCAGAAGGACACCATGGTCGATGGTGTCGAAAGCCGCTGAGAGGTCCAGGAGTATCAACAGGGTTGCACTCCCCTGTCTCTCTCCCGGCAGAGGTCATCATACAGGGCACCAAGGCAGTCTCTGTACCAAAACCCGGCCTGAAACCAGATTGAAATGGATCCAGAAAATCCGTTTCATCCAGCAGTGCCTGGAGTTGCCCGGCCACCACCCGCTCCAACACCTTGCCCAAATAAGGGAGGTTCGCTACTGGACGGTAGTTAACCACCAGCCCTGGGTCCAGGTTTGGTTTTTTTAGGAGAGTGGTCTAATCACCACCTCTTTCAAGGTGGTGGGGACCACTCCCTCTCTTAAGGATGCATTAACAACCTCCTGGACCCAGGTGCGAACCCCCTGGCAGATCTTTCAATTAGCCAGGAAGGGCAAGGGTCGAGTGGTGTGGTGGTAGCACGGACAGATCCAAGCACCCTGTCCACATCCTCAGGTCTCAATAATTGAAACTCATCCAATAAAACTGGACCTAAGCACGGCACACTGGATATATCCCTTGAATCTGCATCAATAGTGGAGTCCACCCCTGCGAATCTGAGCGATTTTTCCCTCAAAGTGAGCAGCAAACTGGTCACAACAGGCTGATGAGTTGTCCAGAACCTCCACTGTATTTCTCGGTTGAAGAAGGTCCTGGACCACCCGAAACAGCTCTGCTGGACGGCACTCTGAGGAAGCAATACGGTTTGCGAAATAATGCCTTTTCGCCAACCGTATCGCCACGGAATAGGCCCGATAATGGGCTCTAAGCCGTGTTCGGTCGGACTCACAGTGATATTTTCTCCACTTGCGCTCCAGCCGTCTACCCTCCTGCTTCATTTCCCGCAGCTCAGATGTATACCAAGGAGCTGTCTGGGCTCTGCGCAAGGGGAGAGGGCACTTAGGTGCGATCGTGTCAACCGCCCGGGACATTTCCCTGTTCCATAGGGTGACCTGAGCTTCGACAGGAGCGCCGACCATATCAGACGGATAATCCCCAGAGCTTTCAGGAAACCATCTGGATCCATTAGTCTCCGAGGGCGGATCATCTTAATGGATCCCCCACCCTTGCAGAGGGTTGGAGTAGCCAATAGCCTAAACTTGACCAGAAAGTGGTCTGACCATGACAATGGAGTCAAAACCAACCCCTCCACATCCAAACCACCATCTCCCAGTCCCGTTGAGAATACTAGGTCCAGAGTATGACCCTTCTCATGTGTTGGGCTGATGACATGTTGAGACAGCCCCATGGTTGTCATGGCGGCCATGAAGTCCTGAGCTGCTCCAATTAAGGTAGCCTCAGCATGGATGTTGAGGTCTCCCAGTACCAACAGTCTGGGGGTCCTCAACACCAGGTCCGAGACCACCTCCGTCAGCTCAGGCAGGGAGACTGTTGGTACGCAGCAGGGTGGGCGGTACACCAACAGAATCCCCAATCTGTCTCGTGAGCCCAACACACAGTACAAGCCCTCTAGACCTTTTCCCAAGGAGACAGGAAGCCTGGTCAAGGAGATAGAACTCCTGTAGACTATGGCAACTCCCCCTCCCCGGCCCTCCGGGCGACACTGGTGCTGAACCGAGTACCCAGGTGGGCATATCTGGGAGAGGGGAACTCCACCCTCCTCTCCCACCCAGGTCTCGGTAATACATGCCAGGTCAGCACCCTCATCCAGGATAACATCATGAATGAGGGCGGTCTTATTCTGTACTGACCTGGCATTCAACAACAGCACCGTGTGGCTCGTGGGCTCGCTGATAATTTATGTCCTGTTTATCTCACAGGACAGGCTTGGGAAGGGGGAAACAGTGTAGTGCTTTGTGCAACGGTTTTGTGAAGGGAGAGGTGAATCAAGGGACAGAGGGGATTAATAAAGGAATAGAAATACTGCCATTTTATCTACAATGACAGCTTATAAAAATATAAGGTATATTTATTAATTACCCCTATCATTCCCCTCCTCTTCTGTAGGACACTCATTCAGAGTCGTCCCCTCGGAGAGCCTCATAATCCTGCAAGACTGCAATCAACTTGGGACCAGTTACTTTCTCTACCATCTTTGAAACAGTTGACTGCACAAATCGCAATAAACAAGGAATACATATCAAAGCAAACAACAAAAAACATAAAGGAGCTATCAATAAACTTGCTAATGTTTTCATCCAAGTTTGTGGCATGAAATCATTTAACCATTGCAATTCCATACCCTTCCACTCTTGTGTTGGATTGAAAGTTAACTGTTTGATTTCCGTGGCAAGTTGGGTCACGATCTTACCCACGGGGTCAATCTTCAAACAGCAGTTTGTTAAATTAAATTTTCCACATACTCCATTCTCAGAAGCCAGAAGATAATCAAGAGCGAGCCTGTTTTGATAAACAGCTGTTCTTAATTGATCTGTCACCTCTGCTATGGCAGTAAGCACTGTGGTGATGCGCTGACCTGCCAAATCCAAAACTGCTTGCAATCTAATTCTTCTATTAAACATATAAATAGGGGTTCTGTACCCCCAGGAGCCATCTTGAGCCCAAGTAGCTGGACCATAAATACAAACAATTCTCTGTGAGTCCCATATGTCCCCTTCATATTCCTCTGGGTTTTTGCATGAGAACCCTGCAAATGGAGTGTCATCACGCTTTCTCCTATTTAGAGGACCATATACTCAAATATTGCTGTGTTTGTATGGGGATTAAAAAGAATGATGGTTTTATGAATCCCAGCACACATGAGCCTGACAATGAGTGAGGCAAATACTCATAGGCCATATTTCCACAGACCCAATACATATTCAAAGGGGCCATCCATTGCTTCAAAGATGCTGAGTATAAATATGACAGAAAGGTGGTATTAAACTTCTCTGGTTGTGGAGCATGGGATGGTGAGGACCAGATACCATTTTCCCAGGTTCCTATGCAGGTCAAGTAGCCCACTGGAATGGAACCATTTTGGGAAAAGCAGATACGACCCACTAAATGAGATGTGATGGTCCATGTCATGTTCTGTGACTGAATTCTCCTGGTAACATTGCCAATTCTCGACATGTTATTATACAACTGTGGAGAAATCTCCATAGCTTCCCAAGGCCAGTCCTCACCATAATTTGTCCCTCCACAAACATAACAGTTTGTGACTCCTAATTCGGTGGCTATTGATTGGGCCATTTCCAAAAACAAATTTTTGTCCTGCTGGGAAACTTCATAAGGATTTTCCTGCAGTTTTTCCACTGCATTTTCCACTGACCAGGAATGGCTTTTCTTCACTCCATCCCTCACTTCTGTACGCGTGATTGTCAAATAGGTCACTGGGTCCTTTCCAGGCCCATCAATTCCAAAACCATACACTTGGACAGAAGGGTGTGTATCACTGATTACCAGACTAACCCTGTTTCCTCCTATTCTCCTGAACTGTGAGAGATGAGGACAACCTGGGTAGCCTCCAGCTGTATATGCACACACACATCCCCATCCTGAACATAATTTGTTTGAGCCACATGGTGCCCAAATTTCAGGATTACCTGCTTTGGCACCTTCATGAAGGTAGCACAAATACTTATCACTAGATTTATATGTGGCTGCCCATGTTTTTGTTCCACAATGAGTTCCCAGGCCTTTTCCTAAGGCATCACAGGCGTTAAACCAAATTACTGCTCGCCTGCTACTATGTTTTAAAACAACAGTGGAATTCACATAATATAAGAGTCCACCACCTTCTGGGTTGTCTCTCCTGGGCTCTTTAGTCTTAGCCATTCCAGCCCAAATCGTGTAATTAAACTTCACTGGAACCTCAGACTTATAACAAAAATAGTCTCCAGACTCACTTTCACATATGTGATACATCTTGTCTTGGTTCAGACATGTGGTTCCAGCCTGCTTACACTCCACTGGCTTCTGAGTGTAATATACCAGAGTGTTCACTACCTTATTACCTTGGCTGGCTGCTATAATACAGGGGGTACACTCTTCTATATCCTCAGGACTGACAGCCAAGCAAATTGGTAGCAGGAGTAAAAGGATCACCATCTTCATTGAATTGAACATCTCAAGAGACTTTCACTAGTAACTAAAACAAATCAATGAAGCCCCCAACTCATATATTAGTGAGATAATAAACCAAGCCCACTTGAGATGTCGACTTCACTAAAATGTCCTGGGCTTCTTTAATAATTTTGACAGCTGCGGAGCTTTTGAAAGCTCTCAGAACGTTTGCTGACAGCCTTTAGAACGCTCTTTGACAGCTGCTGCGCTACCGGGGCGCTGTTTCACTCGCTGTAGTTCTTCCTGGAAATCAATGAGAAAACATTGTCCAGCTTCCGGAAAAGGAAAAAAGACACCTTTAAAACATAGTCTCGCACAAAATATTGCCCTAGTCTTTTCAGTTAAACTAATCACCCGTTTCTTGCTGCGGTTTTCCCTCCTCTTCTTGTAAGAGGGATCAATTTGGAGGGCGGGAAATTCAAAAGCTGAAAAGGAAAGTCAAGATTTTCTTGGCGAAGACGCCTCTCACCACCCACATAGGAAGCCAAGATTTTACTTTGACTTCTCTATGTCTGAAGTAACCTTTTTGAAGACCAGTTTCAGGCTGTCATCAGGGTTAGCACGGACTGTCCACTCTTCCTCCTCGGTCAGTGGGGCGGCTGCTTGCTTCACGCGAGTGTGATGAATCCAGGCGCTCACTTCGGAGATCTTGACAGCTGTTGGCGTTGATAATAGCACCGTATAGGGACCCTTCCACTTCGGGCGCAGGGGCTGATGATTCCAGTCTTTGATCCAGACTGAATCTCCCGGTTCAAAACGATGGAGAGGCTCCTGTAGCACCATGGGTAGTCGACCAAGGGTCCATCTGTGTAAAGAAGAAAGAGATCGGCCAAGCATCTGAAGATATTTTGCATGTGTCAAAGAAGCTACACTCTCTGGACGTATGCCACACGAAATTGGGACTGGCCTGCCATAAACAAGTTCAAACGGAGAAATGCCTGTTTGGCTTGAAGGGGTAGTCCTGCTCCCAACTTTTTCCTGTCTCTTGAGTAAGCTTAGACAAATGGCCTTTCAAAGTCCTGTTCATCCTCTCTACCCGTCCTGAACTTTGAGGTCGGTAATGCCCTAGCCAGTCCTTGAAGAACATGATGAATGAATCCTGGGCCGTTGTCCGAGGAAAGGGTGCAGGGTATCCCGTGCCTCGGGATATGATCCCTCAAAAGACAGCGAATCACTTCACTGGCTTTTTCAGTCTTTGTTGGAAAAGCCTCTGGCCACCCGGTAAATGTACACACTAGCACTAACATGTAACGGTATAGTCCACATCTTGGTAATTCTGTAAAGTCCAACTGCATATCCTCAAAGGGCTCCTTCCCACTATATTGAATTCCTGGAGGTGGCAAAGGTCCAGTCCTTGGATTGTTCCTCTGACAAATGACACATCTATGTGAAATATTTGACGCCAGCTGCCGAAGTTTAGCTATATATAGATATGGGCTCAAGTGTTTAAATGCCACTTCAGAACCTTGGTGTGTGCTGTCGTGATGACTCTGAACTACTTGACAAGCCAAGCTCTCTGGAACCCACAATTGCCCACTTAGCAGTTTGTACCAGCCTTCTGGCGTCCTGTCAAATTCCTGTTCCTCTGCAAATTCATCCTCAGCAGACGAATAATGAGGCGGTTCTGGTGGCAAAATGTCTATCGGAATGAGACTAAGCTGCATTTCAGCTGCACCCTGGGCTGCCTGTTTGGCAATACGGTCTGCCAACCTGTTCCCTCTTGCCACGAGTCCCGGACCAATCTTGTGCCCATGGCAATGAATGACTGCCACCTTTTTAGGTTTCCAAACAGCATCTAAAAGCTGCAACAACACTTCAGGCTCCTTCCAAAGTGCCCCATGTGCATGAAGTGTGAGAAATGCATACTTAGAGTCCGTATATATATTAATGCTTTCTCCTTCTGATAGTTCTAGTGCCCTAGTGAGAGCTATCAATTCAGCTATTTGAGCTGATGTTCCTGGGGGCAATTGCTTGGCTTCAATCACAATGTCTTCTAATTCCACTATGGCATATCCTGCCTGCCTTTTTCCTTCAATCACTGAGCTACTACCATCCACGAACCATGTCCTCCACTGGGGATGAGGGGTATCCCGTAAATCTGGCCGGGACGAATACACTTCATCTAATGTCTGTACACAGTCATGGGTAGCCGGTTGGTCGCTTATTGGGAGGAGAGTGGCTGGGTTTAAGCCCTCTGTTGTCTGAAACGTAAGACCAGCCCTTGAAAATAATTTTTGACACTTCATCATGGCAGTTTGGGACAAGTGATACCCTCCTTTGGCATCTAATAAAGGCAGAATTGCATGCTTTGTGATACATTTTGTATCTTGTCCGAAAGTGAACTTATCTGCTTTCTTTAAAAGGGCTGCCAGTGCTACCACTCCTCGCATGCAAGACGGAAGTCCTTGCTCTGTTGGGGTTAAAGTCTCTGACAGATAAGCCACTGGCTGCTGCCAGCTTCCTAATTCCTGACACAGAACTCCTTTTGCCACTCCATTTTCTTCATCCACATACAAATTAAAAGGTTTATTTGGATTTGGAAGTCCAAGAGCTGGTGCCTCTATTAAAGCCTGTTTAATTGCTTTGAAGCTCTCTCTCTGTTCCGGACCCCACAGGAATTCATCACTTTCTTTCCCTCTTATTGCTAAATGCAAAGGTTTCGCTAGAAGACTGTAATTTGGGATCCAAATTCGACAAAACCCTGCTGCTCCCAAAAAGCCTCTGAGTTCTCTCCTATTTCTCAGTTCAGGAATTTGGATAATTGAATGCTTCCTCTCATCTCGGAGTTGGCGCCTTTGCTGGGAAATATCGAAACCCAAATACCTCACTGTTTTTTGACAAATTTGGGCTTTCTTCCTGGTTACTCTGTAACCTGCTGCTGCCAAATGATTTAAAAGATCAATTGTGAGCTGCTCACAGCCTTCTTTGGTTTCCGCTCCTGCCAAAATGTCATCTACATACTGCAGGACTATTTGGCCAGGTTTTCGGGGGAAATTGGCAAGGTCTGATGCTAGGGCACCCCCAAATAACGTGCTTGAATTTCGGAACCCCTGAGGCAAACGCGTCCACCGGAATTGAGATTTTGTACCAGTTTGGGGGTCCTCCCATTGGAAAGCAAAGATGTGCTGGCTCTGTGGCGCTAACCGGCAGCAAAAATATGCATCCTTCAGGTCTAAAACTGTAAAATAAGCTGCTTCCGGTGGTATCAAACTCAGAATCATATAAGGGTTCGGTACATTCTGATGAAGATGTTCGATGGCCTCGTTCACTAAACGAAGATCCTGCACTGGGCGAAATGTCCCATCTGGTTTGCGAATCGGCAACAGAGGAGTGTTCCATTGTGACTGACATGGAACGAGGATGCCATGATCTATTAATCTCTTAAGGTGGACCCAAATTCCTTCTGCTGCAACTTTCCCAATGGGGTACTGTGGCACTGAGACTGGTCCTGCAAATGGCTTGAGTTTAACAACTATGGGAGGAATATTCCGTGCCATGCCCGGGGGATTGTCTTCTGCCCACACCTCGGGGTTAACTCTATCCAGGAAATCTTGGGACAGCTGGACTGGCTCCTCTTCAACCATCATTAATCTCCATCTCTCCCTCAAAGGGTATTCTAAGCACACTTCTCCCTCTGGTTCCTTGCTGTCAGTTGTCAAATGAATTTCTCCCTTTGGGGTAAAGGTGATTTGTGCTCCCAATTTAAACAGTAAGTCACGTCCCATTAAAGGGATGGGGCAATCTGGCATATGTAGAAATTTGTGCTGGACGATCTGACCTCCCAATTTGCATTGTACTGGCTGCATAAAATAGGCACGTTGCGTTTTTCCTGTGGCACCCATCACACTAATCAAAAGGGTCTTGTCTATGGGCTTGACAAGCTGAGGAATTACTGAATGGCTGGCTCACGTATCTACAAGGAATTTGACAGATTCGTTCTCGGTTTGAACACTGACCAAGGGCTCCCAAGAACAAAAGCCCTGTCCTTTTCAATAGGGGACATCTTCTTCCAGAACCATCATGTTCTGGTACGGTGGGGTCCAGGCTGGACCCTGTCCTCTCTGGGGTGCTTCCTGAGCCTGAGCTGACTGGGCTTGATTTTGACCCGCAGGCTGAAACTGACCACCTTGTCCTTGATTGACCTGGGGATTCCTCTGCTGTTGGAAATTAAACGGACCAGGGGCTGAATATCTTGCAAAAGCCGGGGGCTGCCAGGGACGACGCGGACCTTGATTAAAGCCTCCTCGCCTCTGGTTTTCAGGGTTCCTGAAACAGTCCTTACGCCAATGTCCAGTCTGACCACATAGTGCACATTGATTTTTTGACAGCGGCCCTCGCCAGTTCCCTGGGGCATTAAAATTGCGAGGCTCAGGGACCTGATTTAAAACCATAACCTTCTTGGTTAGTCCTTTACTTTTTGGGCAACTTTGATCCTCTTCCCTATTATTAAATTTCGTTTGCGCCAGCTGGAGCATCCACTGCAAAGTTTGGCCCATGAAGTTGGCCTCCTTTTGAATTCTTTTTCGAATATCAGGAGCAGATTGTGCCACAAAAACAGTTTTCACAATATTCTCCATGCCAGGATCCTCAGGGTTAATGGGGGTGTATCTTCTAAATGCCTGATACAACCTGTCCAGAAAAGCCCCTGGAGATTCATCTTGTTTCTGGACCACATCATTTACTTTTGACATATTAATTTTCTTCCTGCCAGCTGCCCTAATGCCCTGAAGTATTGCTGTATGATAATTTCTCAAAGCGGTGCGCCCTGCATCTGCATTATAATCCCAATCGGGTGGCGAGGTTGTTGGGACAGCTGCCTCTGCTTGGGCAGGGGTATCTCCTGCTGCTATACGGGACTTTCTAGCCTCCTCGAAAATCTTCCGCGTTTCCTCTGAATTAAACAATCCTCTCACTAAATGCTGCACATCTTCAAAGGTGGGCATGTATACGTTAAAAATACTGGACATGGTTTCATAATTTTTATCTGGGTCGTCTTCTAAACTCGGAAGGGTATTTTTCCAGTTTATGATGTCACTTGAGGTGAATGGGACGTGTTGCATCAAATATGTACGGGGACCCTGTTGATTTTGGGGCAAAGGGTCATAAACTCACCTTAGGGGCATAACTTTTGCCTGTTCCTCAATCCTCTTATTTTCAAGAAATTCCTCATGTCTCCTTGCTGCATCGTACGCCTTTAAGAGATATCGCTGTCTCTTTATCCAATTTCTCTCTCCTGCCGCTTCTAATGCAAAGTTTCCCACTTCCATCACTGATTCCCGGTGCTTCTTAATTAAATTGGCTACTCTTTGATGGTCCGCTTCTCCCCATTCAACATTTCCTTTTATTCTATGACGAAATTCCTCTTCACTTTCCTCTTCCCCTTCCTCATCTCTCTTGGGGGCCCCTTTCCCTGTTTCTTGCTCATCTTTTGGAGGTTTGCCTGACGGTCCTGGCTGTGGAAGATCTTTTGGTGTGGGGAGATCATCATCTTTTGGAGGGGAAACGGGTGCTGGACCTTGCAAAGGCAAAGCTGCAGGAGGGGGGCCCACTGGATTCCCAGGAGGAATGACCGCTGGATTCCCAGGAGGGATAGCCGCAAGATAAGAAGGTGGTGGGGTGAAGACATCATAATCTTCAGGACGGCTTTCTAAAGCTGCCTCCTTTTTCTTCAAAGCCAATAGCTTAGCTTGGGGTGGCAACTCTCTACAAAATTGAATCCATGAAGGATTTTTCTTCACATTTCCTTTCCAAACTTCAATATAGGGAATGTGTTCGGGGCAGTTTTTAAGAATTTTTAACCACAGTTGCCTGATGATGCTTTCATTAAAGGTCCCCTGAGGTGGCCAATCTACTTGCATGATGGGCCATTCAATTTGGCATAAAGTCTCCATCCTCTCTTTTTTCATCTTGATTCCAAAATCATAATTTTTGATGGCCGCATGCCAGTTCAAGAGGAAACATTCTAATGGAGTTGAGGGTTTACTGGTGTTCTGCCCCATGATTTTTGGCAATTTTATTTAGGCTATTTTCCTATGTTTCTCCCACACAAAGCCACTGGACCCGCTCCTAAACTTTACACACAATTTTCATACACACACCTCTCGATACTGGCTACGACCTGGACGGTCGCCCGTGACAGGAAATGCGTAACCCACACTTGCTCGGCCAAAGGGAATTCTAAACCCCAGCCTTCCACGCACTCACTCATTCACTGGGTCAGTGGCCACACAAATCACCCACATTTCAAAACCACCTCCCCACCTAGTCTGGATCCCACTACCTATTAAAAACCTTTTTTCCGCTAGTCTATTTTGACAGCCGAGAGCTCCTTCCTGCTGCCCACACCAAACAATATTCACTTATTTCACATGGGATGTTAGAGCATAACTCTTCTCCTCCCCAAAAACCCAGAACCGTCGTTCTGTTACTTCTTCAATACACAAGGGGCTCAACCCAGAAACTAGAAACAATTACTGTTCCCACTCTAGACCGGTCCCATATCTTACCAAATCTCCCAAGAGACTCCTCTCTGTCTGGCCAGAGTTTTTCTCCCCGAGCGAAAGCCGTCTCCACCACCACGTTGAACGAAAAATTCCCCTTTTCAAGTGGAAAGGTGTGCACCGGAGTTCTTCGCCCACGCTGGCTGTTCGGATTTCGCCTGGCTTGGCCCCTCGCCCCCCAAAAAAGGAGGGATCCCGGATGAGCCCCCAGATGAAAGCCTCACCCAGGATTCCCTGTGCCGCTATTACGGGGAGCCGAGGGTTGAAAGAACACGCCAAGGATCGAAAGAATCGGAGAAAAACTTTAATTTGCTGCAGCAAAGGCACCCAGCCGAGTTGCTGTCGGAAACTGGGGCGAAGAGCGTAAAAACTTACACAGACTTTATAGTAAAACATTCACCAACACCCCTTCTTTACAACGGAAAAAACAGATTACATCTGGGCGCAGTAGAACGCCCGCAAAGAACAAAAGAAACTTCAAAAGATACGGCGTGTGCACATTGTTATCGCCCCATTAGCACCCACTTATCACCCACTTGACAAAGAGAAACATACAGGGGGCGCAATTAATCTTGTTCTTCAGCGCCCCCTGTCATTGCAATACTCGGAGCTGGCCGCTTGCTTTCCCTGGGAAGGGCTTTGACAGCTCCGTATCGACGTCCTGATACGCGGAAGCTCGCTATTTTGGGTAGGAGTCCCATTGTTCGGAACAGCCTTCCCAGGATGTATGTTTATCAGTGGGGTTTATGTCCTGTTTATCTCACAGGACAGGCTTGGGAAGGGGGAAACAGTGTAGTGCTTTGTGCAACGGTTTTGTGAAGGGAGAGGTGAATCAAGGGACAGAGGGGATTAATAAAGGAATAGAAATACTGCCATTTTATCTACAATGACAGCTTATAAAAATATAAGGTATATTTATTAATTACCCCTATCAGGTGGGTTGGTTTATTTTAGTATTTGTTGCCAGCGGATCGGTGGATCAGTTGATACGAATCGGATGGCTAGTGAGGTCCTTCTGTAAATATGACTTAAAGCAGCCCTTTTGGACAGAGAGTAGAATTTATTTATTTATTTATTATTTGATTTATATATCGCAACCACCTAGCAAAAAAGCTACTCTGGGCGGTATAGATAAATAGAACCCCTGCTTTGTAGGGAGAAGGGCCCAGGGTCGAACCCTTGACCGTTTCTTGCATAATAGGTGGGGATGCTTTAAAATTGCAGAGAACCTCATCCTCAACAGTTAGCACAAGGCACAAGTGGGTTCCGACTGGAATACCCATTGTCCTTCGTGGCAGTGCTGTCTGGGGATCATGGCTGTCGTAGCTCACGTGTCTTCTTGGTTCTGGAATTGACCCTCTGGCGCAGATGGTTATGTTGTTGCGATGTGCGGTCCCATCGCCTCCGAGTCAGGAAACGAGCCCTCTCCAAAACACACCGCCCTCCACAATCCTGCTTGCCTCTGGTCAACTCCAACCTGTGGTTTCCTCGAGGGAGTCCGTCGGTCTCACGGTTTGCCTTCCTCTCATCCTACTGCCTCTCGCCTTTTTACCAGCACGAGGGTCTTTTCCAGGGAATCCTGTCTCCGCAGGAGGGGCCCCAAACAGGACTGCCTCCATGTCAACCCTTTGGCCTCCAGCGAGAGAGGTTCAGGCTGGATTTGGATCTTGGATCTATTTCGTTGTCTTTCCGGACATCCAGGGGACCTGTGAACTCTTCTTGCAGCACCACTTTTCAGATGCTGATGGAGGGCTATGGGGGGGGGGGTCTTGATGCCCAGGTCTCCCTGTTTCCCCCTCCAGGAAATAAGTGATCCTAACTGGTCTTTGATGGGAAATCTCTCTCTCTCCCTCTCTCTTTAAACCCTCCGCCCACCCTGAGACTTCTCGCTGCCTGCCTGTTTTTCCTCTTCAAGTGATCCCCCAAAGGGCAGGGATTCGGCTGGATCCAATTGATTATCTGAAGAAATTTGGAACCCCTCGTGAACACCTGCGGCCGGCTGGTCCTTGGAGAATCTCTTCCCTCCCCGAACCCGCCCCTGCCATGTTTTGAGGCCAAAATGGAAAGCTAAGTGGCCGGTGCCAGCCCCTCTGTCGGCTTTATGAGGGAAAGGAAGAGGGGTGGCTGAGATTCAAGGGCTGGAAAACCCCCTCCTTTGGACGTGGAGGTGGGCCACCGGCCACGGAATGGAGGGTCCGGCAGAAAGCCACGCTTCTGAAGGTGTTGCCCCGTTTTGCGACTACAGACGGACTCACAGCTATGTTCCTTGTAGGGAAACTGTTACTCCCGGGGCTGGCATTTTAGGGGGAAGGAACCTTATTTATGGCTTATGGGCCCTGGAAACAAACCTATTTACTGAGGGCGCAGACAGCAAAAACATTCTAAAGCATCAAACTGTGTTTTGGACTGCTGGTGCACCCTTCCCATGCACGCCACTGCCTGGCGACCAAATATAGGACCCCATATAGTGGTGAGATGGGTATCATCCACTTATTTGCAGTCAGAAAACATTAAAAGAAAAAGAAAAAGAAAACTAGAAATATGTATTTTCATGATGTGTTTCCCAGAGGCAGCTCTAGCAGCCAGTTCTGGAAATACATGGTGGCTTTTAAATCCATCCCTGCCTTTAAAGAAAACCAAAAAAACAACAACCACCAACCAAACAAAAACCCACCATGCTATGTATGATATTCACTATGCTCTGTAGTTTTCACCATCTGTGGGTGGACCTGGAAGCAGACTCCTACAGAGTCTAACCATATGCAGAAATAATCATTCAGTCGGAGGTGCCTAAAAATACCTTTTTCTTCTACCTGAATGGTTTCTACTTTGGGGGGCCAGATGGATAGATAGATAGATAGATAGATAGATAGATAGATAGATAGATAGATAGATAGATAGATAGATAGATAGATAGATAGATAGATAGATAGATCTGTCTGTGACACAGACAGATGGAAGGAAGGAAGGAAGGAAGGAAGGAAGAGATAGATAGATAGATAGATAGATGATAGATAGATAGATAGATAGATAGATAGATAGATAGATAGATAGATCTGTCTGTGAGACAGACAGACAGAAGGAAGGAAGGAAGAGATAGATAGGTAGGTAGGTAGGCAGGCAGGCAGGCAGGCAGGCAGGCAGGTAGGTAGATCTGTGTGACAGACAGACAGATATAGACAGGAAGGAAGGAAGGAAGGAAGGAAAACAGACAGACAGACAGACAGACAGACAGACAGACATCATTCCACCCCTGCTTCTATTTTTTTAAAAAATCTTTATTGCATGCAAACAATTTCCTTCTCTTAATCCCCCAGAAAAAAAACCCAAATAAACAAACAGACAAATAGAAGATGATTGTTTGCAGGCCGCAAAGAACTTTCTCTGGCCGTGTTGTGGGTTATTTGTTTATTTTGGCTCACTTGGGCTCACTTTGGGAGGGTGCCCTCTCTCAGCAGAGGAGGAAAGGGTGGCTTCAAAAGCCGGGAGGTTTCTGATTCGCGGCCAGGGGAGAGGAAACAGCTGTGCCCTTGTTTGTGACGGATGCCGAGTTTTCCTCCAGGGGACGACGGTGGAGGGGGGGGAGGCGTCCGAGGACATGCCGGGGCACGCTTTGCTGATTAGCACACACACACACACACACACACAGAAAGCCACTCCCGAAGCCAGGACACCACGTGCCTCTTATTTTTGCATGCTTTATTTGAGATCATGCACCCCTGTCTATTTAAGGGCCTTTTCGAATGGCCAAGGTACCACACAGAGCAATGGTTAGAGTGACTGACTAGGCCTCTGAGAGACTCGGGTTCAAATTCCCCCATGATGGCAAAGCTTTGGGAGCCCCACGCCGTCTCTTAGTTGAAAACTAGCCTTGTAACTAAATGGATGGTATAGAAATCCAATAAATAAATAAAAATTAAATATCTTGTAATTTTACTGATTCTCAAAGTTCTTAGCTAAAATTTCTCTTGTAATTTGACCAAGTCTCAAATCTTTTATTGTAATTTGACCGAGTCTCAAAGTTCCTAGCTAAAATATCTCTTGTAATTTGACCAAATCGCAAATCCTTTCTTGTAATTTGACTGAGTCTCAAAGTTAAAAAAACCTTCCTGTAATCTGACTCCTTGTTTGTGCATATTTTTAGAGAAGGTGTGCCGAGTGCAGTCTGGTTTCAAAAGGAGAACTCAGAAAAGCTCCTCTCTTTCGTGTGGCCCGGTAACCTAAGGCTGGCACTGCCGAGAATTATGGGAAATGTAGGCCCATAAAGGAACTTTTTCCAAGCTCACTTGCAAATCCTGCAAAATCTCTTTGAGCCAGGAGGTAGGAGCAAAGCACAGGACAGCTGTCTAAATGGTGGGTTATAAATAAAGGAAATAAATAAATAAATAAATAAATAAATAAATAAATACTTCATTTACAAAACCCATTCTCATAATGGCTGTCTGTCTGAGAAGGGTTTTGTAAATGAAGTATTTATTTATTTATTTATTTATTTATTTATTTATTTATTTATTTATTTCCTTTATTTATAACCCACCTTTCTCCTGATAAGGGGACCAAGGTGGTTGAAAGTATTAAAAAGAAGAGAATTAAAAACCTAAAAAGAAGAGAATTAAAAACCTAAGTGAAACATTAAAAGAAAAAACAATTAAACTGAATGTTGGTTAAAATACAATTGAATTATTAAAAGCAAATAAACCTTTAAAAATGATGTCTTCTCTTGCCTTTATTGCTGTTCATGTCCTTTTACTATTGATTTGATTTACCGCTTTTTGGATAATATTTCATTCTTTTGAAATAGGGGCATGCTTCTTGGTAATGTCTTTTCTCGCTCTTTTTTGGGATAAAAGCTGTGCACGAAAATAAATAAAGATACCAAGAAAGTCATTAGAGCATCCTTGGGTCTTTTTCAGGGGAGAGGCAGGTTAAAAATAGTTTAAATAAACAAATAAAACAACGCGATTTGAATATGGAGTTTTGTGCAAAAGGGTCCCTCTTTTGCCCCCTGTCTGTCTGACCTCCGTCCTTTGGGACTTTTAAAAAACTTTCTCCGGCCGGCAGGGGGCATACACCCTCCTTTGGGGTCTGGAATTGTGAGCAGAGACATCACTTTGCCAACTAAGGTCAGGATAGTCAAAGCCATGGTTTTCCCAGTAGTGATGTATGGAAGTGAGAGCTGGACTATAAAGAAGGCTGATCGCTGCAGAATTGATGCTTTTGAGCTGTGGTGCTGGAGGAGAGTCTTGAGAGTCCCCTGGACTGCAAGGAGATGCAACCTATCCATCCTGAAAGAAATCAACCCCGAATGTTCACTGGAAGGACAGATTTTGAAGCTGAGGCTCCAGTACTTTGGCCACCTCATGAGGAGAGAGGAGTCCTTGGAAAAGTCCCTGATGTTGAGAAAGATTGAAGACAAAAGGAAAAGAGGATGGCAGAGAATGAGATGGTTGGACGGTGTCATCGTTGCAACCAAAATGGATTTGACAAAACTCCGGGAGGCAGTGGAGGATAGGAAGGCCTGGCGAGCTCTGGTCCATGATGGGGTCACGGAGAGTTGGACACGACTGAACGAATGAACAACAACAACAACAACAACAATTGTGGGGATTTGGGGATTTGTGGGGGTCGCGATTGCAGTCCCTGTTTGCTCTTTCTTTTTTTTGGGGGGGGGAGGGTGTGACGCAGCCAGCCAGCACCCGAATGCGAAGCTCAACATAAGACCCCCGTGCATGCACCGTTGGCGTTCAACGTCCGACCATGGCCATTAATAATTGTGATTAAGGATTCAGCCGCCAGCCGCGTGGGACCGGCCAGAAGGCAGGGGGAGTGTGGCCAGGCCCCCAAGGCGGCCACTTCACTCCCTGGATGCATGATGTCCGTCTGGTGTGCGTGCGCCCGGCCTGTGTGCAAAGAGAGGGGGGCTCTTGTTTGTTGGGAGCAGGAACCCAGACGCATTAATCGGGTGTTTTTTAAAAAATTTGATTTCAAAGACGGTCCCTGCTCCCCCCCCCCCCGCCGGCTCCGTCTGCTGAGGCCATTCTGCGGGGCCTGCCGAACCACCCTGCGACATATGGCCCTCATTGTTGGCTCACGCGAGGGACCGTGGGCGATGGCGGAGGGCTCCCCGCCAGGCGGTCTCAACAGCTTGAGCACCCGCCTTTGCTTAATCCACCCCTCTTGTTCCCCTCCTCTTTTCTCTCTCTCTCTCTCTTGCACTCTCACTATCCGGCAGGTTGCAAAGACCAAGGGGAAAAAATGGAGAAAGCATGCGGTCCTGGGGAAAATCCCCAAATAAGGGTGAGGTGATGCCTAGATTTGACCTTGGGAAGTGGTCAGCTTTTGGGTCTGACAGGGCTCTTCATCAGGCCGGGCTCTGCAGGCGGGGGGGTATCTCGATCAACCGATGAAAGGCTCAGAAAGAGGACAGCTTTTGGGTCCAACGGGGCTCTTCATCAGGCCGGGCTTTGCAGGCAGGGGGGGTATCTTGATCAACCGATGAAAGGCTCAGAAAGAGGACAGCTTTTGGGTCCAACAGGGCTCTTCATCAGGCTGGGCTTTGCAGGCTGGAAGGGGGTATCTCGATCAACCGATAAAAGGCTCAGAAAGAGGACAGCTTTTGGGACCAACGGGGCTCTTCATCAGGCCGGGCTTTGCAGGCGCGGGGGATCTCGATCAACCGATGAAAGGCTCAGAAAGAGGACAGCTTTTGGGTCCAACAGGGCTCTTCATCAGGCTGGGCTTTGCAGGCAGGGGGTATCTCGATCAACCGATGAAAGGCTCAGAAAGAGGACAGCTTTTGGGTCCAACGGGGCTCTTCATCAGGCCAGGCTTTGCAGGCGGGGGGGTATCTCTATCAACCAATGAAAGGCTCAGAAAGAGGACAGCTTTGGGGTCCAGCAGGGCTCTTCATCAGGCCGGGCTTTGCAGGCAGGGGGGTATCTCGATCAACGGATGAAAGGCTCAGAAAGAGGACAGCTTTTGGGTCCAACGGGGCTCTTCATCAGGCCGGGCTTTGCAGGCAGCGGGATATCTCGATCAACGGATGAAAGGCTCAGAAAGAGGACAGCTTTTGGGTCCAACGGGGCTCTTCATCAGGCCGGGCTTTGCAGGCAGCGGGGGTATCTCGATCAACCGATGAAAGGCTCAGAAAGAGGACAGCTTTTGGGTCCAACAGGGCTCTTCATCAGGCTGGACTTTGCAGGCAGTGGGGTATCTCGATCAACCAATGAAAGGCTCAGAAAGAGGACAGCTTTTGGGTCCAACAGGGCTCTTCATCAGGCCGGGCTTTGCAGGCGCGGGGGTGGTATCTCGATCAACCAATGAAAGGCTCAGAAAGAGGACAGCTTTTGGGTCCAATGGGGCTCTTCATCAGGCTGGACTTTGCAGGCAGGGGGGTATCTCGATCAACGGATGAAAGGCTCAGAAAGAGGACAGCTTTTGGGTCCAACGGGGCTCTTCATCAGGCCGGGCTTTGCAGGCAATATCTCGAGGATGAAAGGCTCAGAAAGAGGACAGCTTTTGGGTCCAACGGGGCTCTTCATCAGGCCGGACTTTGCAGGCAGGGGGGTATCTTGATCAACGGATGAAAGGCTCAGAAAGAGGACAGCTTTTGGGTCCAACAGGGCTCTTCATCAGGTCGGGCTTTGCAGGCAGCGGGGTATCTTGATCAACCGATGAAAGGCTCAGAAAGAGGACAGCTTTTGGGTCCAACAGGGCTCTTCATCAGGCTGGACTTTGCAGGCAGCGGTGTATCTCGATCAACCGATGAAAGGCTCAGAAAGAGGACAGCTTTTGGGTCCAATGGGGCTCTTCATCAGGCTGGACTTTGCAGGCAGCGGGGTATCTCGATCAACCGATGAAAGGCTCAGAAAGAGGACAGCTTTTGGGTCCAATGGGGCTCTTCATCAGGCTGGACTTTGCAGGCAGCGGGGTATCTCGATCAACCGGAAAGGCTCAGAAAGAGGACAGCTTTTGGGTCCAATGGGGCTCTTCATCAGGCTGGACTTTGCAGGCAGGGGGGTATCTCGATCAACCGATGAAAGGCTCAGAAAGAGGACAGCTTTTGGGTCCAACAGGGCTCTTCATCAGGTCGGGCTTTGCAGGCAGCGGGGTATCTCGATCAACCGATGAAAGGCTCAGAAAGAGGACAGCTTTTGGGTCCAACAGGGCTCTTCATCAGGCTGGACTTTGCAGGCAGCGGTGTATCTCGATCAACCGATGAAAGGCTCAGAAAGAGGACAGCTTTTGGGTCCAATGGGGTTCTTCATCAGGTCGGGCTTTGCAGGCGCGGCGGATCTCGATCAACCGATGAAAGGCTCAGAAAGAGGACAGCTTTTGGGTCCAACAGGGCTCTTCATCAGGCTGGACTTTGCAGGCAGCGGGGTATCTCGATCAACCAATGAAAGGCTCAGAAAGAGGACAGCTTTTGGGTCCAATGGGGCTCTTCATCAGGCTGGACTTTGCAGGCAGTGGGGTATCTCGATCAACCAATGAAAGGCTCAGAAAGAGGACAGCTTTTGGGTCCAATGGGGCTCTTCATCAGGCTGGACTTTGCAGGCAGCGGGGTATCTCGATCAACCGATGAAAGGCTCAGAAAGAGGACGGCTTTTGGGTCCAATGGGGCTCTTCATCAGGCTGGACTTTGCAGGCAGCGGGGTATCTCGATCAACCGATGAAAGGCTCAGAAAGATGACAGCTTTTGGGTCCAATGGGGCTCTTCATCAGGCTGGACTTTGCAGGCAGGGGGTATCTCGATCAACCGATGAAAGGCTCAGAAAGAGGACAGCTTTTGGGTCCAACAGGGCTCTTCATCAGGTCGGGCTTTGCAGGCAGCGGGGTATCTCGATCAACCGATGAAAGGCTCAGAAAGAGGACAGCTTTTGGGTCCAACAGGGCTCTTCATCAGGCTGGACTTTGCAGGCTTTCTCGATCAGGAAAGGCTCAGAAAGAGGACAGCTTTTGGGTCCAATGGGGCTCTTCATCAGGTCAGGCGCGGGGATCTCCAATGGCTCAGAAAGAGGACAGCTTTTGAGTCAACAGGGCTCTTCATCAGGCTGGACTTTGCAGGCAGCGGGTTTCGATCAACCGATGAAAGGCTCAGAAAGAGGACAGCTTTTGGGTCCAACAGGGCTCTTCATCAGGCTGGACTTTGCAGGCAGCGGGGTATCTCGATCAACCAATGAAAGGCTCAAAAAGAGGACAGCTTTTGGGTCCAACAGGGCTCTTCATCAGGCTGGACTTTGCAGGCCGGAAGGGGGTATCTCGATCAACCGATGAAAGGCTCAGAAAGAGGACAGCTTTTGGGTCCAACGGGGCTCTTCATCAGGCCGGGCTTTGCAGGCGGGGGGTATCTCGATCAGAAAGGTTCTGAAAGAGGACAGCTTTTGGGTCTCTTCATCAGGCCGGGCTTTGCAGGCAGGGGGTATCTCGATCAACCGATGAAAGGCTCTGAAAGGGACAGCTTTGGGGTCCAACGGGGCTCTTCATCAGGCCGGGCTTTGCAGGCGCGGGGATCTCGAAACAGATGAAAGGCTCTGAAAGAGGACAGCTTTTGGGTCCAACGGGGATCTTCATCAGGCCGGGCTTTGCAGGCGCGGGGGATCTCGATCAACAGATGAAAGGCTCTGAAAGAGGACAGCTTTTGGGTCCAACGGGGATCTTCATCAGGCCGGGCTTTGCAGGCGCGGGGGATCTCGATCAACCAATGAAAGGCTCTGAAAGAGGACAGCTTTTGGGTCCAATGGGGCTCTTCATCAGGCTGGACTTTGCAGGCAGTGGGGTATCTCGATCAACCGATGAAAGGCTCAGAAAGAGGACAGCTTTTGGGTCCAACAGGGCTCTTCATCAGGCTGGACTTTGCAGGCAGCGGGGTATCTCGATCAACCAATGAAAGGCTCAGAAAGAGGACAGCTTTTGGGTCCAATGGGGCTCTTCATCAGGCTGGACTTTGCAGGCAGCGGGGTATCTCGATCAACCAATGAAAGGCTCAGAAAGAGGACAGCTTTTGGGTCCAATGGGGCTCTTCATCAGGCTGGACTTTGCAGGCAGTGGGGTATCTCGATCAACCGATGAAAGGCTCAGAAAGAGGACAGCTTTTGGGTCCAATGGGGCTCTTCATCAGGCTGGACTTTGCAGGCAGCGGGGTATCTCGATCAACCGATGAAAGGCTCAGAAAGATGACAGCTTTTGGGTCCAATGGGGCTCTTCATCAGGCTGGACTTTGCAGGCAGGGGGGTATCTCGATCAACCGATGAAAGGCTCAGAAAGAGGACAGCTTTTGGGTCCAACAGGGCTCTTCATCAGGTCGGGCTTTGCAGGCAGCGGGGTATCTCGATCAACCGATGAAAGGCTCAGAAAGAGGACAGCTTTTGGGTCCAACAGGGCTCTTCATCAGGCTGGACTTTGCAGGCAGCGGTGTATCTCGATCAACCGATGAAAGGCTCAGAAAGAGGACAGCTTTTGGGTCCAATGGGGCTCTTCATCAGGTCGGGCTTTGCAGGCGCGGGGGATCTCGATCAACCGATGAAAGGCTCAGAAAGAGGACAGCTTTTGGGTCCAACAGGGCTCTTCATCAGGCTGGACTTTGCAGGCAGCGGGGTATCTCGATCAACCGATGAAAGGCTCAGAAAGAGGACAGCTTTTGGGTCCAACAGGGCTCTTCATCAGGCTGGACTTTGCAGGCTGGAAGGGGGTATCTCGATCAACCGATGAAAGGCTCAGAAAGAGGACAGCTTTTGGGTCCAACGGGGCTCTTCATCAGGCCGGGCTTTGCAGGCAGGGGGGTATCTCGATCAACCGATGAAAGGTTCTGAAAGAGGACAGCTTTTGGGTCCAACGGGGCTCTTCATCAGGCCGGGCTTTGCAGGCAGGGGGGTATCTCGATCAACCGATGAAAGGCTCTGAAAGAGGACAGCTTTGGGGTCCAACGGGGCTCTTCATCAGGCCGGGCTTTGCAGGCGCAGGGGATCTAGATCAACAGATGAAAGGCTCTGAAAGAGGACAGCTTTTGGGTCCAACGGGGATCTTCATCAGGCCGGGCTTTGCAGGCGCGGGGGATCTCGATCAACCAATGAAAGGCTCTGAAAGAGGACAGCTTTTGGGTCCAATGGGGCTCTTCATCAGGCTGGACTTTGCAGGCAGCGGGGTATCTCGATCAACCGATGAAAGGCTCAGAAAGAGGACAGCTTTTGGGTCCAACGGGGCTCTTCATCAGGCCGGGCTTTGCAGGCAGGAGGGTATCTCGATCAACCGATGAAAGGTTCTGAAAGAGGACAGCTTTTGGGTCCAACGGGGCTCTTCATCAGGCCGGGCTTTGCAGGCAGGGGGGTATCTCGATCAACCGATGAAAGGCTCTGAAAGAGGACAGCTTTGGGGTCCAACGGGGCTCTTCATCAGGCCGGGCTTTGCAGGCGCGGGGGATCTCGATCAACAGATGAAAGGCTCTGAAAGAGGACAGCTTTTGGGTCCAACGGGGATCTTCATCAGGCCGGGCTTTGCAGGCGCGGGGGATCTCGATCAACCAATGAAAGGCTCTGAAAGAGGACAGCTTTTGGGTCCAATGGGGCTCTTCATCAGGCTGGACTTTGCAGGCCGGGGGTATCTCGATTAACTGATGAAAGGCTCAGAAAGAGGACAGCTTTTGGGTCCAACGGGGCTCTTTGTCAGTCAGGCAATATCTTTAGTAAATGATGAAAAGCCTGAGAAATAGGCCGGCTTTTGAGCCCCTACAGGACGCTTTGGCAGGCAGGGAGAGATCTTGATTAAATGATAAAAAGCCTGAGAAAGCAGGCCAGCTTCTGAGCCCCTACAGGACACTTCATCAGGCAGGATTTGCCCTCACCCTGTCGTCAACAACAGCCCTGCATGGCAGGCTGGCTAGAGAATGGAATCCAAACCTGCGCACGGAAGGTCACAGCAGTGGGAACGGGTCTGGCAGAGGGTTGAACCCAGTTCTTTTTTAAAAAAATTGAGAAGAGTGCCATTGAATCGGGTTTTTCTGGCCGAGCTCAGGATTGGTCCATTTTCCTACCTTTTTCCTGTTAAAAACCTTTCTCCCTTCCTAAGGGTCAAGACTGGGTGTGTAGGTAATGCATCCCGGTATTAAAAAAGAAAAGCATTTTTTAAAAAAAATCCAAAATGTTGAAACAGCAGCAAGAAAATATTAAAATGCTGAGAGCTTACAAGGAAGGGGGGGGGGAATTAAGGAGAAATCGTGCTTCTTCCCTCCTGCTCCTCCCCCTTTAATTCCCGAACCTGCAGCCCTGCAAACATTTAGAAGGAACGGCAATGCTTATTTGCAATTTTTATAGGGTCCCCACCCTAGCAGTTATTTCTTGCATGGTTGGGATTCCCTGATCAGCCTTAAAACTATCCAGGCTCCACCTTGAGCTGGTTTCTGGACCCCCACCCCCACCCCAAAGGCTCAGCTTTAACACCTAGGGGACCTTTTCGGACAATGCTCAGATAGGATCTTGGGAATACAGCATGCCATCTCGAACACGAGATCCTGAAAACGCACTGTTTTGCCGTTGCCTCTCTCATTTTGGGGGGCGGGGTCATTTCAGTGGCGTTTCTGATGGAGAATCGGTCAGAATCCCATACCTGCGTGGGTGTGGGGTGAGGATGGATGACCTCTGGGGCACTCTCTCTCTTCCAGCACTTGCACAGTAATTCCGTGTCTCTGTTTTGTGCTGCTGGCACACTGTGCTGTTTGTCCCCATTTCGGTGTCCTCCCCCCTCCTCCCCTCCCTCCGGCTTTATACGCATCCCATTAGGCTGCTTTCCATGGGGAATTCTTGCGATTTTCCATGGGCCCTGCCTGACAGCTGCGGCTGAGGAGGGCAGCTGGCGCGCCGGGTCTCCCAGGACGAGTTTGTACTGCCCTCTGCCAGCCAGACTGTAGTACCGCCAGGAGGAGAGGGATGTGGGGGGCCCACACAGAATTAAAAAGGGGTGAGGCTGGGTTTTTCTTTGATTAAAGTTTGGACCAAGACTTCGAACGGATTGGGGGGAAAGGTCCTCAAGGGTCAGGGTGAGCCTACTGCAATTCGTGTTTGGATTCGTGCCCGTCTCCAGGATGCCTACTTCATTCCCCGGCCTTCTTTACCCCCAGAATTCAGGAAGCCGGGCGGATGTCTCTCCAGTTTGTCTTTTATTAAAGTCAGAGATGGTGGGGTTCTGAAAGAGGGAGGCTGCTCTCGGGTGGGCCTCAGGCGTCGCTGGGCACGGGGGGTCAGGGGTCGGTTCAGCGCTGCTTCTCTTTGGCCTTCTTGGCTGCTCCTTTGCGGTGCCGGCGGCCGGAGAAAGAGCTCATGAACAGAGTGGAAATTTTGCTGGGGCTCCGGCTGACAGCTAAGAAATTGAGAGAGAGAGAGAGTAAGGCTGTTACTTCACCTCCGTTTTGTACCACAACTAATTATATACCGTGATTAAATTTGTTGCGGTCCCATGATTTTGTCGCTCTTCCTGCGTGCCCACGGTCGCGCTATCTTGCCACGCAACAAATGTGAACTCACGGTCTCATACCGCAACAAACTGCAACCCTATTTCAGTGCTTTTAAGGGAGAGGAAAAATCAGGATCTTGCTCTCACCTTCCCAGGACATCCATGCAAAGGTTCACACCAGGAGGGACACACTGGTGAAGGGTGTGTGTGGCGGCAGGGTTCCATACTAGCGCATTTGCATCTGGGACTACAAAACCCCAAATCCCCAGCCAGTGGGCTGGCGGGGAAATGCCCCATGCCCGACGGGATGCCCCGTCTCCGGATTTGGGCCCAGAATGGCTCAAAAAAGGGCCCGGATCCTGTCGCTTGGCGTCACAGATTGCAAGAGAGGAGGTCCATGGGAATCTGGCTTGTCTACACTTCGGTAAGAGCCATGAATTCCAAGGGGCCTCCTTGACCTACAACATCCGCGCAAATCGATGGAAATGATAGAGGCGTTGAGTTGCTAAACCCCAGGTTAAGAGAAAGGGCCTACTCTAACATAAGTTACTCCCTGAAGTTTGCATTGCCTCTTTGAGAGCATGCTGTGCACCCTTGCTTTCATCCATAATATTTTTATTTTGCTCAATTAGAAGGGTGCAAAGACATGATTAAAATATCAAGTGGGGGGGGGAACAGCCTTAAAAATGGGCCCTATCCTGATCTTAGGAACAATTTGCAACAGGGTTTTAGTGATGATGGCAGGGAGGATCATTTGTCCATCCCGGGAGAGAAGTAACGACAAAAGCAATGACAGGGCTACAGATTTGTAAAAATGAATTCTTTGTTCCATAGTGCAGGTTGTTAGATGCTGAGATCTGTTTGCCTCTCACGAGACGTGGTTCCTGCAGACCTGTGGGTCTGAGTGCTCAGCCTTGCAAACAAGGCCCCGGCTTGCCTCCCGGGGACCCGATCACCAAAATGAATCCCGCTCATTTGCAAACACCAAACTCGGGCAGGTGACAATCCAATGTTTTTCATGGGGGGGGGGAGAGTCCCACTTCTAATGACGGGCTCTCTGTAACAACAGGTTAACTCCCCCTGTTTTCCATCTTTGCAACTGCAGGCTCTGCTTTGGGGGGGGGTCTGGGATAAGACAGGAAGAGCACCCCAAAGGCACCCCTGCCCCACCCCCGGTAAAGATGAGGCCCTTATGAGCTGAGAGAATCGCACTGCCCATGGAGCAGGATTCGAGGACGTGATGCCCGCAGGGGTGGCACAACTTGCCTCTTTTTGACGAGTGGCTTCTTCGGGGTTTGCTGGGCTTGTTCTGAGAAGTGGATCTTCTGAAAGAGAGGGGAACATGGTGGGTCAGAATGGCACTTTGTACACCCCCCAACCACCTTTTACCTCTGCAACCAATGGCATTTTGACAGGGGACACGGACACTTCGTTCAGTGAGTGTACAACAGTGCCAGCATGGGGATTTAGCAAAGGGGTTTTGATTTTCATGTATTAACTGTTGCTATTTAGCGTTTCCATCTGTACACAAATACAGTGGACCCTCGTATAACAAACAGTTTGTATAACATAAAATCTGTACAACATAAAAAATGCCAGAGATAGGGGAAATTTGCTTAACAGGATCGCCTCTGGGGCGAATCCGTACAACATAAAAATGGGATTACTCCATTTTCAATGCATTCCTATGGGAAATTTGTATAAAGGAAAATTTACAAGCAAGGCAGCTCGGACCAGGAGGTCCTTGGGAATCATGTCTCTAGGACAGTAGCGAATTTCCACTTCTAGCAGGGGGCTCTTGTGTGTATATAAAGGCAGGGGGGGCAGGCATTCGTTTCATTGTATTTGTTTATTTAAACTATTTCTACCCTGCCATTATCCCCGAAAAGGATCCAAGGCGGCTTACGTCATCTAAAACAGCTTTCAAAAGCTTAAAAAGGGCAAGCATGCAGTAATTTTAAAAAGAAAGAATTTTAAAAGCAGGGTCCTTCACGGGCCAGATACAGGGGAGTATGTATTGGGAGACAGAGATCGAGTCTCATGCGCTCCCAAACGCATCTGGTGGGGCCGCTGGGAGATACAGGAAGCTGGACTAGATGGGCCCTTCTTGGCCTGATCCAGCATGAGGGCTCTTCTTAGGTTCTTATATAATGATGATTTAGTCCTTTGTGTGCATTTTTACCCTGACTCCACGTGTTTAAGGCAGACGGGTGTCTTTTTGAGAGCCTCCGAATTTAACGTGTTTAAAGGGCTGTTGGCCAATCCGTTTCTTGGGTTGCGCTTGGGGACTTTTATAGGTTTGCATTTGGGCCAGGGTGAGGGCAAATGGGGTTGCCTTTCCGTGTTCCATCGGCTCCGTCCCATGCTCACGGAATGTGTACAGCTGCCCGACTTCTTAGGGCATCAACAGGCAGATTGATTGATTGATTTGATTGAGTGATTGATTGATTGATTGATTGATTGATTTGGTTTCCATGGGATGAGGTGGACTGAGCCTCCTGCTGGCTCATGAGTGGAGATGGAGGGGAGGTGGGCTCACCCTCAAACGGGCTACCTATCCATTGCCACAGTAGTCTTCATCCTATCTGTTCCCTCGCTCCCTCCCCCCCCCACCCACCACCAAGTGCACCTGAGACCCTCCAGTGCAGGATGCAGGACGTGGTACCTGCTGGCCACAGGTCGGTCCCTCGGCCTCTCCGTCTTCGCCCCTTCGGGAGAAAGGTCCAGCTTCTCTTTGGGGGTCTCTCCCTCGGACGGTGGAGGGGTCTCGGGTTGAAGGTCCGTCTCAGCCAGCGGGTTGGAAGCGGGGGGCAGGCCGACGGCGGGGTCCAGGACGGTGTAAGGGCTGTCCCAAGATTCGGACGGATTGGCATTAACTGGGCCTTCTTCTGGGACCGTGCTTAGGGTCTCCAACAGGTTGCTCTCCCCATCCTGGAGGGGAGGGATGGTTGGATCCTGGAGGGTGGGAAGGGGAAGACAGAGAGGATGTCCTTCCGGAAACAGGCAAAGACCTTCCTCTTCAGGCAAGCTTTCCCTGAATGAAGGACTACCTATTATGTGTCTTTTATAGGAATGTATTGGTTCACAAATTTGTTCCTGTACTATAGAGCAGCAGCACTGACATGGATACGCGATTGGATTTCTATGACAAACGAAAGAATTTTAGGCTTGGAAGGTCACGATCTAGACAAAGGGTGGTATAGAGGTAATATTCCATCCCTGTTTAAAAGACATTGGATACGGAATGCCTTAATCAAAAGTTGGTTGTCTGTTAAAGACTTATTTTACCCCAAGGCTCCTAAATGGTTATCTCCAATGGAAGCAATTAGAGGACCAGGCTCAAAGGTAGTTAGTAACACTTTAACATACAAACAACTTCTGTATGAGGACCAGACTCTTAAACCTCCAAATCAGTTATCCCTGGAAGGGGTAAACATAGACTGGTGGACTTATCAACAAATATACTCGCATTATAAACTAGTGCAGAAGGAAAGTGGATTTATGGTAAATGATAATGTCTTTGATAAAATACTGTTAGCAGGTGAGAAGAAACTGTTGAGTAAGTTTTATAATATGCTGTTACTTGAAAGAACAAGTGACTCACAGGTTAAAGAATGTATGATAAGATGGGCGGAAAACTGTGGGCACTCCATCCACTTAGATAAATGGTATATGTTATGGCAAACGATTAAGATGTTCAAATCCACCTCATATAAAGAGAATTGTTATAAAATGTTCTACAGATGGCATCTTAGTCCTCATAGATTATCCAAGATGTACAACTGTTCACCCATATGCTGGAAGTGCGAGCAAGAAATCGGCTCTTTCTACCATATGTGGTGGACCTGTAAAAAAGCCAAACTATTCTGGAATATGGTTAAGAACTTACTAGACATACTGTGGGAGGTTAGGTTAAAACATACACCAGAACTATTCTTGTTAAATATTATAGATACTGAGGTAACATATGATCAAAAATATGTAATTAATTATATAATAGTAACAGCCAGAATTCTGTATGCCCAACTTTGGAAGAACTCTTTCTAAAGATGACTTGAAAGGAAAACTATACTCGGCTATTGAAATGGACAGAATCTCCGGCCACTTGAAAGGAGAAGATGAAGAAGTTTTGTCAAGAAGATGGCAAGAGTTAATATCTGCGTTAAAAACCTTATAAATGATGTTTGCGCTACGAGATTGTTATCAATGTAAAGCGATCCCTTTTTCTTTTTTCCTTTCTTTTTTTTATTTTATAACAATAAATAAAAATATATATAAAAAAAGGAATGTATCGGTTCACATAGACTTTGTGTTTATGACTCCTTATAAAATTATAGCTTCAATGGAATGTTGTCTATTAAGGCTGTCATGTCCCTCAATTCCTTGTTCTCAAATACTTGAACATGTCTCAATAGTATTGGACAGGACATTATCCCTTATTACTGTAAGCCACCTTGGGTCCTTTTCCAAGGAGAAACGCAGGTTTAAAAATACTCTAAAACAAATCAATAAATAAAATTTTAGGATGGACCATGTTTGCTTTTTACCAGTAGTCTGGCTTTTCAAATTCCAACCCCTGTTTCTGAACGGGGTTCAGGAGAGCACCCTTCTTTTCGGCAGAGCCCAGCACGAAGGTACGGTATTCCCGCTGATTAATGAACCAATTAAGCAGGGCATTTCCCAGCGGAATCGGGGAGTTGGCTTAGGGTTCAACCTGACTTGGAGGCAGGGGGTCGCACCCACAGTATGGTACTTGTTTTCTTAGCCATCTGTTTTTGATGGTGGGGGACTGGCAGGGAAAGAAAGCTGTTACAAGGCGACAGGAGGCTCCTGGGACTGCACAGTAAAGCCCTGTTTTCCCCCTCACACTCCAAGACTGGCCTTGAATAAAGACAAAGGGAAACGGACAGTGACTGAGTAGGTGAGAAACAGCATTTCCTTACAATTCTATAAGCCACTTCCTCCTTTCCAAAGCTCAAAAGGGGTAGAGCAGAGCGGCAGATAAGATTTGCCGCTTTTATTCTGGTCAGCCTTTTCCACTGAAATGCCTTCTTGTGAAAGGAGAATCATTTGAATTAGAATTTTTTTAAAAAAATTATTAATAATACGTTCCTTTTTTCATTCATTCTCTGCTTGATGCATTTTAAGTGGTCCCGTCAGGGTGTATACTGCTGGGGCATTTATTTATATATTTATATATAAAGGTGGATTCCCCTTATTTGCAGCATCAGTATTTGCAGACTCACTTATCTGCTGCTTGAAAATATTAAATGAAAAAACAAACAAACCCAGAAATACTGTACTGTATGGAGTGGACATATTTCCAAAGTGCATTTACCAGAAATGGCCACTAGATGGCGACATAGTGTTTACTAATTCTACATATTTTAGGAATATGTAGAAAAAAGGTGACCTGAAACCCACCCCTCATGGATATAAGGAAGGACCCTATAATAAATTGATTCCACCCGTGCATTATATGCCTGGGAAGGTATAAATCAATGTAAATAATGCTTAAATCGATTTAATGGTGGCCCTTAATATATTTTTTAGTCTAGTTTGATGTCAAAGAATACATTTCTTGTTTCCCTGATCCAAACGTTTCTCATTTGGTGTCCATTCTCAACTTTTTTTTGAGCTAACACAGTGTGAGGTGATGTTTATAGCTTTGTATTGCCTCCAGATTTCTCCTCCCCATCCTGGGAGACGGCGAGGCATTTAAGAGGTGTGTGTGTGTGTGTGTGTGTGTGTGTGTGTGTGTGTGTGTGTGTGTGTGTGTGTGTGTGTGTGTGTGTGTGTGTGTGTGTGTGTGAACTCAGGGCTCTGGAGTTTTCACCTCGCCTTCAGAGAGGGGGTGTCCAAATTTGGAAATGCCACCTCTGTCGAACTCAGATGATCAGAGAGAGAGATTGCAGGTGATTCTCTCGAGTCTACCTGTGGGGTCTGGAAGACAGGGGTGCCTGACCGTGCAGGGTCCCCCCCCAAAAAAAATCTCCCTGACCTCCGTTACCACGGAACACTCACCACTGGGGTGTGCAGGATGGATTCCCCGGAGGGAGGGGTGGCCAGGGCTTTCCAGGCGTTTTGGGGGTCCAGATCCTTGGACTCCTGGCTGAACTTGGAGGGCGGACGCAGGAGGTGGATGACTTTGACCCAGGACTCAAAGTTGTCTGGTTGGTTGTCCACGGGAGGGCAGAGCTGGAGGTAGAAGGTCCGTCCAGTGGCCATTTTGAAGCGGAGCTGTTTTTTCTCCATGTCGTGGATGGAGATCTTGATGAAGCACAGTGGGAGCAGCCTGCGGGGGGGGGACAAAAAAGTGGGGAAAGGTGGGGGAATTAGCAGGGTGGGATGTGTTTTGCATAGGGTTTTGAATGTGGGGTTAAAGTTCCTCCCGACGAGCAGCAGAAGAGCAGGGGGTTGCATGGCAGAATAGCATCAAGTCCTCTCAGTTAGTCCACCACTTCCCCCTCCTCAACTGGCACTTACAGTCTCAATAATCCCACTTTGGGGGATTTAAGGGTGGGACTCACTGTCCAGATGCACCGGACGGAAGCCTTACCTGGTGAGCTCGAATCGTGCATTCAAAGGCGTGTGGCGAAACCGGGCCTGGCGGGGAGACTGTTCGGGAAGGACGGTCCGGGCCAGCAGGAGGACGTTGGGCACCTTCAGCCCAGGGCTGGTAGCCGCGATGGCCACCCGCACCTGCCGCACCTGGTTGTGGACGTCCAAGGCGCCCCCTCGCTTGCTGACCTGGGGAGGAAAAATCCAAGGACAGACACCTTTGCCTGTGGGCCCTGCCCCCTGATGAGGCATCCTGTGTTGCTTGAAAGCTTGCCTTGTTTGAAAATTGTCCTTTTAATGGCACTCCCTTGCAAAGCACTGGATGGCCTTGAGTTCCAGTTTTGCTCATGTTTGACCCTGTAATAGTGCGGTTGGATATGTGATTTTTTTACAATTTTTGGTGTGTGCTATAAATGTGTGTCATTGTTGTTTTTAAATCGGTATTTCAGTAGAATTTTGTGCACCGTCTCGAGACCTGACTGTTAGTGGAAGGGCAGAGGTACTGACAATATATGAACAGACAGACAAACAAACACAAACAGACAAAGAATCCATTTATAAAGTACAGCTATTCTAAAAAGGCCAGGTTTCTAGATGGAGGTTGAGCCTGGCATAGACAACCCCAGGATGGATACTTTTTAAAAAAGCAATGTTTTTTTTTTAAAATACTTTAAATCACAATTTGAATTTGAATTGTTATTTTTTTAATTAAATCATTAACAAAAAAAACCACCCTAAAATTTATATTGATTTAAATCAAACCCACCCTGGAGAAACTGACTAGGTGGGGTTTTTTATACCTGATGCAATGGGAGATTATTAAACTTCACTTAAATATAGCTTTTCTGGAGCAACTTTTTCAGTTGAACGGGTTCAAGGTTCCTACTCCTGATCAAGAAATATCAGGGCATATATAAGGGCTGTCATCCTCGGCTTAGATCATCTCCAGTAGCTGGTATCAGGAAGAGCCCCCTGGGAAGTGGCTTCTGTCTGGACTTTTATTACATTTATTTATCGTCTATATTATTATTATTTTTAAAGAGGAATATTGCCATCACACCTGATATCATCAGACCTCAGGCTGGAGTCTGAAGGATTTTTTTTTATTTTTTTTACAACCTTGCATGCTGCTGTTTGTAGAATCGAAGAATACCAATCTATACAGCTGTAACGATGGCTCAACCGTGTCTGGATCTCCTTATTGGGGGTCCGGAGAGGATATTTTGCCCCTCCTGTAGTCTCATGATTTTTTTCCGCCCGAGCCCAGGTGCTGCGCACACACACACACACACACACACACACACACACACACACACACACACACACACACACACACACACACACACACACACACACACACACACACACACTCACCTGGACAAAGTCGCTCTCAAACATGGAGGCCCACTTGAAGAGATTATATTCCCCCGCCCGGAGTTGGCGCTGGAGGGGGCCCATGACCGTGTTGAAGAGGCCTTGGGTGGAGGCGGCCAGGGGGACTTTAGGCTCGTCAGTCATCTTTGTGTGTGTTCCAGACCTGCGTGGAAGTCAGGACCAAGGGTTAGAGCGAAAAAGAGTTTTGGGGCGGAGGCAGCGGGGAAGGCCTGCACAGGGTCAGGTTGTTCAGCTTCACCTGTTGAATTGGAAGGCTGGTGTAAACTGGCGAATTGATAATTAATTTCTATTATTCATCATTAAAGAACTGTAAGTTCGTTTGAAAATGTTGACACATTTCAAGACTTCTGGGAAGAAGGAACAAAAAAGGCTGTTTCTTAACCCACTCACACACTCACACACATTGTACTGTGCTTAACACTGATAAGAGGAACAATGTTTCCCCATCAGCAAGGATATTGTGGAATTTCCCTTGACCCGGTCTGTCCTGCTATTTAAAAACTGGCCATCACTTGCCCTACAGCAGATTCATATTAGAGAATATGTAACTTGTGGAACAAAGGAAGTAACTGTTCTCTAATTTCAGATAGTAAACATGTTGTGCGCCTGTGTCTTAAGGAAACGGTTCCGTGTCTTTCCGTGTCTGACAAAGTATAAAGGTGTTCTGTTTTACCTTGGAAAGTGTACCTCTCTCTTAGAGAAGTGCCATCCATGCATTGATTCGATTATTGCAATAAAAAAGACTATATTCTTGAAAGAACTTTATATTCCAATGCTTTGTTTGCCAGTCTCGTTGCAGTCAAATTACTGTTTGTGAGGTCACACTGGGGGACATGGATTATTTGGGTTGGGGACTCCGTAGTCTTCTCCAGAGAGAAATAAGTGGGTGTTGGATCCGACCAGTCCTGGATTCCCTCTAGACACTGGACGTCTGATGAAAAGGCAACCCTGCTCGTCAAGGCAGTAGGGAAAGAGGAGGACATCGAATCCATCCAGGAAGCCACGAAACCCGGCTTTTTGAGGCCTGAGCGGGATTTTTAAAACCAGGTACCTTCCAGAGGTCAGGGATTCGCTGGGCTATCCCCGAAGGCCAAAACTGTTGGGAAAGCACCGGAGCAGGTTGAGCCGAGGGGGTGGTGAAGGTGGCAACCGTACCTTCTGGCCATTGAGGAGAGCGGTGGTGGCGGTGGCGGTGGCGGTGGCAGGTCTTTGCCACGGAGCCCCCTAAAGACTCACCTGGGATTTTCACGGGTGGCCTGTCCTCTCCTGCCTGCCCCAGGCTGAGTCCCTCTTTGGCTGGACCGGCCACGGCAGCCCCTGGGCCTTAGAGGCGGAGGAGCCATTGTTTGATGTCATGGCCCTGCTATGACTTCTCCCTCCGTCGCCGTGGGATCTCTCAGGGGCCGGGGTGGGGTGGGAACCTGCAGCTTCAGCCGGCGGATCCTTGGGGGCGGTGGCCGGAGCACGCCAAGCCCTGCGCCCACTAGGCTCCCCTCCCCTCCATCCTGGAGGCTTATCCTCTAATCCAGCCTTTTTGTATCTGTGGATTAGCTCTAGGCGGCAGCGCCTTTTTGCCTCAGGCAGCAAAATGTCTGGGGACGTCCGTCTTCTGAACAAAACTGCAGTTGAGACTAAAAAAAGCCCTCATAGAATTTATCTTTTTGGTTCAGCTATAAAACCTCAGGAAAGTGGGTGGGGGGGATACGATGGTTGGAGTCTTTGCTTATATGCACTGTATGTTTAATTATTCTATTATCATCGGGTCTCATTGCAGTGTTTTTTTTAAAATGTTGGTCCAATTCTTTGACCTGAAGTATAGAGACAGAGGCGAATAACATCACATCTCCTATAGAACAGGAATATGCAATATCTCACTCTAAGCCTTCGTAATCTGTCATTTAAAATTAATTGCAATTTGTAATAGTGGGGTTTTTTCTCCCCCTAGGAAAGCTCCCAGAGGCGGACATGGGCTCCATCTAGCGGAAGAATCTGAAGCCTCCACTTGGGAAACTCAAACCAAACCTTGAGAACTGGATTATCTCCCTGCCTTGCCACAAAGGAGAGAGATTTTCTGTTTCAGTTTATTAGGGGGTTGCCAACTGACCGGCTACAGCCGGCTCTTCCGCCTTCAACAGCAGGGCTTAAGCTAAAACTGGCGGCGTGCTAGAGCTGAAATTTTAGGAATGCCAAGTGATGGCTGGACACCAGCAGCCGGTAAAGGCAGAGGGGCTGCAGCCAGGAAAAACGATGTCAACTTTCTTCTCCACAATTGCATAGCAGCAGCAATCAGGGAAAATGTTCTCTCATCTTTTTGGGGGGTGGGGGAGCAATAACCAGAGGAAAAAATGTTGGCAGCCTCTTTCTCCACAGCTGAGCTGGATTATTGGTCAGGAAACATCCAAACAACACTCTGCAGAGGAGCAGTAACCAGGAAAAATGTTGGCAACCCCCTTCCCCACGGCTGCCTAAGGAGCACCAGCCAGGGAAAAAACTCTGAGCCGCCCTCTCTGCCACGGTTGCATGGGAGCCATCCCCAGGGGAAATAATGTTGGCAGCCCTCCTCTCCACGGCTGCAGAGGAGCAGAAAACAAGGAGGACCTTGGCCGCCCTTTTCCTCCAGGGTTGCCTCTCCGTCTCCATCCCAAGCCAGGGCCGGATTTTCCGCAGCCTCCACCAGGCCTCCTTCCCTTGAAGACCAAGTAGGTCATTGGCAGGAGGGGACGGACGGACGGACGGACGGGGAGTGAAGCCAGATTAGGCCAGTTTGGGGAAGGGGCACCCCGCAAGTCCTCCTTTTGATGATGGATGATGAATGAGGAGAAAAGGGTGGGAGGGAGAGCCCCCACTTCTCTCCCCATGGAGAGGCCAAGGCCATCGGGAGAGGCCCAGATACGCCCCCAGTCCAAATTTATGTCCCCTCTCCCCCAGCAAGGGTAAACCAGGCTGCGGCATCCTCACGGGGGACCTTCCAAGGCGGGCGGAGGCCGCGCTGGGGAACGTGCCTGGTTTACGACTCCAAAGCCCATCCTGGCTATGGATGGTTAGGAACTAGGCCCGAGCGAATCGGCCCTCTGGACAAGGCCAGGAATCAGTCGGATATGTTGGTATTTCATGACATTAAAAAGACCGTCATCTTGGAAAAGAGGAAGAGGCATGCTGGAGGACAGTCTCCAAGGGACGGGCCTGGCACCCTGAGATCATTCTCCCACCCCCTACCTTCTGTCCTCCGCGCTGCCTTGGCAACCGCCAAGTTTTACGTGGAAAACCAAATGTCAGATGCAAGCGGAAACCTGTCTGTGGGATATTAAAATAGTTCACTGTTAGCTGCTTTGAATATGTGTGTGTGTGTGTGTGTGTGTGTGTTTGTCTGTTGTGTGTGTGTCTACACACTCATACGCACACGGTTATTTAAAAATGGGTCTCTAAGCAGCAACGGAGGCCCATAGTGCCTGCAGTGTCTCTGCACGAGGCCCTGTTCAGATCTCAGCCACCTTTGGGCACCGATGCAAAAGGGTTGGGGGGATCAAGTCACTTATTTGGAATAAAACAGAGGCGCAAAATAACGAAGTTCCCTGGAACAAGTTATTGGAAAAAGAAAGTAACAAAGACATAATTTCCAAAGTAGCTTCAGGGGTGCGATGGGCATCAATGATTTTAGAGTAATGTGGCAAAGCTTCCTTGTTGTTTTTCCCAGATATCTGGAGATTTTTTGTTGTTTTTTAAAAGAGGTTGTTTTGACTGATTTTTCTGGATTTTATGCCCTTCTGACTTGAATGGGGTCATTATGATAAGATTTGTCCCAGGTCTGGGAGGAAGTAGAAATATGGAGATAAAGGTGTGGCCAGGATGAACCACACAGGATGCTGTTCCTTCCTGTGCTTTAGGGGCAGCCCTAGAGATGGGCATGAATTGTTTAGAAAACAAATCGCAATATTCATCCAAAACTGCTGACATGTAAAAAAAAAAGTCATTGCTTATATTCATTCAAAGCGATTATGTCAACAAATACAAAGCTATAATCTCTTCTCCATTTATGATTAGTTGCTTTGTGTGTGTCTTTTTTTTTTTTTTTTGGACCTTTTTTATTTTGGGGGGGATCAGCCAACAAAGGGATGCATCGGAAATTATTTGTAAGCGGATCATTTGTCAAAAAGGTGGAATCGCAAATCCTCATTCCGATTTGCCCTGTTTTGGTGATTCCTGTCTGTACCTAGTCAGCCCCAACCTGGCATTTCCTCCTCCCTCTGAATGTGGGGGACTACAGATCCCACTGTCCCCCAGCCAGCAGGTCAGCTCATGGGTTGTGTAGTGCCTCTTGGGGTTTGTGTGCATGGAAACAACCAATGCAGGACAGGGAGAAAAAAACAACACCCCTTGGCCTGCCGGGCCAGGAGTGGTTACGCCTGGGAGAGGCCCCGAGGGTAATGGGATCTGGCAGCCGGACAGAGGAGGTCCGCTTGACCAGGAGTTGCCCAAATGACCGCACCACTGAACTCGCGGATTATCTGATGAGTCAAGTGGGCGGCCGGAGGGACCGCCGGGCAGAAATGCAACCTCGATTTAGATTAGAAACGGGCGGCAGATCGCAGACAGAGAGAGGGCGGAAAAGAGGCTCAGTCCAGGGTGGGATCAGGAAAATGCTCCAAAAGGGACCAGGGGTGGTTCCCTGTGGGGACTTGGAGTCACTGGGTTTATTAAATGATCACACAGCATTACAAATCACTAGTCGAACGCTTCCCATGCATTTAGGACTGCATCAGGTATCAGCAGATTATTATTATTATTATTATTATTAATTATACTTAGTACTGTAGTTGCTAAATAATTGGTAATTATTTCTTAACAACACCAACAACAGCAATAATAATAAATAGAATTGCACAGCCAGAAGGCACCACTCCTGGCTGTCTTCTTCTTCTTCTTCTTCTTCTTCTTCTTCATCATCATCATCATCATCATCATCATCATCATCATCATCATCTTAGAGCTGGAAGGGGATTATATTATAGATCATGGGCTCCAGCCACTGCCAAGGCAGCTTGTGGGAGGGTTTTTTCCAAACTTCAGACCCCTGTTGAACTTCTGCCTGCAGTGTGACAGTGAGGAATGCAAAAGCGGCTGGAGTTGTTTGCAAAGTCGCATGCTGCCTGTCAAAGCTGTGGGTGGGAGGGACCTTTCTGGGCTGGGGAGGACTGCCAATCTACTCAGCACTAGCCAATCCTGCCTCTGAATCCAAAGCAAAGCCCCGCCTCTCTATTCTCAGCCTCTCTCTTTAAACCTGTTGGAAGCAGTAAGTCCTTTGAAGTCTGTTTGCTGGAAGCTGTTGTGTTTGTCTGTTCGCTGTTTGATCTGTAAGTAAAGGACATGTTTTTTTTAATCCTCCCCCCTAGTAATGCCTCAGGGTGAGCTACAGAAACAGTAAGATGCTGGTTAGTGAGAAATAGGGGTGGGCTAATCTGGGGGAACTTGAAGCTTTTCTGTGAATCCCGGCACATTTGCATGACAGCGAGAGGAAATGAACCAGGGAATTCAGGATTCTGCAATGGAAATCTTATTTTTTCCATGCCTTGGGAGCCTCTTTGGTGGTGGTTCTCACCCTCTCTGGCTTGCCAATGGCTCTGCCACTATGTTTAATCCTTCGCATGCAATGGGGTTCTTTCCCCCTAGTAATGCCTTCAGGAAAGGTCCCTGTCCCAGGGCCAGGAGGGGAAATGGAAGCCCTTTCCCAGAAGGCCATGTGCAAAAAATATGTCACCCTGAGACCCTGCAGTGTCTGAGTTAAAAAAAAAGAGCAATAAATAAATACTCCCAAATTCCCTGTAACTTAAAAATGGCAAACTGTCTCAAGCCATCCCTTGGAAATATCTGCTAATTGCAATAAATGCAGGGATTGCAAAGATCCATCAGAAGGCCAAACAAACTTTTATGAAAAATCCTGAAAGTCTGTCATCCCTGATGAATTTGGGTCAGGAGGGCCCCCTGTATCTTTACTGCCATTGAGGCAAGCTTTTAGATACCTGGCATATGCGGTAAGCAGCTCAGTGCAATCAACAGTTGTGTCAATGCCCCTGGTCCAATAAATCTCCTTTGGATGGGAGTCTCCCTTGTCTCTCTCCTGGTTGCATCTTCACAACCACCCTGCGAGGTAGAACACACCCACCCACCCACTGCCAAGCAGGAATGGTCTAAAGGCTGGCAATTTGGAGTGGGTGTGCGCCAGAGAGAGAGAGGGATTCAGATCCAGGCCTTCATTTACAGTCCGTGAAAGACAGTCACGTATTTTCTGTTTCTTTGGAGGCCATCTTGATATAAAAATCTGTTTTGTTTTGTTTTAAACTACAATTCCCATCATCCTTCACAGCTGGGAATTCATGGAGGCATAGATTGAGGGGAGGAGGGGGAAAGGAAGGTTTTTTTAACTCTTTCCCAGGATACATTTATTGATCTGTAACTGTCACAAAATGTGCAGAGCACAACCCAGAAAAGTAACATCTCAAGTAGAAGGAACAAGTAGTGTCCGCTTGGTTAAATGAGGGAAACATTGTAAGAGTTTAGAAGGAAATACACTCAGGTTCTGGTTAAAATGACAACTTTAAAGGCAAAAAAAGATCGAGACATTTTTTTAAAAGAAGGAAGATGCAGTTTAAAAAAATTCACTTAAGAGTCACTGTTTGCAGGAAATGGGCTTTCTTAGAGGAAAAGCCGGATGCAAATATAGACAGTATAAATATTAGAACACTCAATGTGCATGTATTGGATCAGGTTGCATTTTGATATTTAAAAATAATTAATAAATTGTATTAGCAAATACTATAAACAGAGAAGTTCAGCTTACCTCTAGCAAATGTTTATATAATATAATAAGCATTTATTTGCACATATTTAAACGCTAGAAGATTCGCCACAAATGGAGCGATTCGGTAGCAGGTAACAAATGAAAATAAATAACGAATAACTCAATGCAATTGTACTTTACTGAAGTCACCCCGAGCTCGTTGGCGTTACTTTGTGGAGGAACGGCCCCGCGTGCCGTTACCAGCCCTCATTCCTCCTTTCTTCACCCGCCCAAGTTGTGCCTCTGGGTGTGTCTAAATGCGCTCCAATCTCCGCTGTATCCAAAAGAAAAGCGAAGTTTTATTTTTATTTTTTCTCCCCCGCCCGCTCCGTCGTCCTCCGCCCTTTTCCCGTCGCCGTCAACCGTAAAATTAATGGGCCGGGCGGCCGCGGAGGGAGGGAGGCGCGCAGGAGGGAAGAGCCGAGGCGCTGGGAACTTCGCGGCGGAGACAATGGAAGCGCCGGAGGGAGGCGCGCGCGGGCCCGGGAATAGCCCCGGAGCGTCCGCGGGTTCGAATCCGCTTCGGTTCACACGCCGAGAGAAGCCGGAGGGGAGCGGCCGGGGGGTTCTGCGGGATTTTTTTCCCCCCACTCCCTTTGCTTGCTTTAAAAATATATATTTTTCTCCCCTTCTTTTGTTTTGCAACGCTCATCTTTGCAAAGGCGAGGCGGCCCCGAGCGGTGGCCTCCCGCGTGCCAGCCGCTGCCGCCGCCGCTGCTGCTGCTGTTGCCGCGGCTTCCTCCTCCTTTCCCCCATTTTCAAATCGCATCCCACCCCCCCCCCAGATAAGGGATTTGCTCCTGATTTCTTTCCTTTTTTTCTCTCTCTCCATTTCCCCCTTTCCCGTTTTGCAAACTGCATGGGAAGCGGAAGGAGCCGCCCGAAAGAGAGCGATTGGGGGGGGATTGGAATTTTGCAAGCTGTTGGGGGCTCACGGGCCGGAAGGGAACAAAAGCCAGGGGAGGGGAGGGGGAGAAGAAACCCACCGAAAAGGCGATCCCGGCTCCAGCTGCCTTCATTTTGCAAGCCCCCACCCCACCCCCACCGTTCCTCCTCCCAGCCGGGGAGCAACAGGATCGCGCCCAGCGGCAATGGTAATTGTACCCCTCGGATCTTCCTTTTGTTTGGGGTGGGGTGGTGGGTGGATTGCCTCCCCTTTCCCCTTTCCTTGAAGGAGGAAAATAAACTTAAAATCCAGGAGCTTCTGTGGACCCGAGGTGGAGTAAAAGGCGGGCGGGGGGCGGCGGCGGAATGGGGAGGGGGGTCAGGCCGGGCGAGCCGAGATCCAGTTGCAGGATCGGGACCCTTATATTTTAGTACCGGCGGTGGTGGTGGTGGTGGGGGAATAGGAGGAGGAGGAAGGCGTGGCTGCACGATCGGAGAAGCATTTCAAGCTATTCCGTGGTCAAAAGTCTCCCCCCAACTCACACACACCCGGGATCTGCATCTTGCAGGTTGCACACACACAAAAAGGTACCCCCCCCTATTGATTTATGCGGAGGAGGGGGGCGCCCCGCCAGGTAGATTTGGCACCGCGGCATCATCCCTGGTTTTGGAAAGTGTTGGTTGGAACGTTTTCCGACAACCCCCCACCCCCGAGAGAAATTCCAGCCAGGAAAGGCGTTTGTGGGTTTATTTCTGGGTGGACTTGGTATCCTGGTCCGCCATCCCTCTCGGTTGGGCATTGCCATGGCAGGCCGGTGGGGGAGCTGCTGAATGGGGGGGGGGTTGGCAGGAGCCCTCCTCCCTGTTGGGCCTTGGCCGGGCTGGAACAGGGCTTTGGGTTGCCCCTCTTGCCACAGGCGGCTGGGCTGGTGCCCCCCCCCCAAAAGGAAGTGGCCAAAAAAATAAATGCCCCCAACTGGGACTGGTAGGGATGTGCCTGTGTCAGGATGGTCAAGAGAATGTCAGGCAGCTGGGTGCTGAGGTGTTCTGTGGAGCCCTGAAGCTTGCACAGTTGGGTGCCCTTGCGATCAGCAGTTTGCAAAGGTCTTTGCAAGGGGAAATTGATAATAATAATAATAATAATAATAATAATAATAATAATAATAATAATAATAATAATAATAATAATAATAATAATAATAATAATAATAAGGACAGGTAGAAAAGGGCAAATGAGGACTGGACCATTGACACCCTAGGCTGGGCAAAGAGGGGGCACCCCCCATGGCACCCTCCTTGCTTGAAGCCTTTCCACGGTCTTGATAAGGGCTTAAACCCTCAACCCAAGTGCTAGGCCTTTCCTGCAAAGAAACACACACCCCCTTAAAATTTACAAGGCTGGTTTGCAAATAGCAGCTTGAGGGGGGGGGTCTTAATTCCAGCCAGATCCTTGGCCCACTAACCTAGTGCGGACAGCTTTGACTGGCGGGAGTGTCTCTTCATATTATGGGACAAGAGGCTGACTTGGAGGTCCGGGTGGGTGGGGATTTAAAACTGTGCACGACCTGGGGTTCAATCCCCGGTAGTAGGCTTATGGTTGACTCGGCCTTCCATCCTCCCAAGGTTGGTAAAATGAATACCCAGCTTGTGGGGGGGGGAGCAATGTGTAGCCTGCGTTACTGTCATTAAAAACTGTAAACCGCCCAGAGGCTACTTGAAGTGGTATGGGGCGGTATAGAAGCAGAACACTTTGCTTTTTTGCTTTGCTTTAGCTTGCCAGACCTAGCCTGGCAGGCACAGGTGGGCAAAGGTACTTGTCTGGAATTCTGCCCTGCCCTCCCCCACCCCCGTTGGGCCCTGCAATGGCTTGAACCTTCCTCAGGTCCTGCATGACCTTTAACTGTGACCTAGGCTCCCCTCGCATACATTGCTTTCAGGGGGTCTAACTCGGGTGTTGTTGGTTTTTGGGTGGTGGTGGTGGTGGCAGCATTTAGTTCTGCCTCCCCGTTTCTTGCAGGGGGTCCATTTAGGGCACATCCTGCATCACCCCCCTCCCATGGTATCTGGAAATCTGCTAGGTCCAGGAAACTCGGCCGTGTGGAGTTTCATCACCAGGTCACCCCAGGGATAGCAGACGAGCAACCTCACGGCCCTACAAACACTGGGGTCCCCCCCACACGTTCTGCTTTGGTTTCCTCCACCTTGTATTTTGCCCACCCAAATTCTCTTCAAATCCCTCGTCGTCCCTGTTGTGAACCCAGCCTTGTGGTTTGGGGTCAAGGGTTTGGGGTCAAGGGAAGCAAAGCCCCTTGGCCTCACAAGGGCTTGCCCTCCCCCCATCTGCCACCTCCCCAGTGACCCTACCACCCTCTCGGCCCTTGGATGAGACCCCTGAGTGGCATATCCAGTCTTTTGCCCCCCCACCCCCCCACCTGGGGCTGCCCCCTTGCGCGCCACCTCTGGGGCTTTTGTGCCTGGGTACGTGGGAGAGACTTCAAAGACCAGCTCCGTTGCTCTCGGCCAGCTCCCCAGTGCAAGTTTGTCTTTTAGGCTCCTTTGACTCCCAGCCCAAACGAGAAGAGGAGGTGGGGTGGAATTGTTCAATCAAAGAAGCCCTTGCACAATTGTGTTGGGACCTCTCCCAGCTCCAGAGAGGAACCTGGTCTCCGGGAGGCAGGACCTGGCTTCATTGAGTTTTAATTAAGGAGGCGGTGCCGTTTAGACACCAGCATCCTTTAATGTGATCCGTGATGGGAGGCCTTGGCCTCTTTTTGGCCCTGGAGAGACAGGCAGGCGGGAGCCAGGCGTTCCCTTTCCTCACTTGTCTGGCTGAGCTACTCTGTGTATGCCTAGAGGCGCTCTTAGGATCACCATCTGTCTTCCCAATACAGAGGTTGCCTGGGTTCTCTGATTTCCCCCACTGCCTGAATGTTGGTGGCTGGTGTAGGCATTTTCCAGCTAAAAGGGTAAAGGTTCCCACCTACAAATGCATGCTAGTCTTGTCTGACTCTAGGGGCAATGCTCATCTCTATTTCCAAGCCAAAGGGCCAGTGTTGTGCAAGTCCGTGGCCACGTGGCCGGCATGGCCAAATGCATTTCTGTGCACGGAACTGAGAAGCAGTTTGCCTCTCAGCAAAGACACAGAGTCCCGTGTGTCTCCTGAAGTGGCCAGGTTTTGCAGTGGTTCTGATATGCGGTCAGGTCAGAACTGGCTGGTGGAGACCCAGGCAGGGCTTTCAAATTAAAGGGGGAAATTTTAAGGCATGGCTTCAGCCATTCCCAACTCTCTCAGTGAGTTTCCAAAGCAGCGCTGGGGATTCGAACTCAGGGCTCTTGAGTCTTGGCCTGCCACTCCATCTAGTATACCTGGTACATTTTAGCAGAGGGTACAGTAACACACACACCCCGTCTATCATGAGGGTTAGGGACCTGACCCGACCGGTGATCATTGAAAATCTGCAGTATGTGGATGCAGGTTGGGTCAGGCCTGGGGGGCACGCACAATGTTTAAAGTGTCTTTAAGCAGTGGAGCCAAGCGCTTGGCTGCATTGCTTAAAGACGTTTTTAACATTGCACGCCAATTCTCCCAACCCCTCCAGGGCAGGGTGGAGCAGTGTGCGATGCCTCCATTGAGGCAAGCCCCAGGCTCCAGCTGATTGGTGCTGGGGTGGGGATGAAAAACCTTTCGGGGTACCACTGTACTGCGGTCCCGCGATATAGCAGGACCGCAGTATATGAACTGCGAAAGGGCGGGGATATCACTGTGAATCCTTCTACAGGCGAGGTGCTTGATACACCTGTAAGCGTGCAAATTAGAAGGTGTTCCTCTAGAAAAACGTTGGATAATCTCTCCATAAAAGTGGAAAATTGTGGAGACCTATTTCCGATTCTGGCCCCTTAACCTTCAAAACAACACAGAGGGGAATCTCCCCTTCCAGGAGCGGAGCCTCTGCTGAGATCTGGCCAGTTCCGGGAGATTCGAACTCCGAACCATTGTTGACCCATGGTTTTCCTCTACAAAGAAAGTGCTGGGGAAATGGGAATGTGGTTTGGGGTTTGTCAACGCAAGCCTCCAGTGGGTAAATTGCTCCGCTCCTTCTAGGTAGAATCACATTTCCCTACTGAAGTATTTCCAAAGACTCCTGGATCTTTTTGATCTTGGACAACTGTGGCCGCCTTGACATGGTCTGAAACGATCCAGCGGGTTCGGAAATGGCATAACTTGGTTTGAAATGAGCGAACCAGTCAAGCAAAACCAAAGCAGCGAGATCATGGACACCAGGCTGAGTTCTTGCTCGGTTTAAAGGCTTCTGTGAACAGTCAGGTTTTAACTGGGGGTTGGACATGAGAAGCAAAATCAGCCTCTGTTATTGGTGGATATGATGGAGAATACATTAGTTTCCTTCCTTCCTTCCTTCTTCTATCCATCATCAGCTCCTTCCTCCCTTCCTCCCTTCAATCATCAACTCCTTTATTCCATCCATCCATCATCCATTCCTTCCTTCCTTCCTTTTACCCATCATCAGCTCCTTCCTTCCTTCCTTTCTTCTTTCCTTCCTTCCTTCCTTCCTTCCTTCCATCCATCATCAGCTCCTTCCTTCCTTCCTTCCTTCCTTCCTTCCTTCCTTCCTTCCTTCCTTCCTTCCTTCCTTCCTTCCTTCCTTCCTTCCTTCTTTGACTACAACTCCCAGCTGGGGGATTTTGTGAACTCTCATCCAGAAAAGCAACCATCCCTAAATCAAGAGCCGGTTAGGTGAACGGCAGCATATAAAATATTTAAATAAGTATCTTGCAGAGGGTGAGTCTCCTTAGCTTTGGTTTTCCTGTTTGCAGAATGGAAGGAACCACGGCCTGCCTCACAGGGTTGTTGTCGGGAGGGAGAAAGTGATGGGCAGAGCTCCCTGCTGTCACAGGCTCGGAGGCCCGTGTCAAGACCAGTGGCCAAAGCTGTGGTCATTTTGGGCAACGGAAGGGCCCCCAACGCACCTCGGGAGTTGACGAGAGGCAGGGAGGGCACGGAAATATATATTACATATATAATGTTCCTTTGTTTGAAGAACGGGGGTGTGACTTAAGAAGCAGCTTCTTACAACTGCCCACATGGCCTCCAACAAGACTCCTGCCCTGGCTGAAACATCACCTACCTAGCCATGGACTTTAAGAACAACATCTAAGTAAGGACTTTAAAAGTAAACTCCTGGTAAAGCACATCTTTTACCATGTTTGAACTTCTGGGACCTGCTTTGAAGAAGGGTGATTGACTGCACTCAAAAGCTCGCAATGTTCTTTTTTTATTTTTAATAGTGTCCTATAAAGGTATCGCCTGTAACGGAGCAAAAGCTACGTTTAGGGCTTTGGGGGCTGGGGTGGGGGAACTGGGGGAAAAGGAACTTTTTTTCCAGCCACGATCCAGGATTGATTTGGGACCTTGGTCCCTACGCCTGTCTGGGTGGTCCCAGGGCCTTTGGGGTGGCCCGTGGCTTCCGGAGGAGGCAGGCGGGCGGGCGTTTTAGGGCCATAAGATCGGTGGAGATGCCTCTGTCAGGAGGCCCGATCCCGATCCCTTCCCATGGGAGGCTTGTGTGTGTGTGTGTGTGTGTGTGTGTGTGTGTGTGTGTGTGTGTGTGTGTGTGTGTGTGTGAGTGTGTGTGAGTGTGTCTTTTGCTCTCCGCCACCCCCACTGTCCCCCCTCCATGACCCTACCCTCACCCCCCCGCCTTCCCAGCCCTGATGCTCTGGAGCTAATAAGGTGGCCATCAGCCGGTCAAGGGCCGTCCTCTCCTCTTGCAATCAGGCCAGTTGGTCCAGAGTAAGGGGGAGGAGCGCCACCCCTGCGTGGCAGACCTCCCCCTCCCCACCACTGCCTGCAGCTGGTCTCTGGGGCCTGGCTTTGCACGCCTGCACACAACGGGTCCGTGTGATGGACGGGGGAAGAGGGAGGGGGAGGGGGAAGAGGGCTTCTGTTTTCCTCCAGTGGACATGGAGATGATGGGTTGCCTTGGAGTTTAGGAAGCAGCTTTGCTCCCCCCCCCCCGTTGGGTGGGTGTGTTAAAGGCTGCCCGTATTCTGCACCACCAGAACGTTTATTCATTTAATGTTTTGAGGGCATCGGCATTTTCTGAGCTGCGCAATGCCTTCTCCCGCCGACCTGTGGAATATATTATTTTAATTGCAGCAAGGAGCCTCTCTCCTTGGCCTGGAGCCATTGTTTTATCTCTCGTTTGCATTTTGAGACCCGTTCTGGGTCGAAAAGACTGGGTGCTTTTCCTTGTGGATACAAGATCAACTTATTTTCTCTCTCTCCCAGGGAAGACCAGGAATGGATGTGATTGTGATTCTTCTTACTTTTTTGGGTTTTTTTACTTTTTAAAATAATCGCGTTAAGAATTGCAACAAGATTGCCTGAGAATCAACACCAAACAAATGTAAGCAGTCCTGTCCTGGTTACAAAATTGTAATTGTGATGGTTTGGGCTGGTTGTGGACTGTCGCCTTAAAACGCAGGGATAACACATTTAGAAAGGGCAGATTAAAATCTGAATTAAAATGTATGGACTTCCAGCTTCCAGCTGGACTCTGGGTTGGACATGACTGGCCTGCTACATGTGATCTCACTTGCATGAAAACCTAACAGGGCTTAAATTTTGGACTTTTAGTTATCAGAATGGAATATTTCTTTTTCTTTCTTTCTTTTTTAAATTCTAAGGCCTTTTAATGTTGTTTTTATTTTCCCATTGTTTGCTTCCGCCTGTGCAACTTGGGTCAGCCACTCATCTTACAAAGACCCTAACTACATCAAATATAATTCAAGGGTGGTGCAAGGTGTTTTCCCATGTGGATTGATAAGGCTGTACTTCTAGAAGTGATTGTAATTATAATAATAATTCTGCTCTCCCACCACCCACCCAATTAGGTTTATTGAGTGTAAGAGTTAGAACCTGTTTTGTGCCTTAAAAAAAACCTAGAGAAAAGTGGAGTTTAAGCTTTGTTTAGATGAGTCTGCAATTCATTCTTCCAAGTTAGTTTACATTTCTTTGTTTATTAAAGTTATTTTGGAACAGAGGAATGAGTTTTAACTCTCATGTGGACTTATCTTCAGGCAAAAAAGGCAAACTTAGTTTTAGATAGATCCGTTCACAAAGTTTTAAAAAGACGTGATTTAAATACGAGTTTTTAAACTTGCATTCTTTCCACAAAGCATTGGAGGTTTTTCTCAGTGTTTTGGGAAAGAAATTATTTCCAGATTAGAAGCTGCCTTATCCACAGAGAATGAGAGCAAATTGTAACTTTGCAGACACAACAGGAAAGCAAAGAAATAAGTAGCCGTTTTCGGACATGGGGTAGAGAAGAATGAATCCGAATTCCCCAAATGGAAAGCCGGTGTTGTAGATTTCGTCCTTGCAAACGAAAGATTGAGAGAGAGGGGATGATAATTTGGAAATGCCTGCCACCAGACAAGGGTTGTGGCTTCCCTCGATCCTGTTTGAACTTGTCGGAAACTTCGCGATTTGGTTTTCACCACCTTTGCTCCTGTCGTTTGCATTTTGATAGCATGACTTCACTGGCTTTTTACAAAAAAATTGTTCAGGATTAATTGCATTTTGATATTATGATGCAACTGGATTAATCCCCCTCCCCCCACAAAAATGTTCTGCGTTTTATTTTTAAATTCAGTGCCAGGCGTTTTGGACTCTGCATTGGCCGGAAAGTGGTGAACAGGTTGCCGAAACGAAATAAAATAGATATAGAGTCAACAAGACGGTTTGAAATGAAAGAAGGAGGGCCGCCCTAGATTTACCCCCCCCTTTCTTTGGCAGGGTTTGCGCTGGCGCTGTGGGGGGTGGAGGTGAACGCGTTGTGATGGGCAAAAGGGGAAGACGTGCCTATTGTACAAACGCAGCTAGGCATGCCGTTCGGACTGAAGCCCGGAGGGGAAGGGGGAACAGAAAACTCAGCTTGGACTCTCCACCGACCAGGCCCTCCTGTCGGCTCCAGATGGTGGTTTGTGACGGGGAGGCGGGTGCCGAGTGCTAGGCCGGTGCGCCAACAGCTTGGGTTTCATCCTGACCTGCTGAGCAGTGGGTGGGTGGCTGGTTTCGGGTCTGGTGGCTCTCCCTCCTCCATTTCCACGGGGGTAGCTTCTGTGGTTTGTGCCAGTGGGGATCAGAAAGAGGGGGATGGTCCAGGATCCTCTTGCGTAAATTGTGCCCGCCTAAAGGCAAAAGATATGGGCAGATATGGGCAGAGTCAATAAGACCAGGAAAATATTCCCTTGCTGGTGATATCCTCACCTTTCCGCAGGCATAATTGTAGCAACAGGATATTGGCAGCCTTTTATTTGATAACTAAGAACAGTGAAATGCATTTATTTAATAACCTTCCTCCCTCCCCCTCCCTCCCTCCCTCCCTCCCTTCCTTCCTTCCTTCCTTCCTTCCTTCCTTCCTTCCTTCCTTCCTTCCTTCCTTCCTTCCTTCCTTCCTTTCTTTCCACATCCTCTTTGAAAGGTATTTTCCCCCCAAAGGTATTCCTTTGCTTCTTTCATATGTACCCGTCCTTGTCTGTGTGGTCCCAAGCAGCGTTGAGTTCGAGGGGTGGAGCTCTTTTGAACTACGACTCCCAGCCTCCTCCAGGCCAAAATGTTGCTGCCCCAAACCACACATCTCCACGCAAAACACGAGCAGAATCAATGAACTGTTCCTCAGTGTTGACTGGCGGTCCTAAGATGACTGACTGATGGTTAAGCTGTCGATGGGGTGGGGCTGTTCTCGTTCAGGATCCCGACCTGTTTCAGGCTTTCCTTTTGTTTCTAAGTTTCCTGTTGTTTCTTCCGCCGTCTCTCAGCCACTCTGGGCACCCAAACAGAGACGTGGCAGGTGGCGCTTAAAGTCGTTAAAAGGGATCAAACCTGTTCTTTTATAAACAAATGCCAAGCTGTCTTCAAAAGCAGATTGAACACGTTCTCTATAAGCAAGGGTTGACACCAAAAAGTCCTTGCAATCCAGTTTAGTTTGGACACCTTAAAGAGGAGGCAAGCATGGCTAGTTTCCCTTGGCAGGGAGTTCCACAGATGCGGTGGCCCGGATTACTGTGAGTTGTAGTCCATGAATATCTGGGTGACCCAAGGTTGAGAGCCACTGATTTAGGATCACGAAAGACTTTTGGGGTGGGGGTGGGGCAGTGGGAGATTGGAGTTTTGGCAGGGATAATTGCGACATATAGGGTCCCCCAAGGCATAGAGTTGAGACTTCAGGAGTGTTTTGGAAAAACAGGGGAGCAGGGACCCCCAGGAGGTAAATCTGGTTGGGAGTCCCGATTAAAAAGGATACATCTTGAATTGATGGGGTTTCTGTTATGCTCTGGTTGGGGCCACCAGCTGAGTTTAAGCTCATGCGTGCTTTCTTTTAGTTCTTGGAGTACAAATCACTCCATTCCGCATTCTGAGTGTTCCGCTTGACTTAGCAGACCGTCAACGAAAAACGAAATGAAATGAAAAAATGAAAAATTTTTAAAAATTGTTGCAAACAAAATGAAATGAAACAAAGAACCCAAAGAAACAAAAAATGAAACAAAACACCATTTATGTGTGTTGTGCCCAGCTCTGCTTAAAATGTGGCTCATCGGGGTGGGGGGATTTGTGGTCCAAGAAATTTTTTTCACCCATCCAGATTGGATGGAGCGAGCAGCTGTTGGTCTCCTGTTATGGTTCTCTGGGATAATTTGGGGGTTGCCCAGAAAGGAGCTCAAATTCTGCTTTTTTAGAAGGTAGGACCTCAGCTCTGGGGACTGGGGGACGAAAAGGAGATTCCAGATCATGATTGTGAGGGAGCATCCTGACACGGGGTGATGGTGGAATGGATTCCCTCTTAAGGTGGAGGATGCTGCGTTGGAGGGTTTTTGACAAAGGCCGTTACTTCACGTCCCTCTCATCCCTGTTTGCTGTCCCGCTGGGGACCGGTATGAAAAAAGGTTACTTCACGTCCATAGCCTGACAGCAGAATCTCGTCCCGACTATGCCCCCCTGAACCAGGAACAGAGTGTGACGAGCCATACCTGCCCCTGGGCTGGAGAATTCTCTTGTCATGCTTTGTTCCTGGTTCCTGTTCCGAGACAAGGGATGTGACGTAACGGCAGTGGCTGTTTCCCCCTTTCGCTCTAGGAATACTCCGACAACCGAGAAAGCCGGAGGGAACTCCTGCGCCAGGCCAGGCTCGGCTGCCCTCCTTTCCCTGCCGGAAAAGGTGGTTCTAGAAGGGACAGGCAGAGAGCCACTGTCAGGCGTAGGTCCGTCCTCCTCAGGTCCCAGACGTGGGGCTGAGTTCTCCTTGCCTGCTCGCCTGCCAGCCCGCAGATTGCTGAGTTCAGGGCGAGGGTGTCTTGCCCACCGCCCACCCATGCCCCCACCGCCGCTCGCTCGTGGCAAGTGGTGAGGGCTCGCCCGGCTCCTCCTGCCTGGCTTCCCAGACAGCCTGCGTGCCCGCAGTGGGGATTCGAAATATCGAAAAACGAAATCCAGTAGTTGTCACGAAACAAGGACATGAAGTAACAGTTGTCACGAGACAAGTAATCTTGCCCGTGGGTAAACGAAAACAGGGATTGAACAGGGACAAAACGACGTGACCGCGAACAGTGCTGTCGCAGAACGAACGTAATCGCAGAACGAAGTAGGACGTGAAGTAACTGCCAAAGACTTGGAGGTTTTTCTTCTTTAGAGGTGGAGCTGCTGCTTTGGCGGCTGGGGCTGGACTAGAATGACCCTCAGGTGCCCCTCCCATCTAAAACTGGGGGAAGAAATAAATATCTATTCTCTCCACTCTCTGCCTCAACCTGTACCCTGAGATCCCTTTGGCAAATGGTTGCCTGGTTAACCATTGTGTCTTTCAAACGGCGCTGCAGTGGAACCCTGACAAGGCTCCTGCTAATTGCGAAAACCCTCGTTTGCTAATACCCCCAATTATTAAGCCGTGTAATTAAATGCTAAACCGTTGCTTGCAATCAATTATTTATAGCCACCGTGTTTATACAAACACAAACGGATGCGAGGCGCTCGGAGGTTCGTCTGGCGTTTTTAGCTCAGGAGGACGGGAGAAGAGCCGTAATGGTTGCCGACCTTGAGTTTTAAAAAGGAGACAAATTCACAAGTGGGACTAAAAGGTGTTTTGCTCTGTGTTTTTAAAAAACATGTGCTTGTGGCATGCCGAAAGCAAACAGTGTTCAGCTTTCTCTGTCTGCCTATCTTCTTCCTGAGTTTTGAATTTCTGGTTAAATTCCTTTAGCTGCACAGCAGAAGTGCTGAGCAGAATAGATTCCAGTTCCCTGGAGTAGTCCACCCCTCTCTTGTTTTTTTCTCATTAACTGACACTTATGGTCTCAGTAATTCACTCAGACACTAGTAAGGGAAGGTATGAAAACGTTTTATTACTTACAAATTGCACAGGTCAGAAGGCAGCATACAAGGTCTCCCAACATATCTTAGCCATTGCTACAATCTACTCTGCCTTTTTATACATAGGTAGATTTCTCCAGCATATGGAAGATTTACCTGGCTGTCCATAAACTAATCATTCATTCCCCTGCAAATCCAGGCATCAGATCCTTTGGTGTCTTTGGATAATCAAACACACAGAAAATGCTGTTCGACCCAAAACAACCAAATGAAAAGTGCAAATGGTAAAAAATGATAGGCACAAGATCCAGAATAGAAGTCTTCTTCTGAATCCTTTGAGGCTGGCAGGTTTGTTGAGGTTGGAGCTGTTTCCCAAACATTGTGTCTGTGGGAGTGGGTTGCAGTCTGTTGAAGATGGCAATTAGATTTGACATGAGATAAGATTGCAGTCAAATAAATCAGGAGCGGGAAGGATCTGAGTCAGATAAATTTGAAATTGGAAAGAGTGCAGCCAAATAAATTAAAAAAGGAAAGATTGCAGCCAAATAAATTTGAAATTGGAAAGAGCGCAATCAAATATATGTGAAATTGGAAAGATCGCAGCCAAATAAATTTGAAATTGGAAAGATCGCAAACAAATATATTTGAAATTGGAAAGAGTGCAGCCAAATATGTTTGTAATTGGAAAGAGCGCAGCCAAATACGTTTGAAATCAGAAAGAGTGCAGCCAAGTACATTTCAAATTGGAAAAATCGCAGCCAACTAAATTTGAAATTTGAAAGATTACAATCAAATACTTTTGAAATTGGGAAGATTTTGGTCAAATAAACCGGCCAGCCTCAGAGAAGAAGAAACCTCTGGTTTGGCTTCGTCTCCTCATATTTTGTGGTTGCCGAAAGAGACAGGCCTGGCGTCTTCTCTGGAAATGGCCGTTATTGGTTTGCAGTATGTTTAATTTTATTTCGTTCGATTCAAATCTTTTGCTTGTTCCCCAGACCTGGGACTCGCGCCAGCTCACCAGGTGACCAAACGAAAAGCCACGGGTGGAAAAGCACGCCCTCCGTTACGATATTAAAAACACAGCTAATCCAAATGTCAGGACTAAAATAGCACAGGATGAAAAATGGCTTTCAAAGCCCATCAGTTAAAATTGTGTGTGTGTGTGTGTGTGTGTGTGTGTGTGTGTGTGTGTGTGTGTTGTGTGTGTGTGTGTGTGTGTGTGTGTGTGTGTGTGTGTGTGTTTAAAAAGCAGAGTGTGTTTCCTTTAAAACGTGTAGGTTTATAGGAATCCATCTAGGAAAAAGTGCATTTTGGGATTGTGTAAAAGCAAGGGCTGGAGCAAATGTTGTTTCCCACCCCCCACTGGGGAAAAAAATCATTTCTGGTCATTGGCACAGTTGGTTTCTGTCCAAACCCCATCTTTCCAGCCTTCCCCGTGTTGCGGTCTGGGTGTGCCGTGTGAGAACGATGGGTGTTGTGATCCAGTGACCGCCAGTGAGATAAATCTTGTGAATCATCTGCCAGGAGAGGCATTTCCTCAGGGCTCAGGACGGGGAAAGAAGAGATTTGAGGGAACTGCCAGGAAACCCCAACCAGATCCGGCCCTCTTGCTGGGCCTAGCGTCCCCTTGCCACCTCTGTCGCCTCCTCTCCACGGGGCCTACCTCACAAGGCTGTTGTGACAGTAGGAGGCAGATGAGATCCAGATGTGAGGCTGAGTTTGTCAGAGAAAAGGCAGGGTAGAAATATGAATAAATGTAATGTCATTAACTTTCTCTCTCTCCGTCTCTCCGTCTCTCTATCTCTATATCCATCTATCCACCCTTCCTTCCTTCCTTCCTTCCTTCCTTCCTTCCTTCCTTCCTTCCTTCCTTCCTTCCTTCCTTCCTTCCTCAGTCCTCACGGCGCCACTGGTTTAGCCTTTTCTCGTAGGGAAGCAGCATCTTTTAATTGCTTATTTTGTTTGGATTGAAAAAAAATGCCCTTCCAGGACGGAAGCAAATAGCAGAGCTGGGTGTCAATTCCAGGGCCCCTTGGAGTGTGGCAGTGGTGTTTTTTTGTGCTGCAAGGGACCCTCACAAAACCAGTGGCACCCACTGGAAAGGAAACAGATTAGTAGGGAAAAATTTGTAAGGCCGGGCAGGGGGAACCCGGAATGGCCAGATTTGACCCCAAGGCTGAAGGTTTCTGCCTTGCGAGCACTTAACATATCTCAACTTGGTTCTTTCCACAGCCAGCTTCCCGAATCTGAGCAGCCCAGCCATCTTAGGTGTCAAGACCGGAGCATTTGGCCCCCAGCTGCTGAGTCGTTCACCGGGCTTCAGGATGCACCACCGTTTTTGGGACTGACCAGAGGCCGAAGGTTTGGGGGGCTAAAAGCTCTCCTTCATCCCTGCGACGTCCCGGTCCCTTGGCCACCAAGTTGGTAAGTATCCCCAGGCCTGAGAGGGTGAGGGTCGGCTGAAAGTGGGTACCTTTGGGGTCTGGGTTTTAAAGTCATCCCCCTCTGGTGCTTCTTTTAAAAAAATGTCTCCCTGGCACCGACAAAAGTCCTGAAATCGTTGGGAGACCCCGTATTTGTAAACGAAACAATGGTGGTTGCGACCAGATTGAGCACTTGTGTGCTTCATGCAAAGAATGAACAGGAAAAAGGAAGAAAACGAAAGCGAATCATGGCGGGAGAGTTCACGCGACCCAGCAAACCATGGTTTGTATTGATCCTGGTTTGTTGTGATAAACCAGGGTTTGTCTTCTCCAGTTCTGGTTGGTTTCTCCCCTGCTTCTGTTTTCGGACGGGGCTCCAAATAAGCAATCGAGGGACACAAGCCATGGTTGGAGGGCTGGTTGGAGCAACAAGCCAGGGTTTAAATGAGCCAACTACAAACCAGGGTTTTCAGATTGTGGTTTATGGTGGGTTTGCTCGTAAGAATCTTGTTCGCTCATAAGAACAGAATGGGTTGCTCTCCACCATAAATTTTGGTCAGAGTTTGGCAAACCAGATGATGGCTTGTTGTGATGTGAGTTTAAGGATGCATGGTGAAAAGCAAAGTGTCTCATCTGTGCTTGCTGGGGTGCCTTTCCCTGGTGATTTTTTTGGTGTGATATTATTTAATCTTTTAATTCCTGGAGTGTCTAAAACCTAGCACACCTGTTTGACCAAAAGCAGGGAATTTGTTTTCAGCCCTAACTGCAGAATCTTCTCGGCGTCTCTCCACGTCTGCAGGCTGGTTTACAGGGAAGGTAGCTTCCCATGTATACAGGGTGGCAGTGAGGCCTAGTGGGCTTCCCTGACTTAGATGGGAGATTTTCTGTGCTGTCACGTTGCTTAGGACTCATGACGACCCCCTGCACGAGATCTCCAACAGTGCCTCTTGCTTGCCCGGGCCCCGAGGGACTCATCTTCCGTCACTATCGCTTGTTTCCTTTCCCACTCTCCCAAGCATCTATTCGCCTCCAACTTACGGCCACCTCATGAACGAGCAGTCTCCAAACTGCCCCCCCCCATTCTCACCTGCTCTGTTTAGCTCTTGAAATCTCAAGCCTGTGGCTTTCTTAAGGGAGTTTGTGCATCGCGTGGTTTGGCCTTCCTCTTCCCCCCCTCCCCCCGCCACTGCCATAGGCTCAGCCTGGGTTCTGGGTCTGGCTTCAGAACTAGCAAGTGCTCAGCTTTGCTGCTGTGGAGGGTGTTTGTTTTGAAGAAGCTTGCACACGGGTGCTTGTGAATGCAGCACTTGGTGACATCTCTGCGGGTGCACACATATCAGTTTGCGATATCCCAAGCATGTTTCTCCATTGAGTGCCAGGGGCTGTTTGCAACCTCCCCATTGTGTCCTTGGCAAGAAGAAAGCAGAAACGGTTCTCCTCTTTTTTCCATCTTTGGGGGAAAAATAAATCCAGATTACAACCCCGTTTCCAGGTGGGGCACATCCTGGACATCTCAGCGGCCTGAATGGTCTTTCAGATGACCAAACCCGGTGCTTTTTGGGGTGCCGGATCTGGGGCTTGGCACCCAAACTGCCACCCGTCTGAACAACCCCTTTCAGGGAGCATATTCTTCCCAACCGACTGGTTTAGAGTTTGCAAACTGAGTCCTCCACCTCATTTCCCCGTGCCGGGTCACAGCTGGGCGCTGGGCTGCCCACGCTTTAGCCTCCACCTGCTTTGCACCTCCGCTGCCCTCCGCCTGGCCAGGCCTGTTCCCCTGAGTTTCCCCCACAGCCAGCCCCATAGCCAGCCCCAAAGGCTGCATCGGTTGGGCAAATGCCAGAGGTCTACACTTTGCACCCTTCTGCGCCTGGGCCACTGCCTTGCACCCCTGTCTGTCTGTCTGTCTGTCTGTCTGTCTGCCTGTCTGCCTGTCTCTCTGATGGCATTGTTCTTGGAGAACACTTCTTTTTAGCTGCAAACAAAGCCCCGGGTGGGGTTGGGGGGGTAGGAAGGCCATATTTCTGTCTCCCTCTCTCCCCTTTTTATTGGCGGGCTCCCCCTCTTCCATCACCCCCCCCCCATCCTCCAGCCCTTTCTCTGGCGTTTGGGAGGCTGGTCGGCGTGGTGCACGTTTGCTGGCCTGGTTGCCATCGCCTAGGCAACCGGGGTGGGCCAGTGGGTAGCAGCGGCCTTTGTTTTCTATCATGGTGATGAATGTGACAAGCTCCCCCACCCCACCCCACCCCGCGCTGCCCCTCCCCGCCTCCGACCCCCCCCCCCGCCTCCCTCCGAATTTCCAAAGACTTGGTGCAAAGGCAAAAGGGGAGGGCGGGGGTCAAATCTGATATAAATAACAGTGGCCCTGTTTTGTTTTAGGGATGTGAGAAGCTCTTGGGGCATCCTTCCTTCTGCATGCTGGTCCACCCCAGAAATGGGGGAGGGGGGCTTGTCTGCAAAATGGGAAAGCTTGGGGGGTCCCCCCACATGGATGGAGCCAAACTCTGTCTTAATCAGAATTGGGAGGGGTCTTTAAATGGCCAAAGAGTGCATTATTATTATTATTATTATTATTATTATTATTATTATTATTATTATTATTATTATTATTATTATTATTATTATTATTATTATTATTATTAAAAATACAGGGCACAGTCAATCAAATTATGAAAAACATTGATTTGTACTACTGTATATAGCAGATAAAGTATAATCATTATTTTATTAGTGGGGGCTGGCCACTAACTGGGCAGGCTATATGTTTAAACAAACAGATGACTGATAGTAGTAAGAACAGCAATAAAATAATGTTTTTGTTGTCATCTTTACTGCTCGGAGGTTTTCTTTTTTATTTATTTTATGTGTTTTTAACATTGTTAGCCGCCCAGAGTTCCCGCTGGGAAGATGGGCGGGATATAAGTTTATAAATAAATAAATAATAAATAAATAAATATCTTGCGAGCTATAATTCTTGTTCAGTGCAAAGGAATTTGCAGGAAATTCAGAGCCATTAGCTTTGCAAAAGCCCCCCCCTCTCCCATTGTATTTCTTGCATCCTTCCTGCATTCTTGCAGCTTCAGCCTGTTTATGTAAAGAGAGAAATGTTGGCCAGTGTAAACGGGCCTCTGCCTCATGGGTGGCAAAACATATCCGGGCAGCCGTGCTCTTTTTCGTTGCTTCACAATCACAGGTAGCTGCTGATCCGCAGTCCACTGTGTGTCTTAATTCTTTCAAGGAGGCGGTGCAGCTTTCTGGCTGGAGGCCAGCAACCTTCAACCCTCCAGATGTTTTGTGCTGCCTCTGCCACAGTCCTTGATCATTGGCAGCAGAGGCTGAGGAGACTGGGAGTTGTGGCCGACAACATCTGGAGCGCCGAAGGTTCCCCACCCCTGCCGTAGGCGGGCAACGGGGCCCTGTCCCCATTTTTGTCAATAGGCAGGAAATGAGATTACACCTGTTCCCATCCTCTAGCAAAGGTAAGGGCCCCTAGACCTGAGGCACTTTGTTTCTGGGAGTAAGTTCCTAGTCCTCAGCATGCTGGATAGATTGCCGGTTCCAGCCGGAACGTTAGAAACGGTTCAGACACCTTTTGGGGGACCCCGGAGAAACCTCTCCCTTTCGCCACTGCCAAGCCGAGTCTTGAATCAGGAGGTGCCCCCCAAAAAAACCCGGTCCATCCTCCGAAGGCTTTGGCTCCTGTTTGCGTCTCCAGACACCCGCACGCCGCCCCACGGCTGCTTGGGGTCCACTGTTCTTGGCCTCATGGCTGACTGCCCATTGAGGACACGGCCCGGGTGGCTTGGCTATCGCCTCGTGGGGGCTCCTCTCTCTTTTCCGCCCCGCCGCTGTTTCCCGTAAAATCTCGGGCTGAGCCCAGCCCCTCACGGAGGGGTGCCCAACGAATTTGGTTGCAGCCCTGCTGCTCGTCCAGCTTGCCTGCCCCTTTGTGTTGGCACGCAGTGGGTCATACCCCTCTCTTTCCTTCTCCTGTCTCCACAAACACACCCCTTCCAGCTCAGTCTGCACTAGCAGAGGGGGTGGGCACGGCAGCTGACGGGAGTGTGTTTTGCAGAGCGGGAGCTTCGCAGGCAATGAGGAACCCTGAAAATCAGGAATATATAGAGCCTTTAAATCTGGTTATGGAGTGATCCAGTGTTCGTGGATCCATTCCTTCTGCATAAATGCTGATGTGACTTCTGCTTTTGAAGGTGTGGGAGAAGCAATTTTTTTCCCTCGCATGCCTCTGGGAGGTATAATTTTGGAAAACCTCCCTCTGGCTTTGCAAAGCAGAGAATGTCTCCCTTTGAACCTGCGGCCTGTCTTTTTTGTTGTTGTTTTTTGAAGCCTTGAAATGAAATTTCCAGGGACTCGGTGGCACCCTGAAAAATTGACTCCACACCCCTTCAGGGCCTCCAGAGGCCATGAAATGATAATTAGAGCCATCAAGGGACTCTTGATTAGTGTCACAGGGCCCTTGCTTTGCTGTAAAGAACTAGCATGGACCCCTCTTTCCAAATCACCTGAAAATTACATATTAGAGTGTGTTTGTGTTTCTCAGGTCTCCAGCAATGCAGGTCTGCAGTTTGAGGTAGGACCTGATTTTCCAGAAGTGTGCAAGCCTTTGAGTTATGCAGAACACTTCAGTGGAATAGAATTTTTTTAAAAAAAAGGGGGTGGAATTAAGGAGGCAGAGAACTCCAGAAGTCCTGCAATTTTGGGGCAGGTGTTTTTCAGTGGTGGAGGTCTGTAATTAAACTTTTTGGAGGAAAAAAGCGGACAGGTTGGATGACTCATTGCTTGTTATGCCATTCTGATGTGAGCCCGGAGGCCCAGAGAGTAGATCGGGGAAGGCCCAGAGGTGGAATGACAGCTGGGTGGCATAAAGGCATGCCCAGAACACCCATCGTCCACCCACCCCTGAAGGGGAAGATGGGTGGATAGGTATCGTTTTCAACCCAGCTGTGCTTTTGCCTCTTGTGGGTGCCTCTGTTTGCTACCCCGTCCATTTTGCACCCTGGTTCTTTGTTGTGAAATGAACTAGGGAGGATTCTGGGTTTCAGAGTCCGAAGGGACGACTTTGCAATGACTTTCTGCAAACCCGGGATGCTGAGATGCTCAGGGCAGGCTGGGTCTGCTCTTATGAGGACAGATGCCAACTTACGACTTTCCGAGGTTGGACGGCGCCATGCCAAAAAACACACCACTTGGAGCTGGGTGGGAATTTTTTAAAAATCTTTTTAGGAAGGGTTGTTTCAAGGAATGTTTTGGGGAATTTCCCCGTGCGGGAAAGATATGCTGGATTTATGGCTTGGTGCTGGCTGCGGTCAGGGACCGCCCCGTTTATAAAAGCCCAACCCTGTCTGTTTCTCTGTTGCTTTCGAAGACTCAGGAAAGATTTCTCATTGACCTAAATCGGCCGCGGGAACAAAGCCTGGTCTCTTCTTAATTGCTGCTTCAGCTGTGGGTAGCTGGAATGGAGCCAGTCAGAAAATTCCCTTGAAATAGGTCGCCGCGTACACGGTGGGTGCCGGCTGAAAAGAGGGAGGGTGGTGATGTGTGTTTTTTTTCCTGGAGAGCTTTCAAAGGCCGACGGATTCTTCCCCTTTTGGTTCCGGGAGGGACATTGGCCGGACCTCCACCGTTTTTGGAGAAGTGGGGCCCGGTGTGGCTTCACCCGTCTTGGACTTAGGGCCTTTTCACACAACCCCTAAACTCCGGGGCAAATGGCTCCCAGCTCCGGAGCTTAAAAATGTTTCCTCACCAGCTCCGGAGTTAACAGGAAATTAAGTGCGGCCACGCCCACTTTAGCGTGTCCCAGCGCACCTTTCAAGTACCTGCTCTTCCGGGGTGAAAATTGCTTGATGCTGTAACAATAGTGAGTGCGGGGCTGTCCTCGCTTCTGTTTGTTGTTGTTTTGGCTCCTGCCCCTTTAAGAGCTACTTTACAGAGACAGGAATGTTGCCGCGGCAAGAACGGAGGCAGAACCGAGGTGAGCCACAATCTTTTCTTCCTTTTTTTTCTCCCTCCCCTCACGCAGCCAGCAGCCAGTTTGGGGATACAGGAAGAGTGACAAGCCCCTAAGATCTCTGGTCCGAATTTAAGTGGCCAGCGGATCTTAGGGGTCGTGTAAAAGCGCCCTAAGATCCACTGGCCACTTAAATTCGGACCAGGGATTTTGGGGGTTCGTTGCTCTTTCTGCGTCCCCACCCCTCCGCACTTCCTTGCTCCTGTCTGCGTGAGGGGAGGGAGGAAGAAAGAGAGGGAAAAATGCAGGCTCACCTCCGAAGCTGCCTGGAGCCCTGTCCTCCTGATTCCTTCTCTTCTGTTTTTCTTTCTTTTCTTTTTGCCTCCCGCCCCTTCTCTTAAAGGGGCGGGAGGCAAAAAAAAAAAAAAAAGAAGCGAGGAGAGCCCCGCACTCACCAGATTAAATCTATACCTGGGGATTTTCACCCTCCTAGAGCAGGTACAAGAAAAGTGCGCTGGGACGGGCTTAAGTGGGCGTGGTCGCACTTAATTTCCTGCAAACTCCGGAGCTGGTGGGGAAACAATTGTAAGCTCCGGAGCTGGCAGCCATTTGCTGCGGAGTTTAGGGGTTGTGTACAAAGGGTGGGTCAAGCTGTGACGACTCAGGTGGACGTCCTGCACCACGTCTCTCCAACACATGGACTGGGCAGGGTCCATGGTGGGTGTTTTATGCCTACCTGGTGGACCCCTTCCAAGGGATGCCCCCCCTGTGCATTTGGCACGGTAGCCAAGACAGCTGGGCAAGTTGACTATAGTGGAAAGGTTTGCAGGAATCCGTGTGTAAAGTGAGTAAAACAACAGCAACACACAGCACATTAGGATCACCATATCCGTGGTGAATCGATTCCATACGAACACACACCGCAGATACTGGGAAACATGGATTATTATTTCAGTAGCACAATCTCTGTCTCTCTCTTAATAGCCCGCTCTGGTAATCCAGAGTTCACCTGGGACACCCCTCCCAAAAAAACACAGCTGTCTACGGAGAACCCGTGTGTGTGTGTGTGTGTGTGTCTGCTTGCGTCCCAGCAGGGAAAGAACCCCCTGGCATGCCTGTTTGATTGAGACTTGCCCCAGCGAGAAACCCGAAGCCGCCAGCCGGTGTCTCGTGGGCCTTGAATAATTCAGTTCTGCACTGGCTCCTCCTCCCTGGACGCTCCCTCACAGGCTGCGAGCCTGACGAACAGAATCTTAATGAAGCCATAAATCCTGGGGAACATTTTGTGGTGTGTCTCTATCGCCCAGAAGGCAGCCAGGCTGTGTGGTGGCGATGTCGGAAAGAGATGGGTTGGATCCAGGGACAGGGCTCCTTTTGAACCCCCTGGGTGTGAGGGCCTGATATTTATTTATTTATTTATTTATTTATTTATTTATTTATTTATTTATTTATTTATATACTTGTTGACCGCCTGATTTTCCCGCGGGAACTCTGGGTGGTGTATGACATGTTGCAAAATAAGCAACTTGCCCAAAACAAAACAAACCCCAGACATACCAAATCAAATTACAAATAATAAAGAATAGGGTAGCCATAATAATAATAAAATAAAATACGAATAAAAATAAAAAGATAAAAATAGAAGTAGAATATCAGCAACCATATAACAAACCTGAGTTTCTAGCCGACATTTTGAGCGACGATGCCCTATTTTTCCTCTTGTCGAGATCGGTTTCCTCTCTCTCTCTCTCTCTCACCTTCAGTGAGTCTGGGGTTTTAAGGCCGGGCTCTCCGTTTTGGCTGGCATGCAGCAGCCACGACGTGGCCGTGGCACTCTCTCCGCAGCCAACCACAAAAAAGTGCACCAAATACAACATTCACCGCACCCTCCCCCCATAAACATGAAGCTGAGAAATTAAAGGAATGTGGGGTCAGGATTGGGCCACCATCCTCTGAATCTGGGCAACCGTTTGAAACAGTTTGCCTGCATCAGCTGATTTGCTCCTCAAAGTCTGAAACGGGGCAATTTTGCAAACGGGGCGTTGGGGCACCCATGGATTTTTGACATCTGGTTTTATTACTTGTTTGACTTGGCCGTTTTGCCACCCCCCACCCCCCTGGTGTGCCAGCTGTTCTGAGCCATCATCATCATCATCGTCACCATCATCATCATCATCATCATCATCATCATCAGTTGCTGATCTTAGAAATAACATCATCAGAGCTGCAAAAACAAAAAACCTGGCAATATTAAGAACCAGAGATGCATTACAGTACACCGCTATCTATCTATCTATCTATCTATCTATCTATCTATCTATCTATCTATCTATCTATCTATCTATCCATTTCTATACCACCCGTCTTCACAAAGTTCATCCGATCTGTTGACTGTGATAAGGGAATCTGAATTGGTTGCATTGATATTTAATAGATCCATAGGTTTCTGGTTCACGCTTGTATCTGTCCTAGGGCACTGGTTTAATTTTTCCATGTGAGGCATGTGATGTTCAAGGCGGAGCTTTTCTCCATATATGGAGGGAGAAGTGCCAGATATTCAAGCTGGGTTCTGAACAGGAATTGTTGTGTTTCTGGCGACAATAATACTGGCCACCGCCACCAGCCAGCGGTGGACCGTCCCCCTGGTTTCCTGGAGGCGGCCTTTCTAACCTGTCCCCATCACCTTCTTCCTCCCCGGCAGGTGTGCCGTCCGTCCCTCTCTCTCTTTTTTTCTTCTGAGACGCGCCCAGCCCACCAATCAAAATAGAGTCCTTCAAGGCCAAGGTCGACTTCCTGAAGGTGCCGCTTGCCCTCAAGAAGCCCACCCTGAAGGAAGCCGCGGCCGCCTTGGCTGCCGTCCCCGGTCCCGGGAGGCCCAAGCCCGTCCCCGGGGACCGCTACAAGGCCCGCCGTTCGGACAACATGGACAACGAGTCGCAGTACTCGGGCTACTCCTACAAGTCGGGCCATTCCCGGAGCTCTCGGAAGCACAGGTCAGGAGGCCTCGGTGTGTCAGTGGGGGGAGGGTCTCTGTCGTTGTGGAGGGTCGGCAACTAGCGTCCTCTGGCCACAGGGAGGGAAGGCTTGCAGCTTTCTGCGGGGGCCTTGAAGCCTGAGTGCTCACCGAATCCTACAGAAGCAGAGGTGAACTTGATTGCAGGCGCCCAGAGATATTTTCTTTTTATTTACTATGCTGTGAGTTTCCTGCCTTCACCAAGAGCTGGACTAGATGACCTTAAGGGGCCCCCTTTGGCCCAGCAGAAAGGGTGAATCTCTGAGGGCAAACTTCTCAGCCTCTGTCCTATTGTCCCCGCCTCCCCCTTGCAGAGACCGGCGAGAGCGGCACCGCTCCAAGAGTCGAGACGGAAGCCGTGGGGACAAGTCCGTCACCATCCAGGCGCCCGGCGAACCGTTGCTGGACAATGAGTCGACCCGAGGTGACGAACGGGTGAGTGGTCAAGGAGCGCCAGGAGCACCCGGGATCGTGGCCTCTTCCTTTCCCCTCCCCCTCCCTTCCGACTCCCACCCTACAGACATCTTTATTTCTTGAGTGCCCGCAGATGGATTTGTAGTTTTGGACTACAATGTCCAGAATCGGTTCTGCCTGTTTCAGGGCAGATGGGGGAAAAGACTCATTTTTTTCAAATTTGGGCAAATCTGGCCTCTCCACCCCTGGCAGGGGAAAAGAGCCGATCCTGGGAACACCATGAGGTCTTAGCAAACCCATATCCATGGGGACAGGCAGGAGTGGGGATTTTGGGTGGCAGAGTCCTCCTGAGCATGTGGAGGAGGAGGAGGAGGAGGAGGAGGAGAGAGGGAGAAAGCAGGGGCATATTTTGGTTCACCCAGAGCTTTGGATGAGCAGCGACTGACGGGGCGGCTGGGGACGGGGGGTTTGGGGTGGAATCTCAGGTCTTCCCTTCTCCCTGCTGGCTTGGTGAGGGGGGATAACGGGCCTGCCGTGACCCTCCCCCCCTCCCCCCCGCCTCTCTTCAGGACGACAACTGGGGCGAGACCACCACGGTGGTGACGGGCACCTCGGAGCACAGCATCTCCCACGATGACCTCACGCGCATTGCCAAGGACATGGAGGACAGCGCCCACCTGGACTGCTCCCGGCACCTGGGGGTCTCGCTGGGGGGTGCCCTGGCCCTCCTGGCTTTCCTCACCCCGGTGGCCTTCATGCTCCTGCCCCAGCTGCTGTGGGGGGAGAGGCTGGAGCCCTGCGGGACCCCCTGCGAGGGCCTCTTCCTCTCCCTGGCCTTCAAGCTGCTCATCCTTCTCCTCGGGAGCTGGGCCATTTTCTTCCGGCGGCCCCGGGCCTACTTCCCTCGGATCTTCGTCTTCCGGGCCCTCCTGATGGTGCTGGTCTTCCTCCTGGTGGTCTCGTACTGGCTCTTCTACGGCGTCCGCATCCTGGACTCCCGCGACACCAACTACCAGGGCATCGTCCAGTACGCCGTCTCCCTGGTGGATGCCCTGCTCTTCGTCCACTACCTGGCCGTGGTCCTCCTGGAGCTGCGGCAGCTCCAGCCCCACTTCACCCTCAAGGTGGTGCGCTCCACCGACGGGGCCAGCCGCTTCTACAACGTTGGACACCTCAGGTGAGCCCCCCCAGCCCCGGCGCAGATGGGGAGCAGCCAGGAGACGGCCAAGTGGCAGCGTGGGGTGGGGAAGGAGCGATGCCCTCAGCTTTCCTGGGGTGTCCTCTAGGACTCCTGTTTGCTGTGTCTAGTTGGTAATTTCCTGCACACAAGCCTCGTGTCCAAGAAAGCCAGGCAATTCAGAGGGGTGGTTTACGCACAACAGCACAGGGGCCGGACATGTCTCACAAGCCCAGTCAGCTGTCCATCTGGTGACAAGTTCCAGACCTGGCTTACGTTCCTTCTGTTGGGTAGAGAAAGTCTTTTTGAGGTCTGGTCTACCTGATATGTAGGCAGTAGAGATGGGCACGAAACGAACTTTTAGTTCATTTCGTTATTTGTTATTCATTTGTTATTCATTTTAGTTCGTTTTGTTATTTGTTATTCGTTTTGTTGCCTAACGAATTGAAAAAAATTGGTTCGGTTTGGTTCGCTAAGAGGGGGTGGAGATGTCTCCTACCTGGTGCTGGTCTTCCTGGTCCAGTCTTCCTGGCTTCAGGGACAGCCCAGGAACCAAAAAAAGCAATGGCCCGTGCTACATGAGGTCAAAAGTAAAAATAAAATAAAAATAAAAATAAAGCAAAAAAAAAAAAAAAAGGAGTGCTGGCCCAGTCCCAGGGGTAGCCAGGTCGGCACCCAAAAATAAAGAAAAAAAGAAAAAGAAACCAGTGCCGACCAGGCCCCAGGGGCTGGTCCGCACTTGAAGGGGGGGGGGAGCCCTCACTAGAGGAACGCAAAAGTAAAAAAAGGGAGGGGCGATGGTGGGACTGACGGCTCCGCAGGCAGCAATAGACCGTCCCACCAAGGCCCCTGGAGCTCCAGCCGCGGCCAGGGCTCCGCAGGCGGCAGTAGACCGTCCCACCAAGGCTCCAGGGGCATTGGTGGGACTGGAGTTCCAGGGGCATCGGTGGGAATGTCTACTTCTGCTTACGGAGCCCTGGTCGTGTTTGGAGCCCCAGGGGCGTTGGTGGGACTGTCTACTGCCGCAGCATGTGTGTGGAGTGATGGAAGTCTATGTGAGATCCGGTCTACCTTCTATGTATGGTATGTAAGTGAGCGCTGGAAGTCCTTTTCGGGGCCGGTCTACCAGATATGTGAGTGAGCGCTGGAAGTCTTTTTGAGGTCCATTCTTCCCTTTATCTTGGGAGAGCTGGAGGTGCTTCTGAGGGCCAGTCTACCCTTTTCTAATGTGAGTTGGACATCTTTCTCTGGGCCGGTCTATAATTTATCTCCCATGAACTGGAGGCATCTCCGAAGGCCACTTTAGCTACTCTTTGTCCAGAGTTGCAGTCTACCTCTTGCCTATTATGTGTTGCTCTGGTCTTCTGAAACATGGCCCAATTCCCCATAGAAATTTCAATTTTTCCCCTCTGCAAACCGTTGGTGTTGAAACCATGCCTGGGTCCTACACCTGTCTCCGTCCTTTGTCTCCTTCCAGCATCCAGCGGGTTGCAGCTTGGATCCTGGAGAACTATTACCACGACTTCCCCGTCTACAATCCCGCCCTCCTGAACCTGCCCAAGTCCGTCCTCTCCAAGAAGATGTCCGGGTTCAAGGTCTATTCGCTTGGAGAGGGTGAGAGCCACCTTGCATCTCCCAGGGCTTCGACCTCCTGGGAGCTCTCCTGAACCCTGAATCCTTATCTCAGAGCTTGGAAACGTGATGGCCCTTTGGGGAGGGGGGACTATAAATACCAGCATTCCATACCCAGCTGACTAGGGATGGTGGGATTTGTAGTAAGATTTATTTATTTATTTATTTATTTATTTATTTATTTATTTGGCGCTTACTTGCTTACCTGCTTATGTATTTATTTTTGTAAGCCACCTTGGGTCCTTTTCCAAGAAGAAAGGCGAGTTAAAAACATTCTACATAAAAAAAAGAATAAATAAAAACACAGGGGATAACCCCACACCTCCTTGTTCCCCTCCAGAAAACGCAACAAACAATTCCACCAGCCAGTCGCGGGCAGTGATTGCGGCCGCTGCGCGGAGGAGAGACAACAGCCACAATGAGTATTACTACGAAGAAGCAGAGCACGAGCGCCGGGTGCGGAAACGGCGGGCCAGGTACACCCTTCTCTCCGACACAAATGCAAAAAGTACAGCCAAACGATCCGGATAGACTTTGGTCCTCCTGCCACCAAGAAGTAACTGAGCTTGGTTTTCTACAAGCCTGCTTTTTGGAGTGGGATTTCTCTCGAAAGGTCTGTTCTTTCAATAGAAACTGGGCTGCAAACCTACTCTCACCCTGTTTCCTGAGTAGTTGGAGTGTTTGTGGATATCCTCTGCTGCCCTTACTGTCTCAGCCAATCCTTGCCAGAGACCTCCTGGCCCGCAACCAATCTGGGCCCTGCTCTCTGCGTTGGTCCCTCCTCCTCTTAAAAGGGGGATGCATGCTGATGGGATGTCGGTTGATCCAAGGGAAAAATGCACGCTTCTTTTTTAACGCCCGGCAGGTTGGTGGTGGCAGTGGAAGAGGCCTTCACACACATCAAGCGCCTGCAGGAGGAAGACCAGAAGAACCCCCGGGAGATCATGGACCCCCGGGAAGCAGCCCAGGCCATCTTCGCCTCCATGGCCCGCGCCATGCAGAAGTACCTGCGGACCACCAAGCAGCAGCCCTACCACACCATGGAGAGCATCCTCCAGCACCTGGAGTTCTGCATCACCCACGACATGACGCCCAAGGTAAGGGAGGGAGACGGGCACAGGAGGAGCACCAGCACCAAAGCCCCAGCCCTTGGCGCCGACCCATTTCTGGGCACAACTCAAAGGGCTGGTTCTAACCCACAAACGCCTTGGGGTGGGGAAGCTTTTTCAAGGGCTGCGTCTCCCCTGATGAGCCTCCTTCTGGAGGGTTAAGGTCAGTGGGCGTTTATCTCGGCCTTGTCAGCTTCACTGGGTTTTGTTTGTTTTGGACCACAACTCCCACAGTCCTTTTCCATTGGAAATACAGGCATGGAATTTTGGGAGCTGTAGTCCAAAACATCTGGAGGGCCGAAGTTTAGACATGCCTACTTTAGGAGAAAGGGAGCGGATGGATGGATGGATGGGAAAACGGAAGAAAGAAAGAAATAATCCGAAGGAAGGAAGGAAGGAAGGAAGGAAAGAGAAAGAAAGAAAGAAAGAAAGAAAGAAAGAAAGAAAGAAAGAAAGAAAGAAAGAAAGAAAGAAAGAAAGAAAGGCAATGTATAAATATTTTAATGAGTGAGTGATTGAATAAGAGAAACAAACAAAAGCAGCAAGTGGAGGATGAATAAGGATGAATAAGTGAATGCCTAAGAAGTGAATGTATGAATAAAACAAATGAATAAATGAATAAATAAATAAATAAATAAATAAATAAATAAATAAATAAATAAGAGAAACACAATGTATAAATACTTTTAATGGGTGAATAAATGGATGCTTAGATGGATGGGGTGAATGGATGGATAAGAGAAACCAACAAATAAGAAGAAAGGCAGAGTGTAAAACATTTTGGACGGGTGGATGAATGAAGGAACGCAAGAGCCACACTGGGTGAGATCCGCCTGGGGCTGCCCCGGGGGCGGGTGGCTTTCGCTGTTCCTGCCACGGCTGTCCCGCTGTGGACCCTCCCCCCCCCCGCAGCCTATTAATGGGGACTTCACCCTTTCTTCTCCCACCAACCAACCCCCCCCTCGTTCCCGCTGTCCCATGTCCCGGTCCAGGCCTTCCTGGAGCGCTACCTGACGGCCGGCCCCACCATCCAGTACCACAAGGACCGCTGGCTGGCCAAGCAGTGGACGCTGGTGAGTGAGGAGCCCGTGACCAACGGCCTGAAGGACGGCGTGGTCTTCGTCCTGAAGCGCCACGACTTCAGCCTGGTGGTCAGCACCAAGAAGATCCCCTTCTTCAAACTGTCGGAGGAGTTTGTGGACCCCAAATCACACAAGTTTGTGATGCGGCTGCAGTCGGAGACGTCGGTGTGAACCTCCGGCTGGACAAGCCCCCCAGCAGGGGGAGGGACTCGGGTGGCCGGGAATGGCTTGGCCTTTGGTGAGGTCGAGGGAGGCGGCCTGGCGTGCTGGCATCATCCTACCACCACCCCAACACCACTATCCCGGGCCACCTTCCTTGGGAGTTTACAACTGTTTCTCTCCACGTCTTGGGATGTTGGCGTTTTTAACCACTCGACTCTTCTCTCCTCTCTTCCCTTGCGCAAGGTCTTGACCCCTTCCTGGTTTCACCCCACGTGGGTCACACTTTTCGTAGCACACGTTTCCGGCACTTGGCACAGGAGCCTTCGGGGAGGAAAAAATTGGCGCCACCTCTCTTGTCCGCTGCCCCCCCCCGAGTTGTAGGCGGGCGGGATATAGGGTGCCAAAATTCTTAAGGGCTAGTTCCGTTCAACCTGTGTCGTCACCAGCACCTCCAAACGCCGTCAGGGTTGTGGAGACCTTGTTTTAGAATGTGTTCCCGTTGGAAAAGGAAGAGAGACACCAATTTGCCTCGCAAGTCTAGGCTTCGAAAACACGAAGGTGTTTCTTCATTTTTTTCCCTGTCTTTTGCTTTCCGTCCTTGGTTCCACCTGGACTCGCACAAGACTTGGTAGGACGTTTTCGTTTTTAGTAAAAAAATAAAAATAAATAAATAATAAATAAAAAGGAAAAAAGAATAATGAAATGGAAAGGAAAAGAAAAGAAAGAAACCTGGACAGTAGCTGCTATTTTTTAAAGAGATCCGTTTTCCGTTGCGATGAAGCCCGTGCAGAATCCATCCGGAGGACCCTATTTTGGGGGGAAGCCCCGGTAAAGAAAACTCACTTTTGCATTTCTGTCTTTTGTCTCACATAAGGACATGTTGGGGGTTGGGGGGGCAGAAAGAAATTTTGGGGGTGTAAAAACGTTAAACGAGTAATTAAAACGAAAAAAAGAGATATTTTCATCTCTGTCCCATGGAAAAGAAATCCCTCTGTCTGTAAATAATTGTTTTTCCGTCCGACAGCTCCGCCTCTCCCTGGCTGTCATTTCCTTGAATTTATCTCTGGTTTGAGCCTTATTTGAAAGCCGTCACTCCCCCCCACTTTTGTGTACTAAAAAGGAGGTGATGCCCCTTTCCTTGAGCTTGGGGTGCCTGGAAGCATTTCAGCACCAACTGAAATCCGGGGCCGAGGGTAAACTTCTGAACTCAACCGGTCTCTGTGCTGGGGCCTGATGGTGAAAAAATCAGGCTGGGCCTGGTGGTATCTGGCAGTACCGTCTTTCTGGAAGAACATCTCTCTCTCTCTCTCTCTCTCTCTCTCTCTCTCTCTCTCTCTCTCCCCGACATGCCAAAACCCTGTTTCCAATCATCCTCCTTCCCGCCCACCTCATCTGTCCCGATGAAGACCTCTGTGGGTCTCGAAAGCTTGCACGTTTGGGGACGCCTTTTTTTGTTAGGGTCAGAGAGGCCTTCTGGATACCGTCCGTGTCCCCTGCTCATTTTGGGTGACCTTTCTCTGCAAATGAGATCCCTGCTTGATCAGGACAGCACACCCAGCCCGTGGCAGAAAACTTGCAGAAAACCCCCGGTTCTCAGACGTTTGGAGTCTTGAACGTGTTTCTTGGGGACATAAACTTCCCAGTTGGGGTTTGGGGAGGTTTCTTAGACCTGACACGTTTGCGGGTTTCAAGGTGAATTGCAGAATCATCGTAGGGTTTAGAAGGGACCTTGAGGGGGGTCTTCTAGTCTAACCCCTTCCCTAAGGCAGGAGACCTTGTCCCATCCTGGACAGAGGGCTGTCCAATCTTTTCTGGAAAACCTCTAGCAAAGGGGCAACCCACAACAGCTGTTCCCTGGTGGAATGGCTCTCGCTGGCAGGAAAATTCTCCTTTATTTCCAGGTGGACGCTCCCTCTGCTGAGTTTCCACCCGTTGGTTCTTGTCAGGCCCTCAGGGGCAACTGAGTATAAATCCGTGGCCCCTTCTTTGTGGACAGATTGGTTCCTGAATTTGTGACCCGGGGGGGGGGAGCTGGGGCCCCTCTCCTTCCGTGTTAAGAGGAGTCCAGCTCCTCCAGCTGCTCACCTGCTGCCCCCTTAGTTTCTATACGGGATAGTGTGGGCGGAAGCCACACCTAGTGGTCTCCTGCTGTCCGATCAAGCTGGAAACGTTGGTCCTTTTGAGTTCTTAAATGTGGATTTTCCCCCCTTTGGTTTTTTTTTGGGGGGGGCTAGGAGGGGAGAAAACCTTTTTTCTTGTAGCCAGAAGTTCCTCTGGATTTGGTGTCATCCCCCCACCCCCACCCCCCACACACCAGGGTTCCTCAGGTCACTGTCCACTTTTTTATTTTCACTTGACCTGGGATTTTTCTCTCCAAGGTGAGGAATGAAAGAGATTTTTAGGGTGCTCTCGGGCCGAGGGGGTGGGTGCCTTTTGGGTCTTTGTGCTGGACGGTTCCTTTTGGGGCTGCGATGATGGAAATGTTGCGGGATCAAACAGATCCTGACTGCATCACTGTGATTTTTTTTAATGTTAGTTCCCTGTCGTGATGGTAAGTTTGTTAGGGGTTTGGGCTTTTTTTTTTTTGAACCCCCTGTTTTTAAGTCTGTCTTTAAATTTGGAGCGTGATCTAGCCGAAGCGTCGGTCTCTGGAAATGCCTGTCGGTTGCATACAGAGCTTTCCCAGTTTTTTTTTGTCTAGCAAGTGGAGGAAATTTTGATTCAGGTTTGTGTCTCTCAAGGCGATGAGTTCGTTTGGGATCCCGCTCTCCGTCGCCCCGGGGGAGCGAGGCTTTGAAAACGGGATTTCCACCGGCTGGATCTCTGCAGCTAGGGTAATATCGAGGGGGCAGGATACGAAACGTTTCCTCACCCAAACCCCAAATTGCCTGCACCCCACCGGAGGGAAGACGCAGGCGGAGGAGGCCGGCGAAGGGTCCGGTTTTATAAATCGCCTAAAAATGTGAACTCCCTCGTCCGACCTCGCAGGGAAGGGCGGCACTGGTGGCTGGAGCCGCTGAATGTGAAAAATATATCTTGTCTTGACGGGGCTGCCTGTAAATCCTTCCGTGTCAGGAAAGGTTTTATTGTGGCCCCCGAGTGCGTCCAACTAAAAGGACTCCCTCTCTTCTCTAGCGGCCGCCCTGTTCTCGTTTGCTTCCTCTTGGGTGTCCCACGCTGACCGTTCCGATTTCCCCTCATCTAAATGGCGCTGACCCTTTTGGGGGTCTTGTCTTTGCACACGTCCCATTAAAGCACTGACGGCAAACCTTTTAGAGACCACGTGCCCAAACTGTGATTCAAAACCCACTAATTTTTTTTTTTTTTTTTTTTTGCAAAGTGCCAATATAACAATTTAACCCGAATCCAGGTGGCTGTGAAGGGGCAATGTTGGGTGCCCACAGAAAGGGCTCCAAGTGCCACTTTCGGCACCCGTGCCATAAGTTCGCCAGCGCTGCATTAAAGGAATTCCTTGAAACCTTCCTTCGGGTGCCCACCAGGCCATTAAATCCGTCCAGGGGAAGCTTAGCTCCTCTGTGTCAGCACCTACAGGTAGGTCTGGCACCTGCAGGGTGACTTTGACCCCCCAATAATTGGCCATCAGTTGAGTGAAACCCAGAAACGGCCCCAAAGAGCAAAATTAAAAAGACAGAATAGGAAGTAATTCTGTGCCTTTATCACAATCAAGGGGGCAAATGTCCTTATCCAGTTTTAATTTCAATTTTATTCTGGATAAGGTACCTTTAAGGCCGGCCACCAGCGTCAGGAAATGCCGGCCTCGGGAAACCGGTCCGATTGATTTTTCTCTTGGAAACACCAAGGGTGGGGGAACCTTAAAAAAAGGAGTTCTTGTTTTTTCCTTCTGGCACAGCTCAAATCTTCCTCCTGGTTAATCCGTCCGTCCGTCTGTGCGTGGCCAAGCCCGGCCTTTAAGCTGTGACTTTACTGCCATTTCTATACCTAGTTGCAAGCGAAAAATTGCCAGTCTTCATTACTAGGATGGATTTTTTTATTTTTTTTATTTTTCAAGGGAGTGACCCAACAAATCCTATGGTTTGGCCTGTACATGTGAAATAATTGACGTTCTCCCCCCTGCCCCTTGCCTTAAAACACACACAAGACACTGAATTTAGGAACAAGTTTTCTGAGGGGTATTTTTTGTTTTGGGTTTGTTTTTTTAAAGACAGAGTTGGGGGACTGAAACGGAACAAAACAAGCAACCTTGTGCATGCCTGTAGAAAATTTGTAAAATGTTAAGATCGTTTTTTAATATATAAGATGTTGTTTTTACGGTTTGCAGTGGTACTAAAGCGTTACGGCGATGTTAGTCAGATTTTTCTTTTCATAAAAATAGGAAGTAAAACTGTACATTTTTTAAAAGAAAAAGAAAAGAATAAACAAGCTTTTTGGAACTTTCTGGTATCCTTTTTTTTTGCCCCCCTATTTCTGTTAGAGAGTCCTTAACGGGCAAAAGCTAGATGCATAGCGGGAAAGCAGCCACACATGGGCAGGAAGTTGTGTTGGTCATGCAAAAAAACAAAGCCTTTAAGAACGGAGTTAGAGGCTGAAGCGCTGAGTTGAGACTTCAAAAGTCTGAGTTTGAATCACCCCATGGAGCGGCCAAGCACTCTGGGGTGCCCCTGGATTCGTTTCAGTGCTGGCGCTCAATTAGGCTAAACAACCTTGCAGGGCTGTTAGGAGGAATATCTGCATTGCATCACAAGGCATCAATGTTGGGGTTCCGTTTGAGGGCCCTTGTTTTGGGCGGGACAAGGCTGAGGAGGAGGCAACCCGGGCCATCCTATGATGTTTGTTTTTGTCTCATTTGTTCTCCTTGCCGGAGGGCGTTCAGCTCGCATTGTCCAAGAACAGTGTCGCCCTCCACCTCCAACAGTATATTTTCAAATATTATTTACATCGGTGTTTGGCCGATGCCTGTTTTCACACGGCTTCATTGCAATGTCTTCTTGTTTTGCTCTGTGTTTTGTTTGTCTGTTTTCATGGGGAGAGGAGCACTCTGTTTTGGATTTACCCAGAAGGGAAAATAGGTGTTTACAGCTTAAAACAGGATGGATATGACAGCAGCTTTAAAACCAAAGCCAATATATTGCCTTTAAGACAGGATAGGCAGATTCTGTGTATGAGGTAGGTGGTGAGTTATTTTCCCCCCTCTCTAACTCCATGATTGTCTGAGCCCCCTCAAAGGAGACTAGAAATGACATTTTCTAGAAGTTATATTTAGAGTTTTTATAAATTTTCTGAAAAGCCCTGCTTTCAAGCACAGGATTTCTTGCAGAGGGTGAAAGCTGCACAAGGCAAGCCTTGCTTTAAAAAGAAGAAAAATCTGGATTTTATTTTAATTTTTATTTATTTTTAATGCTTGGTTTTGTTTCATTTGCCAGTTCTTGGCAATCTGGGGTTTTGCTTCCCTTCCTGCTTAAAATATGGCCTGGGGAACAGCCCTACACTTGAGCCGAAGACACGCATTTGAAAGCTTTCCGCTGCACCCCTATAAGGCAAAGTAGGAAAACTCCCCGTTTTTAAAGGGAAGTCTCAGTTTTATGTGGCTTCGTGAGGAACGTGGCATGGTTTGGGGCGATGAGGGACTCGCCCCGTTGACGTTGGCGAGCTCTTTCCCAAAGTTTTCTGAGGTTTGGCGTCTGGAACCGGCTGGCACCCGAAATCTCATGAGCCAGAAAGCTGAGGGGACCCGGTCTGGGAAGAACAGAATACAGGGTTCATTCCCGGCTTGGGAGCTGATCCGGCGTCTCTGGGATTTCTGGACCCTTGACGCTGGTTAAGGCCTCTGTGGTTTGTAGGGTCTCCTCAGGGATGGGTGCAAAAGCCTGCCAAGGGGAGAAAGCAAAGCCGGCCTGGATTAGCGGCCTGGTTCCAAAACCTGCAGGAAAAATACCACCGTTCCCCCGCAATAGGACTCTTAAGACGGGTCTGGCCCCCACCTGCTGATGCTGGCTTTTTGGCCTGCAAATTGGTGGTTTTTCATAAATCCACGTCACCGCATGCCCTAAAAGAGGGCTCAGTTCTTGTGGAGGTTAGGATGCCGTCAAAAGGGAGAGGGGACCCCTAAGGATCTTCCGGGGGGTTGGGCTAAATGACCTCCCGGTGTCCCATCCAGCTTCTGGGAACACAGGAAAAGAAGCAGGGCTCCAAATCTCTGCGCCCCCTCATGGAATTATAAAGCACAATTACCTCTGGGGGGAAGCTCCTCCGTGCCGCAGCCGTGTAGCCGTCATCATCGGAGTCTGCAAAACAGATGTTCGGGATCAGGAGGCGTCCCCAGGTGTGGGTGGGGCAACATAGGGGGGTGTTTTCTGCCCCCTGCTTCGTTTATCTCCCCCATGGCGATCTTTCTCCTTATGCAGAATTTGGCACAATTTGCAAGGCACGGCATTTACCACACACATTTAGATGCTCATCAAGATGAAGTCTCAACCCAAACAGGCCCATTAACATGATGGGAGTTATGGAGACATCAGCTGGTCAAAGCGTGTCTCATTCAATGGGTCTACTCTTGGGACTTGCGGTGGGGTCTTGACCATTATAATGCCAGTTACTTTTATATATATATATATATAAATCAAAAACAATTTAAAAATTAGAAGGGTTTATTATTCTGTTTGGTTGGAGTATTTGCAACCCTGCATAGTGCTTTTAGCTGGCTGGCTGGGGCTTTTCTGGGTGGGAGTGGCTGTCAAATCTATCCGGCACTGACCAATCATTTCTACCTGCCTCTGAGTTCAGACAGAGTCCCTCCTCTCTGCCTCCCCACCCCCACCCTTCCAGTTCTGCTGGAATCGGTTTGTTGAAGGATGTTGCTGAATGCGGCCGTGTTTCCTCCGTTTGCTGTCTGCTGCTCTCTTCCACGGTCAATAAATGAAACTTTTTATTTTGCTTCCTACTAATGTCCCCGGGGGAAGTCACTGAGACTGTAAGTGCCAGTGAATGAGAAAAGAGGGTGGGCTCCTCTTGGGCACTGGAAGCTGCTCTTGTGAGTCCTGGCATTTCTTCCGCGTGCTGCAAGAGGAATTTAACAGCCCAAATAAAACCCAAAATTCAAAAATTTGCATTTTTTTAAAAAAAAAATAAGAACAAGATCCTGCCTTAAAAGCTCCCAGCTCCCAAAATATGATACCATAAAACAGGCAGGATGAAGACAGAAGAGGGTTTATTCATGTATTTCTCATACCTAAGGATTCGTTGATGGAAACGGTTCGGCTGCGACTCCCTGCAACCAGAGAGAAAAATGAAAGTTTATTAAATCAATGCAGGATGGGGGGGGTGATATTGCAATTGTGTTGGTGTCCTTTCCAGTCAAAGCCAGAGAGAACGGAAGGTAAAAACTGAGCAATGCAAAACTTAAATTAATACAAGCATCCTTTCTTATACCCTGTTTCCCCGAAAATAAGACATTCCCTGAAAATAAGACCTACTTACAGTTTTGCCTCTTGCTGAAATATAAGGCATCCCCAGAAAATAAGGCCTCCCCGATAATAAGATAATAAATGTGTACTGTATTCTTCTTCATGGAAAAATAAGACATCCCCTGAAAATAAGATCTAGCGCATCTTTGGGAGCAAAAATTTATATAAGACACTGTCTTATTTTCAGGGGAAAATGGTATTTCTAGGTTCATTTTCCAAGTATCCTGCTCCCCCCTTTTCCTAGAGAGTCCCTGGTTTTGTTTTCTTGGAGTGGATAAGCAGCGCCTCTATCTGGGAAGCCAAAAGATGAGGGTTCAAGCCCCCGCCTCCCTGCTTCCTGGTGGGGAACCAGCTGAAATCATCCCAAAGGGGCCCTGTGTGGCTGATGGGCTCACAAGTGGTCCCAGGAGGCTACCAGGAGGAGGGATGGCGAGACCCGGGTCCTTTAGACCTAATAACTCCCAAGCTCAGGGGTTGAGGTCTCTTAAGCTGGAGAGGATGACAATAAACCTGCATTGATCTCTAGGAGATAGACTCTTTGGTGAACATAAATAGCATAACAATTGAGCGTCTCCTTAGGAAAAGAAAATGTCTCCAGTGTACATTTTTGCCTGTTGAGGACATTTCATCCACGGGTAGATCACAGCTTTCTCCGAGCCCTTGAAAAAATCCAATTGCCACTTTAATACTGAATTTTGCAATCGGAGTTTGACTCTCATCTTTCTGACATTTTAGAGTTCGGTGCGATTTTGGCTCATTTATCTCTTTATGGGGATCTTGGTGGATTTTGGTTCCTGTTTCGGGAGTCTCCCCCCACCCTTGACGCTGTTGGTCACCCACCCCCAAGGGCATTTGCTCCATGCAAATTTATTTTTTCCTGATCGAAATGGTCCAGCAATCCTTTCACGAAGATTCGCGGCCACGAATCTCCCTCGGGGGGGGGGGCTCCCTTTTTCATTTGCTGCTGGCCCTCACCTCTTATCGCTTTCTTCCGCCTGTACATGGCAAACAGGAAGAGTAAAAGTATCACAGCAACCACACTTGGGATCAAGTATTTCAAATAAATGGCGGCCAAGGAGCCTGGACTGAGGAGAGGAGAATCTAGGGAGACAAAACATGAAGCAAAGAGGATTACGCTAGGAGATATCCCAATATTCCACATTTGGAGAGCTAAGAGGCTGTTTTCCCTGACTTAATCTGCTAAACAAGGTAAGCACCTCCTGATCTAGAATATGAAAGTCCCTGGAAAGTCCATAATTTGGGGGTGGAATCTATTTATGTATGTTTGTATGTATTTTATTTACATAATGTTATTTATGTATTTACAGAATTTATTTATTTGCAGAATTAGCAAGATCTAATTTAGCTGAGGATGTCCTCAGGCTGAGGGTTCAAAAGGGGGTTCTATCAAACTCAGGATTGAGTTACTGAGATCCAGGAGGGCAAAACCTCAAAAGAAGAACTATTTCTGCCCCAGCTTGGGATGCATTTCAAGATGTTATCTGGAAGTTGAGTCATGGCAACTGGACTTCTTTTCTTGAGAGATTGAAACGTTTCGCTGCTCATCCAAACGTTGAAATGTTTCAGTCTCTCGAGAAGGCAAGTCCAGTTGCCATGACTCAACTTGCAGATAAACTCACCTGGATGACTGAGCATCTTCACAGACATATTTCAAGATATTGCTGCTTTGTTTGCTTTTACATGAGGTGTTTTTTTTTTGGGGGGGGGGCTCATCTCAGCTAGATTCTCTGAATCAACAGCAGTTTGGTAACTCCACAGGTTAAGCCGGTCCTATTGATTTGGTTTGTCTACTTCCAGCTGGGAAGCACCAAGAGAATCTGGCGCCATCGCTGTTCGCTATTCGCTCCAAAAACGCACAGAAATTTGCTGTGCATTTTTTTGGAGCGAAAATCTTTTCGGTCCTGATTTAGAGTCAGCCTCCAGCCACTAGGTGGCGCTGCCCTCTTTCCCAGCAGGGGCTTCAACAAAAGCAATTAAAAATTGATGATTTTATATCACGTTGGTAGTGAAGCGGTGGGACCCCTGCCATAAAATGAGGGCCAGGCGCCTGCCCCATGGTGTGCCTGGCTCTTGTCTTGGACAGGGTCTCCCCTTCCTTCCTCAAGGGCAAAAAAAAAAGGCATAAACCCAAATGTGTGGCATCTAACTGCCCAAACAGCTCCTAAATTGCTTATATTGAAGGACCCTCGGGTCTGGGGAGACATGACCAGGGACACCCCCTGGGTGGGTGGCGTGGAGACCAGGGTAGCCGTGGTCCCAGAAAAAGTAACTCTGGCTAGTTATCAGCACGGTGTGGCCAAAAGATAGTCTACCCAGGTCCATAGTCTTGTTTTTAGTCATTGCTTTTTCAGGCAATCATTCTTTATTAGTCTAGTTGGACAGATACTGTACCTTTCCTTCAAGGGAGGAAAATCACAGCCTAGAAGACATCAACATGCCTGTGTAGCCAACAATCAAAACGGGGAAAATAGACGAGAATTAAGTTTTCCATCCGTTCTTCCTGATTCGCCACCATCGTCCACCCACAGGTCTGTGCTGTCAGCGCGTGGGTTCTCAGAATAGGAATCTCTGTGGGACGTGGTTGTTCCACTTCTGGTTTTGTGCCTAATTTTAAAATTAAACACCTCCCACCTGCAACACCGTGACTGTGTGTCCTAGAGTGACAAGTATGTCATGGGGTCGGTGAGGCATTAGGACGCCATCCGGATGCCTTCCCCCACCTCTTTGCCCTTCTTGGCCTGACACTTACTGGTTTTCGTCTCCACCGTGCTCCACTCAGTAGTGCGCAGGGGTGTCCTTTCGGTCTCCTGCCCTCTGGCCGAAGGCGGCCCTGGGGTATTTGGAGTTGGCCCATTTCCCAGCAGTGCTGTCGTGCCAAGGGCTCCAGCATCAGTCATGTTGAGATGCTTTATAGGAACGAAATCGGCTTGGAGGGCTGCAGAAACAGGGAAGGCGAGCGGCAAAACATCTTTAAATGACGGGAAAAACCACCATTTGCAAACGCCTCACGGCCAGTCCAGTTTGTGCAACTGTTGTCAACGCCTACGTTTTTTATTTATTTATTTTTAAATGTTTTTCCCATCCGCGTGCTGTCAAATGGATTAAATCACACAAAGCGGGGGACAAATAACGAATCAACAAACCAACCAAATGAATTTTTCAAAAAAATTCATTTAAAAACAAAATGAAACAAACCCAAACCATAAAACGAATCGAACCAAAACAAATTGCCATTTTTTTCCGGTTCATGCCCATTTCTACCCTCGATTTCTAAGCCTCTCCATCCCTTAGAGATCGAGAGATGGCCCTATCCCATATGGACTGGTTTCAATAATTCAGTGGAAGGTCACTCTGTGGCCAACCACTCTGTGGTCCACAGAAGTCTTTTTGCCGTCTTTAAGCCAGCTCCGTCTCTAATGCCGTGCGAGCCATATTGACCATCTTTCATCTCTTTATTTATTTATTTTTGGTTCGACTAGGTATTGTCCTAAGCAGTCTGTGTGGATTTTGTTGTGGCGAAGGAACTGCTTTGTGTGTTTCTCAATATTTCTCAGGGCTTGCAAGTAACTCGTTATATGTTTGTGAGACAGAAAAGACTGGCACGACCACCATTCCATATACATTGAAACCCAACTGGATCTTTGTTTTAATTTCTCTCCCTCCTTGTTTATGTGTTCGTGGCAGATATAATAATCCAGTTTTTCCCCACCTGAATTCCACACCTGCTTAACAATTATTTTGCATTCATCTGCTACACTTAAATCCCACTTTTCCTTTTACGCATGCAAGGTGTCGCACACGGCTGTCTCCCTTCTCCCCGGTCTGGGTAGGGTATGGTGTCTGTGTTGGCATGGCCAGCAAGAACTCAGTCAGGCCTCCTTGCGGGCTGTTTCTAGCCTGTGGAACCTCTACCCACAAGAAAGCTGAGGCTGGCTCTTTCCCTGTTGCATTTCTGCCTGCAAGCTTGGAGATCTTAAGCTGGCAGGCAGGGAAAGATCCTTTGGTGACAGGAATTGTATTTCTAGTCACTCTGTGATGCTTTTCAATGTCCCGTGTTTGTATTCACCCGAACTAAACTAATTAGTTGCTCTTTTAATAATCCAGCATAATATTTTAATATTGCAACATCATGCTTGGAGGACCATCCACTGAGTTTATGTTGTAAGTCCACTTTCGATCCTGGATCCTGCACTCCTGGAAAAGCTGGGATTAAGTTATGAAATGGCTTGTTTGGTGCAAGGACCTCCATCTCCCGGGTTCTGGCCTGTGCTCTAACTACCAGTCAACACTATCTCTCTAGGTCCACCTGGCTGGAGTTTCTACCGCCTTGCATGCCCCAGGGTGGGTGGGTGGGGAGATCTTCCTATACTGGGGTTCCTGTCAATCTATCTGGCACCAACCAATCATTTTTTCCTTTGCCTCCGAATTCAGAGAAATTCCTGGCTCTCTGCTCCTTTCCTTCACCTGAGCCTGTAGAAGTCTGTTGCTGAATGCACCCATGTGGGCCTGTTTGCTGTTGATTCATAAGTAACAAAACCTTTTATTGTTGTTATTATGATCAACTCAGAGTGGTTGAGACTGTAGGTGCCAGTTGATGAGAGGGCAAAAAACAACGGATGGGCTACTCTGGGGAACGTGAAGCGATGCTGCTGTGTGCACGTCCCATGACCTCAAAAATTTGCAGCATGCCTCTTCCTCTGTAAAAAGGACGCCCTTCCAAATTCTTCTCTTGGTGTCCATTTCATCCATTTCATCTATTGATGAGATGCCCATTTTGCTCTGCCCGCCAGCCTGGGCCTGACACGGTGCCGGAGAGGAACACGAATATTGTGCTTGAGAGCAAGCATCCCCTTGTGTCTTTGGGCTTTTCCCTCTCAGCCTCTTTCTGGAAGCAGCCAAGATAAAAGAGAGAGAAAGTCCTCTGGATATTAATTGACCATTTTCTTGCCTCAATTAATCCGCAAAAGGTGGTGCATTTGGGGAACGGGGGAAGGAGGGCACGGATTGGGCATCTTACTGGCTGGCAGCTTTGCCCGCCTGTTCATTAACTCCTCTTTTATCTGCCGGCCACGCGTGGTCCCCGGGGAGGATCCACAGAGAGACCTTGGAGCCGGGCAAAATGTGGCGCCCCAGGCGCACTCGTTCCAAGGTTTTGCTCCGTCCTCTTGTGCAAGCCTGAGATAACGCCGTCTGTGGCGGGGAGGGATTTAAAGCTGCTTTTTGCATGCCAAATGGACCTTCACGCTCCCCAGATGGACCGGGAGACAAAGACAGAGGGAAGGAGGGGGCCGCCTTCGCACAGCTTTTGAATCCACAACTCCCCCCCCACACCCACACACACACACCTCCCTGTGACCTTCTTGTTCTCAGTGGCGTTCAGGAACCAGGCCTTTGTTCAAAAAAAAAAAAAAAAAGAGAGACGTTCTTGAACCCTTAAGGATGAAGCCGGGATGGAGAGAAGGACTCTTGTTACTTCTCTCTCTCTCTCTCTCTCTCTCTCTGTGTGTGTGTGTGTGTGTGTGTGTGTGTGTGTGACCTGTTGAATCCCTTTCTGATTCTATTCTGCTATTTCTCTGAATGGTGTTGGGAATTTACATTGTTCTTTTAGGAATCCACACAGCATTTCCCTGAGGGGCGGCGGGGGGGGGGACCCGAAAGAGCCCCTGATTCTGACACAGTCCTCTTTACTGGATCACCTTTGTCATGCTTCCTCTCCCCTCCCCTCTGAGAAACTCAGGATTAATTTTAAAAAAACCCCATGTGCCACCAGCGCATGGTTGGCTGCATGCTCACCCATGCTTCCCACCCCCCTTGGATGTGGGTGCTGAGCTCAGAAGGGGCCGTGGCTGAGCCGGCAGGTTTCTCTTCCATGAAGATCAGACCCGTCGATGTAAAGAAAGAACGGGGGAAAAGGAGCATACAAAAGTTCCCCTTTTGGAGCTTCATGCGCAGTTTCGTGCGCAGGCGATGCGCCGGAGTTGTTCGGCCACAGGAAAGGTTTTGGACGAAGGCCATTTGAAACGAAGCCTTCCTGCGTCCCGGTTCTGGACTCACCTGGCAAAGGGAGGAGGGCCACGACCCACAGCCGCTGCCACCACCACCACCACCACCGTCCCATTGGGTGCCCGTTGCTGGATCCAAAGCCACCTGGCCAGAGCGCATTGAGAAACTGGCCCAGGGGCCCCTTTCCGGCTTTGGGTTCCTCTTTTCAGGCGGCACAAATGTCTCCGTGGATGAAGACACACCCCAGGGTCGCAAAGGGAGCAAAACAGTCCCTGAAAGCCAGAGCCGTTTAATTTGATGTGCGCTGGTGCATCCTCCACCCTGATACTTTCTGCTGCCATGGGCAACCAGGGAGCCACAGTCCAGTGGCTTGTTATGTGCCTGGATGGCTGAAGTCAACATATGTACAACTCAGGATTATGGGTTTTATATTTTATTATAATTATTTTTATTTATGATATTTCTATACCGCCCCATCTAGCTACTATGGCCACTCTGGGCAGTTATAATGATGGTGGTGTGTGTTTTTCACATCCAGGTCAGCCACCTACGGCCTGCGGACCAAACATGCCTGCTTCTTCTGTATTTTTAGCAAATGGCTTCCCACAGCCTTTGGCTGAGCTTGTTCTTGGAAAACAGGGAGGATCGTGTTCATGGCTGCAGCATCTGAGGCCCTGCCTGCTTGGCCACTTCGTGAGAAGGACAGACTACCCAGAAAAGCCCAGAAGCCCCAGGGAGGAACATGGAGGCCGCAGGAAAAGAGGAAAAAAGGAGTGCGAGATGGAACCACTTGGCAAAGGGAAGCCACGGTCTTGAGCCTGCAGTGGCATCCATTGCCAAGCAAACACACTTTGAATTAAAATCGTATTTTTCTGGACAGGGGGACCCAGAGTAGACCTTTCTCCTGGCCAAAGGGTGCACAACTAGTGGGGCGGGCTGGACAGGTCTGTGGGGCTGGAAGGCAGACCCACTGATCCTCAGAATTCAGCTGCCGCCACCACCTTTCCTATCTAGTGGCGGAAGGGACAGAAAAGGATGTGGTTTGCACCACTCAGTTGCAAGCTGGCTGCGAAGGGGCTCCCTTCCCTTTCTGATGGCTCAGGAGCAGAGGTGGGCACAAAACAGAAAACCAGTGCTTCAGTTGGTTCTGTTTCTGGCCCACCCTTGGTGCGGTTCGGGTCCAGGTCCGGGTAGCGGAAGTAAAGGACAAAAGGATAAAACAGAGTGCAATACAGAGTCACCTCGCTTTTGTGCAAGGGGACAGGCTCGCTCCCTTCCTGCCAGAAAACTGAGGCAGCTGGAACAGATCCCATCAGGGGGTCTGGAAATAAAGTTGAAAATCCATAAGGAAAGTTTTTGGGAAATACCCATTTGGAGATTTTTCTCTCTAGAAAACAAGTTATTGATGATCCAGGTACTTTGAGATTTTGTTTTGGGGTTTATTTTTCCGGCTGTCCTGAGCGGGAGTCCGCAGGCCAAACCTGTGGATGTGAGCACCGAAGCCCTAATTTTTTATGGCCTCTAAACCGTTTTTGTTTGTTTATTTTAGCAGATATAAACATGGATTAGCGGGAGGCGGGACAGTCTACTTCTATCCTGGGCTATGGGATGCAGGGTGGCGATATATTGAGTCTCCTGAGTCTTAGTGCATTACTATATCCACTACACCACATGCGTGTATTTGGGATTTTTACACAGATTATGGTCTGTTGGAGATGCTCCAGTCCCTTGCCTTGGCAAAGGGTTGTGCTGGATTATTTATTTATTTATTTATTTGGAACACTTATATACCACTCTGGAAGTTGAGTCATGGCTACTGGACTTCTTTTTGAGAGAGAGAAACGTTTCGCTGTTCATCCAAACAGCTTCATTGGTCTGAATACAGCTGGTGCAAGTCCTCCATCTTATAGTCAGCTTTGACCTCTTGTCACCCTGGTCTGAATTAGGCTCATAAGATGAACAATGGCCTGAATAGGCTCGTTAGGGAGACAATAGTATCCATAGCCTTGAGGTGAACAATGGCCTAAGGTGCTGAAACCCATCAAGAATGGGTCCTTAGCTATGGCCTTGGTGGTGAAGGCTTTTTGATTTCTCTGGGCACTTTGGAAAGCACACCCTGATAAGTAGCAGATAGACTATGCCTGAGGCCACCACTTCTGTTGAGGGAGGGGTTTTCAATGCTCACATGAATGGCCTCCCTTACTCCTCTCTCAAACCACCTCTCTTCTTTGTCTAATTTGTGTACATCCTCATCTTTGAAAGAGTGCCCTTTGTCCTTCAAATGGAGGTGTACTGCTGATTCTTCTCCTTTTCCCACAATGGAACTCAGGGCGGTGGTGTTGGGGGTCCCTTCTGGCTTTGCCATTCTGAAGGCAACCTCGTGATCGTAGCCAGCTAGTTTTGACGCCCTCTTTCAGGGTTTTCCAGACAGAGAGGACCCAGAAGTGGTTTCCCATCCACTTCTACTGGGACCGTTGTGTCTGTATGTGCCCTGGGCCACCCCCACAGCTGGCCAAAAGCCACCCAGGCTGGTTCCTCTCCCATGAAGGCCATGCAGGGGATTCGAACCCCCAGCGTCTGCAGCCAGATCACAAAAAAACCCTGAGCAATGCAGCCTAAAGCATTGCAAATGCAAACTTTAAACGAAGCCTGCTTCTGGTCATTTATTGCTTTGAATTGGCCTGGAGTGACTCTACAGCCAAAGCTGTGATATGATCCTGTCAAATATACAGAAGTTAAGGACAAAAGGATAAAACAGAGTGCATTTCAAAGTCACCTCGCTTTTGTGCAAGGGGACAGGCTCGCTCCCTTCCTGCCAGAAAACTGAGGCAGCTGGAACAGATCCCATCAGGGGGTCTGGAAGGAAAGTTGAAAATCCATCAGGAAAGTTTTTGGGAAATGCCCGTTTGGGGATTTTTCTCTCTAGAAAACAAGTTATTGAAGATCCAGGTACTTTGAGGTTTTCTGTTGGGGTTTATTTTTCCGGCTGTCCTGAGCGGGAGTCCGCAGGCCAAACCTGTGGATGTGAGCACCGAAGCCCTAACTTTTTATGGCCTCTAACCTGTTTTTGTTTGTTTATTTTAGCAGAGATAAACGTGGAGAGGCAGCCAAGCGAGAGGGAGATCCAAACCAAGTCTTCCTGAGTTCTCAACAGGCGCCTTCCTCCCGCAGGATGGCAAAGCCTGAGGAAGAGCCCTGTGTGAGTCGAAAACTTGCCTCTGACAGGTGTTTCAGTGGTCTGGCAAGAATATCGCTCATCTCTGATGGAAGAAAGCCACGCGGCCATAATGCAACCGGGAAAGCATCCGTGCTGACAGAGATCCGGAGCAGATCAGAAGGAACAAGGACACAGAGAGAGGCGGCCTCCCAGGGGGGCTTTTCAGCGCACCCACTCTCCGGCTCTGACGTGAGGCAACGTGACACAACGATGTGCAGGCCAGAGGCTGGAAAGGTGCCAACCAGGTGAGCAAAAGCCATACGTGGCTGGCTCTGGCCGCATGGGACAGCGTGCCCCGGAAAGCCCACTCTGGCCTGGTTAGGTGATCCTAAATTTTCCAGATTGATCCCCTCCGTCCTCTTGGAATCCTCAGGGGTGGGGTGGGAGACCCCGGCTAGATGATGTCGTTGTATTCGGCCCCTCGGGGAAGCTGCGGGTTGTTGACCGTTTCGTAGACAGTTTTGATGCTCTGCTCTTCGCTCTGGCGAAAGAAAGGAAGAGAGATCAAGCACCATTGTTTCCTGGAGGGAGTGTAACCGCTTAAATAAACATTGGTTTGGACTGGGTGGTGGCCCTGCAATGCATGGTGCCATGCCCCCCCCATCAGGGACCTAAATGGAATTGTTTCCCCTCCAGATACGTATTTCCTTCAAACCTCCATGTCCGAACCACCAGACTTGCAAATGAAATTATTTCCCCCCCTTTCTGAAGTCCCCAAAAAGAAGCCAGCTGCTTTCCAACATACAGAGCTTATGTGACAAGAAACAGCCATCGATTCTCTTACAAAGAACGCCCGTTTCCAGCGAGACTGGTTAATCTCGTAGGTAGAATCAAGTCTGAGCTTCCGGAGGCTCCGTCTCAGGCGAGCAGCTGGCTTTTCGCAAGAGAAGCTGAGGTTTTTACCAGAATGCGGAGGCCGCATGATGTGCTGGCGGGGGAGGCAGAAGCACGCCCGTTGCGCTTGTGCACGGCCCCGGGTGCAAAGGTGCTCCCACAGGATGTGGAGTGTCACACCTGGGGTTTCACACTCACAGTTTCCGTTGGCTGCCACAACCACAAAACCAGTCACGTCAGCTGCCCGTTTGGGACTTTTGCTTCTTCGTTGCCTCCTCTACCTACTGTTATGAAGCAGAAGCCCCGCCAAAACAGCACCCACCTCTTGGGAGTTTGCGATCTCCGAGTAAATGGTTTTCCCGCCTGGCTTCGGGCTTCTCTGCCGGCCTTTCCACATCTTCTCATCATCAGTTTGCGAAGGATTCTAGCAAAAGAGAGAGAAGCCTGTTACAGGAAGCAAACTGGGCAGGATGTGGCCTTCCATCACTGGGACATTTCCCCCCTCCCTTGCATTTTGTGTGTGTGTGAGAGAGAGGGGGGAGGGAGGGAGGGAGCTCAAACCATATTTGGTGTGTATTTTCCCAGACTTTTAAGTTCTATTTTAGTTTTGAAACAAAAGAGACTAAGCCTTCAGCTTAGGGCAAAAGATTCCCCTGGATTAATTTATTTTAAGTTGCTGATTCAGAAATGTAGTTTGATAATTTCTTAAGTCACCCCCGTGAAGCATCCAGAAGTTACCCCTGTTTTCTGGGGACCTCTGTCCCTGGTAAAGGGGCGAGATTTGCATTTTAATACAGTACTCTTATTTTCACTCAGGGCCGGGGAGAACACACACCCCACCTGTTTCCTGGCCTTGTGGCCCTTTCTAAACTCTCTTGCTTTCATCAGATCTGAAATCAAAACAGATCAGAGACCTGAGTTCATGTCTACACTCACCCAGAAGCAAAACTGGTCCCTCAATCGGGTTATTACTCCCCCGCCCCCAAATGTCATTCTGATGGGTCTAAATCTCCTCTAATTAAAACTGCCAGTTTCCTACCTGTGCACAATGGTCCACGGTGGTGTAAATGGTCTGGATATTTTCGTTTTTCGCCTTAGCTGGCTTCCCTCTTGGCCGGGGTTGTGGCCTCCCTCCGTCCTGCGAGCAGAAGAAAACAGGAAACCCCGAATGTTCGCTCAGGCCTTTCTGACGTGGTATGTGATCCAGGCTCTGAGGACCTTCCAGGGGGACCCTTGTCTTCCTCCTTCCCTCTAACCTTTGCAGGCGAGAGAAGGCTTTCCCAGAGGTTGGTCCTAACCTGTGGAACTCACTGCCGCAAGGACGCCTGGCTTGCTCCCTCCCTCCCGCTTACCCTCGTTTCTGGTGCGTCTTTAGCCATGGATGAGGAAGGGGTTTCAAATAGATGGGTGTGATGTGGGTTTTTTTAATTTTAAGTATGCCTTGAACACCAAAAAAGTGTTTGAAATCTGATGATTGTGTTGAATTGTGCTTTAACATGATCACTGTGTATCTGTCATTTCTGTAGCCATTAATCAATGGCCGTCAGGTTGATTCCAACATAGGGAGACACAGGTAGGGTTTGGGATTCTGGTCTGTAACAGTGATGGTGAACCTTTTAGAGACCGAGTGCTCAAAATGCGATTCAAAACCCATTAGTCTTTCGCAAAGGAATGCCCTCCCTATTGAGATCCGCCTGGCGCCAACACTGATTACATTTTGGCGCCAGGTAAAAACCTTCCTGTTCCAGAAGGTTTTTAATTGATACAATATAGATTGTGGGTCCGCTGATGACAATTTTAGGATGATGATTTTAAAGAAGGTTTTTATTACTGTTTGATGATTTATTGATATTTTATTTATAACTATTTTAAACTGTTTTAATTCTTTGATTGTAAGCCGCCCAGAGACCTTTGGGTAGTGGGCGGCATATAAGTTGAATAAATAAATAAATAAATAAATAAATAAATAAATAAATAAATAAATAAATAAAGTGGCAATGCAGCAGTTTAACCTGAATCCAGGTGGGCTGTATTCTTGACCACCACATGTTTAGTTTTCTAGTTAAATAGTTAGGTGGCTGCGGAGAGAGAGAGGTGCCAAACTTTTCTGCATCAAAACATTCTCCTTCGAGCGTAAGGAGTTGCCATACAGGACATATAGTATTTGAATTGTACCGGGATGTGATTTAACAACTGTTATGTTGTTTTATTTGGTTGTTCTTAGTTTGCTTTGATTGTTCTTTCTGTTGTTTGTATGTGGTGTGAGCACATACAAGCGGCCTCGCTCTCAGATGGGTGGTACAGAATACACTAACTAACTAACTAACTAACTAACTAACTAACTAACTAACTAACTAACTAACTAACTAACTAACAACTAAATGTTTTTTTAACTTCTTGTGTTTGAAGGAGTGTAATTCTATCCACCAAAAAAAACTTTGGAAATGAGTCTATTTGTCTTAAAGTGATGCAATATTTTCTCTGTGTCTTGTCGTCCCCCACCCCACCCCTGGTATGACTTTTTTTGCCAATATGCAGAGATTTCCTTATGGCCTGGGCGTTTATTCCTATCATTTGTGGGGCCAACATCGCTAATGAGAATATCTTTTTCCTGCATCCTGTTTCACTCTGTCTCTGCCTATCACAACGTGCATCTATTGTGCCCAAAGCGGCATCAACTCAAGACCCATGAAGCTGTTTCAATGAGCAGCAAAACGTTTCAATATCCATCTCAAAAGAAGAAATAGAGGGTGTTTATACACGACTCCTAAGCTCCGCTGCAAATGGCTGCAAGCTCCGGAGCTTAAAAATGTTTCCCCACCAGCTCCGGAGTTTACAGGCGACCCCGCCCACTTTAGCGAGACCCAGCGCACTTTTCTTGTACCTTCTCTCTGGAGGTGAAAAATCTTTGATGCGGTGCAACAATAGTGAGTGCGGGGCTCTCCTCCCTTCTGTTTGCTGCTTTTTGGCTCCCGCCCCTTTAAGAGCTACTTAAGAGTTACTTAAGAGCTACTGGAATGTTGCCGGGGCAAGAGCCGGCAAGAGCGAGAGGCAGAATGGGAGGTGAGCCATGGTCTTTCTTCCTTTTTTTTCTCCCTCCCCTCACGCAGCCAGCAGCCAGGGTGGGAACACAGGAAGAGCGACAAGCCCCTAAGATCTCTGGTCTGAATTTAAGGGGCCAGCGGATCTTAGGGGTTGTGTAAAAGCGCCCCCAGTTGCCATGACTCAACTTCCAGCTCAACTTAATGCATGATTGTCAATAGATTATAAACCATTTCCTGCTCCCCTCTCTCTCTTTGAAAGATGCTGAAGCTTTCTTGGTCCTGATGCTGTCGGGACGAACCAACCTGATTCTCCAGGATGTCTCCATAAAAGCCGGGGTTCAAAATCCCCACTTGGTTGCAAAAAGCACTGGCAGGTGGGTCAAGTATACCCCATGGAAACCCTGCCAGGGCCATCATTGGGCACCGAAGGAGATGGGGCAGCAACCACTCTCTAGAGGGGATAGAGGACCTCGGGAAGGGGGGGGTGTCCCTTCGCAGTTTGCGATCCGGTGCTCAGGAGGACTTACCCTGGGAACATTTTCGACTTCCGCATAGAGGGTATGGCATGCCTCGTTGGCCTCTGCAAAGAAAATTATGGAGGTCAACCGAAGAGGTTCTCGTCCCGTCCAGAGGTCCCTAATTATCTTTAATAGTTTCTGGGGCACCAGTGGGATCACGGGTAGCAGCAACCGCATTGCATCAGCAAGGAACACCTTGCATGAACCTGCAGACTGGGGCCAGGGTGTCCTGTCTCCAACTCCAAAATATACAACCCTCTGGCTGTATATGACTGCGTTTATTCATTACTTTTATTTATTTACAATATTTTTTTTACCCCGCCTTTCTCCTTGGAAAGGCGGCTTACGACACTGAAGGACAACAGACAGATTCGGAGGCAATGCGAGGACAACTGTTACACCTCTGATCTCCCAACGAAGGCTACCCTGAAGGCTGAGAGATCGGCACGCCCCTGGATCTTTCCTTCAATTCGTAACTCCATGCTTCTCCCGGCTATGTTGAGCAAGGCAACACCCCATTATTGGTTATTGGATTTTGTTTGGCACATGCAGTTAATTAGCAATTGGAATTGAAAACAGTATGGTGTTAAAAGTAAGGAGAGGGTCTTTGCCAGCGGAAGGAGTCAGTCAGCAAGCGTGGCCGTTTAATCCAAAAATATACATTTATTTTGCCTTTAAAAAAACACAACACACAAGGGTAGGTTGCAAAATCAATCACGGGAAAACAGGGGTGGGTGGGTGCGAACACAGCGTATGTGTGTTGTACATGACAAGTGTAAGCTAATTTTGAATCCTCTTTAATTGGATATAAAGGAAAATAATTGCAGGAACAGAGCTTCTCCTGAACAGCGAGAAAGGATTGAATATGGACCCCAGTTTGCATGTTTTTTTTAAAATATGTTTGAGACGTAGGTAAGAGAAAGAATACTATCATCTTATGGAATCCACAAATGTATTCTTTGGGGGGTTTGTGGTGAGCCATTCACAGTCAAAGATTTTTTTAAAAAACAATGTGAGTTATTTTCAAACTCTGAAATTCAGCTGCACTATTCTGTAGAATATTCAGTTATTCAGGCAGAAAGAAAAGTCCAGGAGAGGTGGACTTTTTTGGGGGGGGGGGTTCATTCCGCTTGTCCTCTGCCAGTCCCTTGTCCCCAAGGAGCTTACAATTTTTCACAGTCACAACCAGAATTATCAATCGTTTCTCTGGGAAGAAACACAGCCCACCTGTCTCGGAAATGAGCTGGGTGAGCTCACAGATATTTACACTAGCATAAAATTGGTAGTTTTAAAAGCCTATTACAATTGGACCCCCATAGCTGAAGGGGATTGGTTCCGGAGGGGTCACGGATACTGAAATTCACAGACAATAGTGAATGCTAAATATAGAGTATTATAAAGATGGGGAAATCCACATTTTAAAATATGTATTATCAGAAACGTCACTAGAGGGCACCACACACGATACAATGTATAATGTTTGCCCCCAGCAGATAAGTGAATCCGCGGATATGGGGTCCAACTGTTATTTCAATTTGTTCCTCTTGTACTATTTTTTTCAATGCTAAAAACAAATAACAGGGATACTGGGAGTACTGGGGAGCTACTGGGAAAAGCCCAGTAATGGACCCAGGACTCACTCTTGGCTGTAACTCGAGAGCTACTTTGGAAAAGTTACTTTTTATTTTTCTGTGCCCCAGGGGAAGCTGCTTGGGTGGAACTGGGCAGCGGCCTAGCCAAGCGTCGGGCTACAATAGCTTCGCTATCTTCAAGATAACACAGGGCAACGGACCACCAGCGTAATGCAGGCGACCCATCTCAGCCGTCGGGAGCCCGGAGCCTTGGGATCCTGCCACTGCTAGGTGTGTGGAGCATGGGGTTTGTAGTCCCCCCTGCCCCCACCCACCCCCGGCAGAATGAAGGTGCGGAAAGGAGAGACAATTAAGGCACTCGGTCTGGGGTGTGAGAGACAGGGAGCCGAGGGAGGCAGGCGGGAACGCAGAGTCGCCGTGGGTGTTCGAGTGGGTGTTTGTGGGTGCGGATGGTCGCCCCCTCCCACAGAAGAGAGGGGTGTCCCCCTTGCCCCGAGGAAAAGGCGCGGACTCTTGCTCTCAAGGACCTGAAGCATCACCTGTCAAGCAACCGGGAAAGACATTTTTAACTACACAACCACGGGCTCGCTCAAAATTTCTTAGCCTTGAACGCTGAAACGCCTCAACTTGCCACCACGAAAGGACTATAGGAAGAGGTTTAAATAATCCAGGGATGCTCCATACCCAGATATGCTCCGGGTTATGGCCTTAAAAGCCAACCAACACGCCAGAAAAATGACACAACTGGAAATTGCAGGGTGTTGTTGTTTTTTCTGATTTAAAAAGTTGCAAAAATCCCCACCACCACCACCACCCCAGGAAGAGGAGAGCTGTATCCAGACCAACCCTGCTCTGATTTTTTTTTTTTGCATAAACATGGCAGCAATTGTGCAAATAATTCTTTTCAAGGTTGACCCCCTCCCCTCTCTTTCTATATATATATTTCAAGTTTGCTCAATTTCTCAGTTTCTGAGACATGCTTTCGTACTTCTTTGCTCAAAACCAGGCAGGAAGGGGGTGAAAATGAGGAGGTGGTTGTTTACCTGCAAAATCCAGATGTTTCCTGCCGGCAGCTGTGGAGAGAGGGAAGAAAAAGGCAAAAATGAAATGGAGGAGGTTATGGCTGGAATGACAAGTAGGCTATGATGGTTTCTCGCCTGGGCTAAAATTTAGGATTTTTCCTTTATTTTTAAATTAAAGCATGCTTCACTGTTTGATGTTCACATCCCCCAAAAGGTAAAAATCAGGGGCTTTTTTTTTTTACAACAAAAACACAATTCCTAAAATGCAGAAATCCAGATTTTAACCCCGTAATTTTCATCCTCTTTCACCAACCCATCCAGTGTCGATGTTTAAACATGTCTGAATATTTTCCCAATGTTAAAAGGTTCCCTTAAAAAGAGAAGTGATGCAAACCCCAATAAAATCTCCCCATCGCCAAGGGGTTATTTTGAGGGACAGAGATTTTGCTCTGGCTGGAAGTGGCCTGATTCTCTTGAGGAATGCAAGCGTTCCAGTGTTTGTGCAAATAATTCTTCCTTGGTTTGACCCTCTTGCTGGACCGAAACCCCTATAGTAAGAGACCTTAAGAAGATAGTTTGATTTTAAAAAAGCCAAAAGAACCAATGGTGTTCCTATTTATGGGCTCAGATTCCTAAAGGGGCCACTCTAGGACTACAAACACCAGATTCCCCAGCCCTTCAACTGCTGTTCTGTTTCTCATTTCTGTTTCGGGCGACTAGGAAGGAAGAGAATATATATCTCGTTTTTAGCAGGCATTTTTAAACAGAAGGCGGTACCTCGGTTCTTCCACCAGCACCCGAGGAAGACGGCGAGCAGCCCGAGCACCAGAAGGACACCAACGGCTATCCCTGCTTTTCGCCCCTCCTTGCCTGGATCTCCTAAAGGGGGGGGGGATACAATGACAGCACAGATGAGATATTCCAGTAGTCATTTCTGAAATCAGGGTGACCCTGTGGTTGCAGACATCCTTGTGAAATGGTTCCTGAACATACGTGTCCCCGTGCGTGGGCACAAGGTCCCGTGCAGCTGGTGCCATCGTCCCAGGGAACACACACTGCTAGACCTGAGGTGTCACCCTGCAGATGAAGTCTTGCAAGGGGGACGTTTTGCAACAAAACATGCTAGAAATCCCAACAGATGGCCAGGATTTAAATTGCCCGTTGTCCTGCACAAAAAGCCAAGTCAACGTATGAGCCTCCGATTTCTAGCACGCCCTTGAAAGGAAGCGAAACAAACAATAAAATATAAAGAGTTTCCACCTGGAAGCCGTCTTAGACGGGACCGAATCATTCCGAGATCAAATCTACAAATTGACAGTCAGACCTCAAGAGAGAAAATTGGGACTCCCTCTCTCTGTGTGGGAGGGGGGATTCCTTTCTTTTTGGGCGGGATCCAGCCCAATAAATCCTGCTCCTTCTTGTTTTGCCTTTTTTTTGGGGGGGGGGTCCCTGCCAAACATCTCCCCCCCACCTTGGGAAGTTGCATCCGAAAGACAGGGCCGCAGGACAACAGACATGTCAGAATTTAAAGAACGGAAGCCTTAAGAAAGCCAGGAAGTCTTTTCGGGTTTTCCACCTGCCCCTCAAAGCACCTGAGAAGTTTGCTTCTCTAGCTCAGCTTTAGAGTTTGGGAACTTTTTTTTGGACTACAAACACCATACTCCCCAGCAGGGGCTGCAACTCCTCACCTGCCCCCTTGTGGTCCTCCCCTCTCCAAGATGTGAGATAATAGAGCAAGGCCCCTTTAAAATCTGGCAATCCGGCCAGTTTTTAAAAGATATGCTCTATTTGGTGTTTTACAACCGCGAGTTCGCAAAATAAATAAATACACAAATAGACACAAAGCACAGCCAATTTACAAAAAGAGCCAGAAAATAAGAGATAAGCTGAAACAGATGACTCATTACCTGATTGTACCCAGATGCTGTTTTTTTTCCGAATATGTCCTTTGATGTTTTAAAATGCTTTACAATTATTATGGTATAATTAATAATTGGTTGATCTCCAATTATAATTGTATAATTACCTGATTCATCCATAATTATTATCATACAGTTAATTGACTGATCTGTAATTATTATGGTACAATTAACTGCCAGATCGATTTGATTGATTTGTAATTACCTTGGTAGGTTTCATTGCTGTTTTACCATGTAATTTGTTGCAATTTAAAGTGCCACTAGTTTTACTATTGTGAGCCATCTTGGGTGCTCTCGCTAAGAGAAAGGCAGCCTACAAATGGAAATGAATGAATGAATGATAGTATTCCAAATAGATACATACATAAAAATACTACAGAGAAGTGATCCCACCAGCTTAGGGGTAAGTTTCAGGTGCATTGGTGTTGGTTTGTTTTAGATTCCCTTGTTTGTCATTAAAAAAACAAACAAAATAGATATTATACAAAACAGACATGGGACATTAAACCACAAATGCAGAAAGAGTGAGAAAACAGACTGAAGCTGAGCAAAAAATCCACTAATCCAGAGTTTTATCTCATCAGATAATATTTTAAAACTGCAGATTTGGAAGGGACCCTCCCAACCTCAGGCAAGCGCTTTTAATCGGAGCTGCGAAAATATATGCTTTTTGGACTACGGTGCCCAGAACCCCCTGTCTGCAAAAGCTATACATGTTTCCCAGGCGTTGAGTGGCACAAAACATTCCCATTTTAATCAGGATCATCATGGGAATCTAAGAGAAGGCCCTGGGGTGATATTTGGGGCCATGGGACGCATAAAACTATAGGTTTGGCATCCAACAACATTTTCCACTGAGCAGGGAAAATCATGCCGGCGTAGTGCGGTGGGACCATGTGGCTGGCCCCAGTGTGTGCCAATGGCCGGCCGTGATCCCCTGGGATCGCCAAAGGCAAAGTGACCCAAGCAAAACGTGGAAGCACTATAGGATGCTGGCGTGAAGTCCCGATTCACTTGATCTTGGCTTTGAACGTGGTGGGAACGAGGAAAATGGGAGCCACGTCAGCAAAGGTTGCAAGGGAGAGCCTGTGGAACTCTCCACCTCTTGATGGTAAATCAGCCCCTTTCCTCTTATCCTTCTGTGGGCAGAGAAAGACCTTCCTATTCAGGGCTGATTTGGGTCAAACGAGGAGCAATTTTGAAAGACAAATTCGTTTCCTTTGCCAGATTGAGGCTCCGCATTCTGTCAGGATATTTTGGCCACCGTCCCTGCGACGTTCTCCTCACCCTGCATTGTACACTGCTTTTTCTGTTGTCTTTTTTTTCCAGCCTGAAAGGAGGGTCTGTCTTTTTTAGTGACAATTCCTAGAGAAAAGCATGGTTTCCGGGTTTTCATTTATTCCATTTGGTTGGGAGGTTTTAATTATCAATTTAATAATAATAATAATAAGCACTGGAATTTTATTCCATAAATATTTCTTCACAGTGACTCGGGGAGATAAGCAAGTTTCTTATGGGGGGAAATGGAGCGGATTTTTCCCAGGAACCCCCCGAATTTGTTCTTATTAAAACACATTAAAAAGGTGACGTGGAAAATTCATTTATCCTATGAATGTCCTGTGTGAGGGCGCAACTTTTAATGTGGGATGCTTACAGGGCTTACATCCTCGTCCTGTGATGTCTGTTTGAATTGGCTTTATTTCAGTATTTCTGTATCCGTTGGGTTATATTTGAATATTCTAGTTTATTGTGCATTCTGTTATATCTGTTATTTAATTCAGTTCTAAGAGGACTGAACTTTGGACTCAGCATTGGGAGAAGGGCAGGGAATAATTTGCACAAATGTAAATGCATGCAAATCAATAAGGATGTTTGCATGATGGTATTATTTTGAAGTATGACTTCCTTGTGATCCAACAGCTGACCCAGCCTGGGCGGGTGACTCTGCTCCCCCCCTCCTTCCTCAGAAAGGTTTCGTCAGGGCAATCTTGTGACTTTTAAGATTTTAAAGGGTGGTGCCTTGGTGCAACAGCCTTACGGATTCGGTCCGATCCCGATGGAAAGACAGCACCCTAAACTTTTTTAAAATTCACTTTTCCTCGTCATCACAGTCATGGAGGGTCTTGGGGTCTCAGGGCAACATATGTTTTTGGGGCCCAATGCGTTTTTTTTCTTTATGGGGTGGCTTTAAAGCAAATCTATGCTGGAGGGCTACAGAAGGGGAAGAGCAGGGTTCTCACCCTCCCAAGTCACCATGATTCCCCAAAAGCCACTTTGTGTGCTCTGTAAAGATTTAGGGATGGCCTATTCAGAGGGGTCCTTAGCAGCTTAAGACTGCCCCATATTTTTAAATATATATATATTGTGACCACTAGAGGGCACAAAGAAGCATTTTCAGGTTTTAAAACCCCCTTTTTGGTAAGAAAATAATTTTGGGGGGTGGGGGCTCGTGGGAGAGGTTGTGGCCACTCTGGTGAAGCCAGCCAAGTCCCCCCCCTTCTCTCTCCTCTTGAGTATTCGTGTCTCACCCAGATTTGGGGTGTGTTGATCAGGATTTCCCTGGATGCCTGTTTCCGGAACCCGCTGGACCTGCAGCCGTTCCATCCCCTGCTTGCTTGACCACCTCTATGACCCCACAAGGGACCACCCCACAACACCCCCCCAAATGCTGGGAATTGTGGGCCTTCAACCCTCCGGGAGTGAGACGCTGCTTCCACGTTAGTCCCGGCCAACCGGGCAGCAGGAATACCTGCGGGCGTCAGTCGGAACCAACGTCTCCCATCTCTGTCCTTGGCTTCCCTCAGGATTGGGGGAGGGGGAGAGAGAAATGATTTGGGATTTGGGGGAAGATTTTGATGTGTGTGTGTTTGTGTGTGTCAGTGCTGGTGGGGTGCAAAGGTAAAGAACGGAGGGGGAGCTCACCATCTTTAAGGGGTGGCACTGTCATAGATCTTGCGGTCGGATCCACGGCTGGCGTTGAAGAGACAAACGGCGAGGGCAGAAGAGCAGAGCGGAAAGAGAGAAATGTCAGACAAAAGGGTCCAGTGGCTTTTGAGAAACCCCAGTTTTCCTCACAGGGCCGGGTTTTAATAAGCAGGGCCTGTTACCTTCCCTGGCTACCTTCGGTGTCTGTGCCATTTGTGGGCTGTCATGTCCCCTCCTTTGCTGAGCATCCCATGGAAACACCGATTTCTAGTCTTTATGGGCCCCGTCTCTACACAAAAAGTTTACAAAATCCTGAAGAATTTGCTCTTAGGACATGTTTCCTTGACTGGCATGGGAGTCTTGGTCGTCCCTGTGACCCAAAAAAGTATGGTGTGCAGTTTTTCAGCAATACCCTTGTGCTGGATTTCTGTAATCGATACCCTGTGGCAGCCAGAATCCTATTGCGTCTTTCTGCCAACTTAACGGTGGTGGCTTAACTTTTGGCAGCCGTTTGCCAAAGGGTGAGAAGTTGGAGGATAGATTTCCCATCGCAAACGGAGTCACCCAGTCCGTGTGCAAACTCCCACACTACTTCCTAGATTTAAAGAGAATTCAGGGCCAAAAATTATGTGGTGGAACAAACGGGGTTCCAGACTTTTAAGATTTTGGGTTTGTGCAATTTCCTTTAGCTTCAGAGCTGCTCACAAGTTAACTGCGGTCAAGTGAACCTTCCCAGGTGTGAGATTTTTATTCTGAATGAACCACTCGGAGCATCACCGATCATCCTTCCTATAACGACAGAAGTGCAGTTTTCTTCGGAAGACAGGAAGACTTACCTTCACAGATTTCCTGTACGGACACCCTCCGGGATGCCTCGCCAATGGGGTTCCTGGCCTGGCAGGTGACATTCGGGTCCTCCTCATTGACGCTGAGTGCCAGGAGAGCAAACTTTCCCCAAGGCTCAGCCTGGCTGGCTTCTGCCCAGCTGACCGTGGCATCCTCCTCCTCCCCTGTGGAGCAGTTCAACTGCCTGCTTCCGTTCCCAGTTTTGTGACAGTGGACCGCCAGGTCAGCCTCCGACAGGCGCTCTGCATGGAAAAGGGAAGAGATAGGATGCATTTATAAACACTAATTGTTGGAAGATAGAAGCATGGAACTAAATTAAACATGGAGTGGTATCATGTCCAGCTACTGAAGAGGAACTAGAACAGAAATACGGGAATATAAGGTTCTCCTTCTTTTCCCCTTATGTTTTTCTTTTCCTGTTTTTTTTTTGGGGGGTTGTGTGTGTGCTAAAGATAATTGAGTAGTATAAACCAATTAGCCTGGAACTTCTTGCTCAGTTACTCCAGTGGAATAGAAATGATGCTACTTTCAGACAGCTGCAAATTTCTGAATCCCTTCTTGGATTCTTCATTTAGGAACATGTTGGATTCTTCCGGTAAGACAGGCTGTAAGGTGTCCACTTTGAACCTGAAGAAGGGACAGGTTTGTTTTTCATGTCTTCATCGGCTAGGATGTGGGGCTATGGTCACTCTCAAACTACAGGAAAAGAGATTCCATTTGAACATTAGGAAGAACTTCATGACAGTTAGAGCTGTTCGGCAGTGGAATATGTTGCCACAAAGGGTGGTGGAGTCTCCTTCTTTGGAGGTTTTTAAGTAGAGGCGGGATGGCCATCTGTCAGAGTTATTGTGATGGGGTCCCTGCATGGCAGAGGGTTGGACTAGATGGCCCTTGAGGTCTCTTCCAACTCTATGATTCAATGATTCTTCCCAAAAGCTCTCCCTGTATGTCTCCTCCATTCTGGAAGATGAAACTTGATGGGGAAGCCCCGAAGGGAGGGCGTATAAAGTCCTGGGCCATTTAAAAGCCCGCCCTGTGCTCTGAAGGATGAGAAGGCGTGGCCATTTCTCAACAAAAAGGGCCAATAAAACCTTGCTTAGGGTGGTCGCCCACTCCTGGCCTTTTGCATCAATGGGGCTTAATGGAGGGCGTCTCAAACCCCACTGAGCCTTAGCAACTGACTACACTGAGCTATAGGATTTCAGCCACGAAAATGGGCAAATTAGATTTATAAATATGGAGTGATAGGGTCCAGAAAGGCCATTTTAAAAGCAAAGCTGGGCAAGACTTTTATTGTACTAAACAGCACTTTAAAAGGGGAATTGGAAGAATTCATCAGTTGTGGGGGCGGGGTGCGCGCAAAGCCAGGGAAGGACAGAGGGAGAGAAGGAGGACATGGGATTCATCCAATCTCCCTGGAGGTGCCCAGGCTAAGGATATTTTTCTGGCTGTCTCTCCAAGGCAGCCAACGCCATTTCAGGGCGTAGGTAACTAGAGATTCCCATGAAGGTTCATATCTGGGCAAGGGGAATGTTGACTCCCCCGCCCTGCTCCATCTCCACCTTTGGTGACATCCAGTCAACTGAAGAGTTCTGGAGGACTCCAAAAGTGTCTATGCTTCTTTTCGCAGCTCAATGCAGGGACCATCTCCCCTTGTTTTGCTTCCAAAATACTTACTGTACACCTTCAGCTCAAAGGTTTCCTTCAAGGGTTCTTTTCCACCAACTAGCTGGATCTGTGCCGTGTACTTTCCGGAGTCACCTCGGCGTAAATCTCGGACTTGCAGCCCTTGGCAGTCTCCGGAGGCATTGAGGCGCCTTTCTAAGGCTGGGAGCAACACAGTAAATTTGCAAGGTTTTTCTGCTGGGTCTAAAAGGGCCATATTGGAAGAGTCCCCGTTTGCCTCCTTTTTAAGCCAGGTGATGAATGTGAAGGATTCAGAAATCTTCAGCTGGAAAGTGGCCGATCCCCCCAGAGCTCCAATCACTTCCGTTGCATCTTCTTCTCCGGAGGATGCTGAACCTTTGGGAAGAAGAGAAAAATGAAGTGTCAGGACTTTAAACACTTAATGAGCTAAATGTGAGTTACCTATTACTAAGATCTCTGGCCCTCCTGCAAATTTCCCCTCCACCAAAGATCTTAAGGGCCTGCTCTTGACCTTGGGTTCATTCCTCCCTTTCAGAGAAAGAGGCCTTGCTGGGAAATGCAGCTCACCTGGAGCCATTAAAGCTTGTCAGTGGCTCCATTTCTCTTCATCATTCAACTCTTCTGCTGAACAGCATTTGAGGTGGTCCCACCTCTTCTCTTAAAGGGGATGGGAGGTGTTCCCTCCCAACTTTGCCATGCTCTGATGCCAGGGAGCCCAGACCTCTGACCAGAACAGAAGGGTGCCCTGGAAAGGGGATTTTCAAACACCTCAAGCAGTGGCCAAAAAGTCCTGCAGCTGGGATCTGGCTTAGGTGGGTGGGGTTGCCTTCTTGGGTTTCGTTTGCTGCGGAACCGTTCAGGGAAAGATGATCACCGGAGAGCAGTCCTGCAAACTGATTCGGAGCTGGTGGGAAAACACTTGTAAGGTCCGGAGTTTTAGAGCAGCCATTTGTCTCCACGGACGGAGTTTGATTATTTTCCCGTGGCCCGGGGTGGGGGTAAAGGCTCTTAATGAGCTAAATGTGAGTTACCTATTACTAATCCTCCCCCTCTGGACCCTCCTGCAGGGATTTCCCCTCCACCCAGTGATTTTCTCCAAGTGCCTGCTCTTGACCTTGGGTGAAAAATAATCTGCGTGCCTTTCAGAGCAACGGAAGGCCTTGCTGGGAGCAGCGGGACCCCTGGCCCTTGTGCCATTAAAGCAAGTGTCAGTGGTATTCAAATGTCCAGACAAACAGCATTCAACTTAAGAGCTGACTTAACAGCATTTGAGGTGGTGCTTCATCCCTTGGCAGGGGCTGGAGTAGAAGATCGCAGGTGTTCCCTCCCAACTTTGCCATGCTCTGATGCCAGGGAGCCCAGACCTCCTTGGCAAAACGGAAGGAGGGTGCCCTGGAAAGTGGGACAATAAAACAGCCACAGCCAGTGGCCAAAGACAGTCCTGGTCAAGCCCTTGAAGGATCTGACCCTGGTATTATTCTCAGGTGCTTGCCACCTTCTTGGGTTTCGTTTGCTGCGGAACCGTTCAGGGAAAGATGATCACCGGAGAGCAGTCCCCTTGTGTAAGGCAGAGAGACATGATTCAAGGAGCAAGGCAGCCATGATGAAACTCGGCAGTTTGAGTTTGCCGTTTCATGCAGTCACTTGAAAGGAGGGCCCAGTAAAACCCCTCAGATCGGGGTGTAATGCAGAAGAAAGACAGATAAAAGTGGACAGAAGAGATGGAGGGATGCAGATGATGGTGTAATGAGGCAGTGGCATGACACTATTTTGCACACCTAGAGAGATGCACCAGAACAGCTCAGTTTTGCTCTGAGGTGCAGGCCCAGAAAAGTAGCCATTTCTGCAGATTTGAGACAATCAGCAAGAAGCACGTGTCACTTCCACTAGTTTGACATTAAAAACATGGTTTCACTCGGAGGGATGGTGGGAGGACGATCACTAACATGAATGAGAACAGCAGTCAGGCCAAAAAGCCAACCCACCTACAAAATGAAAATATATTTTTCATTTTTCAGAATATGGCTCCTTGCACACTCGTGACCTCTGAAACCTCTTGAACCTGAGTCTGGTGGTGTGGGTGCATTTCACACACCCTTTCTAAGATGCTGTCTATTTAACAATATCCCTTTAAAGGAGAAAGCCGAGGTACTAACATTAGCAGAATTTCATTTGCAACGAATTACAGTAATCCCTTTATACAAGGTACCACTTTAAAATAAATGTTGCAATGTGGTGCCATGTTGTATCTAGGCAATAACTTTGAATTGATTAATTGCCTTTCTTTTAAGGACGTTGTTTTGCTGTTTCCTGCATGCAAAGTGCAAAAAGGAGAGGTTTTAAGAGAGGGAAGACAGCAAAATAAAAGAAGCTTGGTTGAAGGAAGTGGTCCCTTGCTGAGGCCGGCAAACGCACCCCCTGCAATTTCCTTTGCTGCTCTGAGGTGGCCACATCCTGCTTGCGTTCTTAGCGATGCAGAGAAGCTCCTACTCTAGATGTGTAAAAACAGTGCATTGCGAGCAAGGACAGGTTCTCGAAATGTGACATGTGGGAGGATCAAGGCAACCCTGCTGCAGCTTGGCAGAGCGAGGTGGTCCCTGCTGCTGCTCCTCAGGAGATATATGGTGAGAAATATCGTATCACCGGCAGCCAAATAGCTGGGTGCTTCTGCCTTATCTAGAATTGCTGCCCAGCCTTCTGAGTGAGAGACAGAGGAGCCGTAATCTCCACCCTAACCAGTGACACCCAGAGGGCCTCCAGTTTTGGGAAGTGCTGGAGATCCATCCTGGGTTTGAGTCCGCACTTTCTTTCAGGACAAATGTCCGGCACTTCAGACCATGGCTACAAAGTGTCAAACCCTGGGGTGGACTCACAACACCTCTGGAACTGGAGTCATCACCCCATGAGGCTGCTTTCAGCCTAACATCAAGTTCCTAGCCCTCATGGAGCACCCACTCAACTCATGGATGGGCTGCTAGGCCTCTGTAGGTTTTGGGGCAGGACCCTCCCCAAGCCTTACCCAAAATGCCACCGAGGACTGAACCAAATTGTGGCATCTGAGACACAGAGCAGATGCTCTGCCAGGGACCCATCAGTGCAGCTGGAAGTAACTAGATTCCTGTAACTTGTTACTTCATGGTTGGTAAGGGATGGAATGAGTAGTTGCAAAGTGGGCAGGTGTAGAAGCACCTCACGCCCCATGTGCCCGCTGAGAAGGTGTTTTAAAAAATGGGACTCATCCCCTACTGCATCCTTGAAGACACGTTCCCCACCCACTCTTGGTCTGAATCCATGGGGTCATTGTGCATTTCTGGACTTTCTTTCTTTTTAAAAGCGTGGAAATCCCTATAAATGGGGAAGCACAGCTCAAGTGACAATTGTGCAGAGTGTAGTCATTGGGGGAACTGGCAGTCAGGAGGTTATTACTGGTAACTTCCTTTTAAACTTATTTTTAACCTTTTAACCTTGAAGAATATACAGTATATAATTGTAATCTGCTTTGTATACTTCCGCTCCTGGTTTCGGTCCGACTTGTTGTGGGTCGTCACGATTTTGGATTTTTGAAAACCAAAATGGGTAGAAAGGAAGGGGGACGTAGATTTTCAGAAAGCTGCTCTCGGCTCGAGAACAGGCAGGCAAGCATATTCAGGCATTTATTTGAATTTCTTGTCCAAGACCAGACTGTTGCTCAACCTCTATTTGAAGGGAAAAAGACAGAGGAGCCAGCAAACGCTGGAGATATCTCAAAACTGCACGAGGTGGCTTTTGAAGGAACCAAAACCTTATCACTTCCTTCGCTGAGCAGGAAACCAAGATGTGGGGCCGCCCTAATCTTACGAGGACAGCTGGTTTTACTGTTAGGTTTTTTTAAAAATTAGCTACAAAGTCCCTTCAGTATTAGGATACATCCCAGGCCAAATTAGAGTAAACTAACCTGCAATGTCCGCCTTGCAATGGAAGGGGGTGGGGCATTTTCCCTCCAGAGACGCTTTGCCTTCAACGCTCCATGCCAGAGTGATCCGGCTTGGGAACGAAGCCATTTTTTAGTGTCCCTTGGACTGCCATTCCCAGAAGGCTTCACCACCAGCTGTGCTGGCTGGGGATTCTGGGCATGGCAAGCAACTTTTAGATTACCCAAGGTTGGGAACCGCAGCTTTCCAGCTGAAGCAATACACTTCCAACACGCCACAGTGAGAAAGCCTAGGACACATCCAACGTGCCCCACTGGTCTATAGGGACAGGTATTCCAGAAAGAAATACTGAGGTTTTAAAGAGACCACCTCCCTTTTGCTGATGAGCTTTGTACTTTTTCAAACAGACCAAATGAATAAATCTCCAGGGCTCGGGAAACCTGTTTCAAGTCATCCCAAAATATCTATATTTTGGCCAGTTCAGGTTGACAGCCTGTTTTGGACCGAGTGGATGTACCGTTTGGGGGTGGGGTGGGGGGCTAGCTGGTTAATGCTGAAAGGGAGAGATGGTTTTAAAAATTAAATTAAATCAATTTCAATTATTATTCAAGTTCCATTCATCCACCAATTTTAAAGAATCCATAGTTTCGGTTGGGACCGGAACTAGACCGCACATTTGAATTTATATTCTATTGCCCTACTCAGTGTGAGAAACAATATGGAAAAAATATCTCACACCCGGTTTTCATAATTTTAATTTCAGTCTCCATAACATCGAAACCCAGGATTTCAAAGATGCATCTATGCATCTACGCATCTGCACCATGAGGCTCTATAAGAGCCTCGTGGCACAATGGTTAAATGACTGTCCTGCAGGAAAAACTGTGCTCATGACCTGGGGTTCAATCCCAGGTAGCTCAAGGCTCATGGTTGACTCAGCCTTCCATCCTTCCGAGGTCGGTAAAATGAGTACCCAGCTTGCTGGGGGGGGGGAGGTAATGTGTAGCCTGCATAGTTAAAAAAATTACTGTAAACTGCCCAGAGACTACTTGAAGTGGTATGGGGTGATATATAAACAGAACACTTTGCTTAATTAGAATTTGGGTGGCTGATTATGTGCAGATCTTTATTTACTAGCATGCATGTCTATGCCTGGGATTCCCCCTCCCATGAGTTCAAGCCATGTGCCTGGATCTGCTCTGTCCCCTTTTAATGGCACCGAACACCCCTGCAGGGAAGGCCGGCCGGGGACCAAGAGGCTGGCTGGGGTTGCCAGGCGAGGGTCACACCAGGGACGGGACCTGGACCCCAGAGGTCTGGAGGTCATTCAGATGTGTGGGTCCTTCTAGGAGGCGGGGGGATTCTCATCACCAACTGTGGGTGGCCAAGGCAGGATTCGAACCCGGGACTTCTGTGTCCTTATCTCTCCTTCCATCCCTTACACCCCCCTCTGGTTCTTCTGGCCTAAGCCTTTGGCCTCATTTTGCTCCAGAGAGGAAGAAGGAAAGAGAACGGATGCCCGGCCGAAAGGACCATCTCTCTCTCTCTCTCTCTCTCTCTTCTTAGGACACAGATGCTTGCACATAGTTTTCGCACAACAAGATGCACCGAAACGTGAGGAGCCCAAGGCAGAGAGGGCGAGGGAGTCTTGCCTCACATTTTGGAGGGCGATCCCCCCCCCCGGGAAGACCTTTGGGCATTTCCTTGCAAAATAATTGAAGCCAAGAAGAGCCTTACCTGGGTTCAGCAGCAGACCGACGGCCAGCGCCAACCACCCAAAAAGGTGCCGGCCTTGCATTCTGCGCACCTCTTGCTCCCCCCCGCGGTTTTGCACGCTGGGGATGCACCGCTTCAGGCGGTCTTCCTTGGGCCCCCTCTCCAGAGGTGGCCGGGGGTGTCCCCAAGGCCGGGGGTCTTGCCGGCCACCTCAGCCACGTCTTGAGGGAGCATCGTGGCACTCCATCTGGGGGAAGCAGCAGTTTCTGCCGGGCTTCGCCAGAAGCTGAGTTGGAATGACCCCCCCCCACACACACACACACTTCCCCTTTATAGGGCCACCCCTGCCACAGTCCCTGATGGCCACGCCCTTGCCAGAGCCTTGCTGTACCAAAAAAAAAAGCCCCTTCAGAAGTTATGGAGCAGGGTTGATTCTCTGGGAGAAGTTTAAATAGATCCAGAAAAGGCCGAGAAAGAGAGGAGCCATGCGCTGAAGCTGTTGATAAAAAACTTCCTGCTGTCTCGACTCTCGAAGGTGGGAAGCAGACCAGATACGGGCTGTGGGGCTCTGAACAAAGGGTGTCTTTCGATTCTAAACCGCCGCGTGTCTAAATGTCATAGTTATGCATAAACACCACCGTTTTCTGAGATATCTGAAAGCCATATATAGTCACGGCACATAGAGAAGCCGCGCAGAGCCCCAAATTTGCCTCTCCGTTTGGAGAAAGGTAGGGACATGTTCTCATTCATTGTTCAGGGACGGCCACTTTTGGGCGCCTCTTTCCCCTTTTTTATGCTTAGAAAAAAAGTGGTTTATTAATTTCTCTCTCTCTCTCTCTCTGCTGCCTTCTTGGGAGCAATGACCGCAGCAGGGTTGGTTTTTCCCCTCTTCTCCAAATGATTCCCAACATGTTGGTTATATGGAGCATCTTTCTTTCGATTTTGAAAGGGGAAAGACAGGGGTTCGCTCTTCAAAATAACAAGGCAAAGGAACCATCTCGGGGAAACTGGCCCACGTCCCTGGAAATCATTCCAAATATTTACGGTCCGATCCCTGCAGTCCCGTCCTGGTTTCCGGTGTCTCAGGTCATTCCCCTCTCCTTGCTGAAAAAAACAGTGGAAAAAGATATTTAACTGTTGGTTGTGTCAAGCACCCTCCCACAGTTGGTCACTGGATGAAGGAAAAGGCACAGAAATGTCCTCAGCGGCCCTCTGGCATCCTCAAATGTCGTGGCTTCGTAGAGGGAGTATGTCCATCTCGTAGTTTGGTCTTCCTCTTTTCCTGCGGCCTCCCACCTTTCCCATTACGACCCCCTTTTTAGAGACCGCCCTGCTTTCTTGAGAGGCGTCCAAAGGTGGGCGATCTCTGTTTCATCCTTTTACCGCATCCTTCAGGCTTACAATGATTTGATCCAGCGTCCATGTCTTGAATGCACTGCCATGCTCTGTAAATATGGTGCTGTCCTTCCGTCAACAATGCAGGAAGGGGTTTCATCTCAAGCGCCTTCTGAAAACCCAGCCTCGGCTACCCTCCCAGGCGGAGACGTGGCCCGTGTTGGCAATTCTGATGAAGCAGCCAAAGTGACAGCCACCCCTCGACTTCTCTGCTGGTTTTCACCCTCTGGCACGCTGGATCTTGGCCAGTGTAAACCCTGATCAGGCACAAAAAGGGAACTGAGAGGTTGCACCCGTCCCTTTCCCGGCACAGTCTGTGGTCTCTTAGCACCCCCTGCTGCCTAACCCCGGAGGCTTCTTAAAACGTTCCTGGCCTTCTTCTGCACAAGATTTCCTGGCCCGCTGTTGGCTTCTGCAGCTCAAGACATGGGCCACCGGCCCCCATGGGCTTATGCCACGCAAAAACAGTGGGTCTGAGGGGCTCCCACAGGCCTCCTGGTCGCCCAAGAGGAACAGAGCGCCTTCAGGGGAGAACCTGTCCTCTTGCCCAGATCCCTGGCTTCATCCCTTCTGCTCCTCCAGGGGACGGAGATTGGCAAGGATGTCTTGGGCTCAAGAATCAGCCCCTTGCCGTTCCGCTGAGCTTCGGACGGGATCCGGCACAGTCGCCCGGGCCCTCTGCTCCCTGTTTTTCATTCACCTCTTTTGTTCGGGTCTCCCCGTCACTCCACGCCTCGTGTCTTCTGGGGACCATCTCCCATTCGAAACCTATCCTCGGCACACGTGTGGAGACAGAGACAGGCACATGTGTGCACCCCACAGGTTGCACATCACACCAGTGTGTGGAGGACACAAAGAAAAAGAAAAAAACAACGTGTGTGTGTGTGTGAATTGGGAGCAGACGCGTGTCTGCGAAGGCAGGCCCGCACCCACTCCTACGAGCACACGTCAATTAGGCAAGGACAAAAGTAGACCGCCCGCATCCGGCTGCAATCCTTGATATCGTCACAAGCACAATGCAAACAAACCTGGTCCATATCGGCCCAGCCGTTCCCCAAAAAGATATGGCTGAGAAGCTCTGGTTCCTTTCCCTACAAGCGAACAGGCTTGGTAACAAAGGTTAGGGGTGATGGACCGTGGATTTAATAGTTTGTTTCCCCTGGACATGTGCCCCCCCCAAGCCTCAGCAAAGTAGGGGAAATGGGGCAACCCCTTACTCCCCAGTAGACCAGACCTTGGCACACTTGGGGGTGGGTGGGGGATCATCTCATATTAACCCCCTTTCCATCACTGCATTGTTCCCTGCACAGCCAAAAGGGCACCAGGAAGTATTTTCTCTTTCCCTCTCTTTCCGTCCTCCTCCTTCTTCTCTCTCTCTCTCTCTCTCCCCCAAAAAATAAAGGCTCCTCCACCTCAATATCCCCAACCCCTCCATTTTCCCAATTCCTTCTTCCTTCACGTATCTCAAGGCCTGCCTGGACAAGGGTACACACCGCCTCCATGCTGGGGGAGTGACCTCCAATTCAAATCAAGGACCATCACCCTGCCACATGGCAAGACCAGTTCAAACTGCTTGGTTCCCCTGAATGGATTTTGCCAGAGGGAATCTTCTCCTTCCTTCACAGAAGAGACAACGGGCTGTATGGGGCACCTTCTCCTGCTTAGCCCTCCAGCCCCCAGCTCAAGCACCTGGACATCACATTCCTTTGCATCTAGACCAGGGGTCCTCAACCTAAGGCCCCGGGGCCGGATGCGGCCCCTCAAGGTCCTGAATGTGGCCCCCGGGACCAATTGCAACCTCCCCACCTACCCCTTGCTTTGCAAGCAAGCCAGCCTCCACAGCTGCTTCTATTGCTGAGGCAGTTCAAAGCAGTGGGCTATGTCACTTCTCCCACTCCCCCCAACTACCGCCCAGATGATCAGCATGCTGGCTAGTGGGGCATCCAGAGTGGGAGGCCTACGGCAAGGTCCCCCCCACACACCTCCCCCCACCGCCCAGATGGTCGGGGCAGCGGGTGCAGCCGAATGGGGCAATTTAAAACCGGAAGGCTGCGGCAAGGTCTCCTACTCCCTCCATGGCCCTGAGCCCCCACCACTGCTCCTCCTGCACCCTGCCCACCGGCTTGTGGTCCGGCCCCCAGTGGTGTCTGTGGCGTGGTGAACCGGCCCGCTGTTCAAAAACTTTGAGAACCCCTGGACTAGAGGGAAGCTCTTCTCCCTCTCACAAAATACCAGAACTAGGGGACATACACTCAAATTGAGGGCTGGCAGAGTAAGAACAGACAAAAGAAAATATTTTTTCACCCAGCGCCTTGTTAGTCTGTGGAACTCCCTGCCACAGGAGGTGGTGATGGCATCTGGCCTGGATGCCTTCAAAAGGGGATTGGACCGATTCCTGGAGGAAAAGTCTATCACAGGTTACAAACCATGATGGAGATGTGTAATCTCCAGGCTTAAAACCAGGGTACTTCAAAGGCCAGATGCAGGGGAGTGGTATCAGGAGACAGATATCTAGTCTCATGCGCTCCCAGAGGCATTTGTTGGGGCCAATGTGAGATACAGGAAGCTGGACTAGATGAGCCTTTGGCCTGATCCAACATGGCTCTTCTTATGTTCTTATGTTCTTATGCTGGTGGTGGGTTGGGGCTGGTGGTGAAGAAGGAGCTCCTTCTGCAGCCACTGGTTCTGGTTTTCCTAAAGACTTAAGTTCCACCTTTGGAAAAGGCTACATATTATTTCCCTTCTCCATCTTTCCTTGGAAGGTTAGAAGGCTGAGTGAACCTCGTGCCCTTGACCTGAGCCTGGGATATAACTCAGGTTGTGGGCAGAGTCTTCACTGCAGTGCTGCAGTTTAACCGCTGTGCCAGAAATCTCCTGGTACAAGGAGCAGAAATTTGCCTAACCAATAAGTGTAATTTAGGCAGTTACTTCACATCTGTTTTGTCTCTGTAAGTGTTGCGTTTAGGAGTGGTACAAAAAAAGTTATTTCATGTCCGTTGTGCAACTACAGAAAATTGTCGCAACCACGCCCCTTAAACGGGGTCTAAGCATGACAAATACAATCTTGTACCCGGTGCTGGGGTGGTGTTTTCCCTTGTAATTCTTCCGTCCCGCTTCCTTTTCCAAAACAAGACACCCTCTAGTAACTATTGTCACGCAACAAACCCTTCTAACTCTCAGAAATCATTTCTTTCTTTTTCTTTCTTTCTTTCTTTCTTTCTTTCTTTCTTTCTTTCTTTCTTTCTTTCTTTCTTTCTTTCTTTCTTTCTTTTTTCTTTCTTTCTTTCTTTCTTTCTTTCTTTCTTTCTTTCTTTCTTTCTTTCTTTCTTTCTTCCTACAGCGAAGCCTTGAAGGAGTAAACTGGAGCACATAGCACAGTTTTCGAGTCCATCTAGTGCTTTCTGGGTGAAGCTACACGTGCCATGAATTCTCCTGCGGAAAATGCCATGGAAGTCAAATATATATGAATGAAAACATGATCAATGCAGCCGAAGTCTCCAGACCACCACCTGTTGGCTCTGCTTTGATCTGGATTCCTGCCTTGAGGAGGGAGGTTGGGCTCGATGGCCAAAGGAGAGCGACTAAAATGATTACGGGCCTGGGGCACCTCCCTTATGAGGAAAGGCTACAGCATTTGGGGCTCTTTAGTCTGGAAAAAAGGCGCCTGAGGGGGAATATGATTTAGATGTACAAAATAATGCAGGGCATGAGTAACGTGGATGGAGGGACGCTCTTCTCCCTCTCCCAAAATACCAGAACTAGGGGACATCCACTCAAACTGAGGGCTGGGAGAGTGAGAACAGAAAAAAGAAAATATTTTTTCACCCAGTGTGTTGTTAATCTGTGGAACTCCCTGCCACAAGGAGGTGGTGATAGCATCTGGCCTGGATGCCTTCAAAAGGGGATTGGACAGATTCCTGGAGGAAAAGTCCATCACAGGTGACAAACCATGATGGAGATGTGTCATCTCTAGTGTTAAAACCGGGGTATTTCAAGGACCAGATGCAGGGGAGTGGTATCGGGAGACAGAGATGTAATCTCATGCGCTCCCAGATGCATCTGGTGGGGCCACTGTGAGATACAGGAAGCTGGACTAGATGGGCCTTTGGTCTGATCCAGCAGACCTCTTCTTAGGTTCTTATGCTGACCCTGTGTGTTATTGGTCTCCAAAAGATCTTTTCTTTAAACATCTAGGATTCTATGGAAACTAGTATTAGCTGGTGTTTCCAACAACATTCCATCCAACGTTCCTGTTCTTGATAAAACCTTCAAAAACAGACAAAGTCAGCTTAAACATACAATATTTCAAAGATGGGACGGGACCATGGAGACAGCCCAGGCAGCGGTTGCCCTGTGAACCCAGAGGTGCCTTGTTTTCGGGGGCAAAGGACCTTCTGTGATGCCGGCGTGAGGTCACCAGAGGTGCCTTAAAAATCCCCCAGCCTGGAGCCTGGCTCTGCTATGGGTCCTCCTGTACCTGGTTCTTGCTGTGTGGAGCATATGGATGTTAAAAAAACGTCGTCAGGTCCAGGTCAGGATGCCTTCAAAAGGGGGTTGGACAGATTCCTGGAGGAAAAGTCCATCGCAGGTTTCAAACCATGAGGGAGATGTGTCATCTCCAGGCTTAAAACCGGGGTGCTTCAAGGGCCAGATGCAGGGGAGTGGTATCAGGAGAGAGGTATCTAGTCTAGTGCGCTCCCAAACGCATCCGGTGGGGCCACTGTGAGATATACAGCAGGGGTGCCCAAACTTTTTGTAAGAAGGGCCAGATTTGGCGGCTGAGAATGTGTCAGGGGCCGGTTGCTCCCCAACCCTGCCACCCCACTGCAAGCCCCACACACTGACCCATAAGCCCCACCCAGTGATCCCTTGCAACCCCACCTGCAGGAAGGAAGGTGGGGACCAAGGGAGGGAGGGAGGGAGGGAGGTGGGGACCAAAGGAAGCACAGGGAGCCGTGGCCACCGCAAGAGAATGTGTGGGTGAAGGAGGGAGAGGGAGGGGTGGGCCAGCCAGCCGCGGGCCACTCAGAATGTCCTGATGGGCCAGATTTGGCCCCCGGGCTGGACTTTGGGCAGGCCTGATATACAGGAAGCTGGACTAGACGAGCCTTTGGCCTGATCCAGCAGGACTCTTCTTAGGTTCTTAGGTTCTTAGGATTGGGATCAGAGGGGAGCTGGGCTAGATCTGAGATCCTGTGGGTGCTCAGATCTGTTGCTTCTCTTGTTTTCCTCTGGCAGCTTCCTCCTCCCACAAAAGTCAAAGCGCACCGGGAGAAGAACAGAAGGAGGCATCGCACGTGCAAACACCACACCAAGCGCAGGTGATCTTTTCTTGAGCACCTTCTCACCCCAAAGAAGGACAGCCAAATTATCTATCCGCTGGGTATTAGGGGCTTCCAACCACTTGGGCAATTATTGCTTAATTAACTAAAATGTTTGCAGGCCAGGCATTTTTTGACTGTTGCTATATCCTGGCTCCTCTCTTTCATTTTCCATCCTCTGCAGTCAAGGAAGACTTCACTAACTCCAAGATCAGTGACCTTGGTTTCATTGATCTACGGTCTGGACATATTAAAATATTACAAGGAAAAATGTTCTAGAGAAACTATTTCCAAATGTGTTTGCAGAACCACTTGCTGTACCATTTTTTTCTTGTGTACTTGTATTATTGTTGTAAATCACCCAGAGTGGCCCTGCTGCCAGATGGGCAGTATAGAAACCTAATAAATAAATATTTATTGCTCTTCAGGGAGGCATATGGCGACATTTAATTTAATTTAATTGTGTGTTTTTCGTTCTTCCCCTCCCCCGCCCTAAGATGCATCTTGCCGAATCGCTGCTATTTTTGTCCTTTTATTGCTGTTTTTAAATTGTTGCTTTTATCTCGCTGTAAACCGCCCAGAGTTCCGTTTCGGAAAATGGGCAGTATACAAATTAAACAAACAAACAAACAATAAATAAGTAGATAGTAAATAAAGATGAAAACCAGCCACTTGAGGGAGACAGAGACCTTGCTATGAATACTGGCTAGAGAAGAATACATAATATGGTCTGTGGCCCCTAGTAGAGGCCACTTCTGTCAATGTAACTAAAATAGTTTGATCCCCCCCCCCTTTTACGATGAGAAACAGAGAAAGATACTGAAATCTACAGTTTGGATGGGTTTGGAGCCAATTGCTAGTTGATATGGGGCTCCAACTATAATTATTTCATTTTCATGCCTCTCCATTTCTTTCTTTTTTTTTAAAAAAAAAGTGCAAGTGACATCCTAGGATTGTGACATAACTCACGATTACCCACCAAGGTGCTATTTAATGCAAGAGGGTAGGTCATGTTGGCCAGAGTGATTAACAATTGATTTCACAATACTGTGATGTGATCATTATGGGATGCCTAAGGCCAACCTTTGGGTTTATTTATTATTTATTTATTTATTGTATTTATATCCCGCTTAATATCAAAAGATCTCTAAGCGGCTTACAAAGCCGAAATGGCAATAACAATTACAATAAAACAGACAAACAATACACATAATATAACTAAAAACCCGATAGTGTTCCTGATACTATCAGTCTCATAAAACTCTGATAAAAATATCGTTCAGAAGACTTGGCAATGGCAGATTAAAAAAAAAAAAAAAAAAAAAAGGACTAAGAATCGCCATAGGGTTGGAGAGAGAGGCAGGAGATCTCTCAAGGCCATTTGCAGGGAATCGTAAGCAGGTGAAGACATCTTCTTAGGAAGACCCTGAAGCAAATGGTGAGCCACCGCTGTGTGAGACAGAATGCTGGTTTTGGATGGGCTGTGGTGGCCTGTTCCAACAAGGCTGTCCTTATGTTCTTATGTGATGTTTAAAAGGCCCTGCAGCCTGCTCTGCAATAGTTCTAACAACAGAGTGGCAGAAACCGGGCGAATGGTGTTGACATGGACAGAGTGGCAACTAAGGGTTTAAAGAAACGGGATGTGAGTCCCCACATGGCCCTGGACCTGGAGGAGACCCTTCTTGGCCCCTCACTGGCTTCCTTGGTGCGTCTGACCCCTTTCCCATCCTCACAGGGTCACCTGGTCGTCATCAACCGCCTCCCTAGACTCCATGACCGCCGTCTGGGGTTCGGCTTCTTCTTCTTCTGGTGAAGAGGATGGAGAACACCCTTACCAAGCTCCTGTGCCCCCAGCGGGTCGCAGGATCCGCTTCCTCCCTGCCAAGTCACAGGAGCTGCTGGAGGGGCACGTCCGGAAAAAACTCCTAGCCGGGCCCCGCCAGCTCCTGCCGTGCTATCATGGGCAATCCACAGGGCGCTCCCTACTTTCGGACCAGGTATGAATCTGGGAGGGTTCTCTGTTTCCTCTCAGATCAAGTCAGTTCCTCCTCCTCCTCCTCCTCCTCCTCCTCCTCCTGGCGTTCTCCATGCCTTCCTCAGTGCCAGTTTGGCCTCCAAAGGGCGCCTTCTTCTTCCCTTGAGCTTGGGCGCCTTCCTTCCGCCTGGTGGAGGTCTTGCTCAGAGCGGTGGCCCAGTTCCGTCCAACACACCTCCTGGACATCCCACGTGTGTGTGTGGGGGGGGGGGGAGCGTCAGCCGCATCTCCAGCCAGGCCTTCCGGCCTTTCATCCTTTTCTTTCTCTGTTTAACTTACGCGCTCAACTCCCTTGAACAGGAATCCGGCCAGCATTAAGGGAGGAGACAGGAAGGCCGAAGGGAGCCCTACAGGCCTCCTGTGCTCACTCCCTGGGGAGGGGGGGGCACCTGATATAACCGCATGGCAAACAGATGGACAACCAACGGCTTGAAGGGGAAGTAATTTGAGCTCTTCTTGGGCTCACCAACCAAAAAGACACGACCAGTCTGTAAACATCCACCTGGATTCGGCCCTGTGTCTGTCTGGGGGCATTTGTATACACACACACACAGACACACACACACACAGAGAGTGCATGCCAGGCACCAGGCACGGACCATGCTGAGCACCACCAGTCCTAGCAGGCCCCACAGCACTAGTGGAACGCTTTTCCACAGGGAGTCCGCGCTGGAGGGCAAGGCGGAGCTGATCAGAAGCACCTCCTCTTTAGCTTCGTAATGCTATAATGCGCCCTTCATTCTCAGCCATTCTTAACATGCCAGTGGTAAACAAACACACACTCCTTTGCAAATTCCCACCTATGCTGACCCTGTGTGTTATTGGTCTCCAAAAGCTCCTTTCTTTAAACATCTAGAATTCTGTGGAAACTAGTATTAGCTGGTGGTTCCAACAACTTTCCATCCAGATTCCTGTTCTTGATAAAACCTTCAAAAACAGACAAAGTCAGCTTAAACATACAATATTTCAAAGATGGGACGGGACCATGGAGACAGCCCAGGCAGCGGTTGCCCTGTGAACCCAGAGGTGCCTTGTTTTCGGGGGCAAAGGACCTTTGTGATGCCGGCGTGAGGTCACCAGAGGTGCCTTAAAAATCCCCCAGCCTGGAGCCTGGCTTTCAGAGCAGGTGGATTTTTCAATAGCGCCACATCGGGACCATGGCTCTGCTATGGGTCCTCCTGTACCTGGTTCTTGTTCTCTGGAGCATCTGAATGTTAACAGAACATTAAGTCCAGGTCAGGATGCCTTCAAAAGGGGATGGGACTGATTCCTGGAGGAAAAGTCCATCACAGGTTTCAAACCATGATGGAGATGTGTAATCTCCAGGCTTAAAACCGGGGTACTTCAAGGGCCAGATGCAGGGGAGTGGTTTCAGGAGACAGAAATCTCATCTCACTTGCTCCCAGAGGCATTTGTTGGGGCCACTGTGAGATACAGGAAGCTGGACTAGACGGGCCTTTGGCCTGATCGAACAGGGCTCTTCTTAGGTTCTTATGTTCTCAGGATTGGGATCAGAGGGGAGCTGGGCTAGATCTGAGATTCTGAGGGTGCTCAGATCGATTGCTTCTCTTGTTTTCCTCTGGCAGCTTCCTCCTCCCACAAAAATCAAAGCGCACCGGAAGAAGAACAGAAGGAGGCATCATCACACGTGCAAATACCACTCCAAGCGCAGGTGATCTTTTCTTGAGCACCATGTCATCCCAAAGAACGACAGCCAAATTATCTCTCTGCTGGGTATTAGGGGCTTCCAACCACTTGGGCAAAGGCTTTGTAAGGCTTCCTATTGCTTAATTAACCAGAATGTTTGTAAGCCAGGAATTTTTTTTACTGTTGCTTTATCCCGGCTCCTTGCCAAGGATTGCAACCATCTCTTTCCCATTTGTTTTCCATGTCCTCCCGTCATGGAAGGCTTCAGTGACTGTAAGATCCCCACTTGGCCCTGGAAATCCTCTGGGCCTCTGGACCTGGAAGAGACCCTTCTTGGCCCCTCACTGGCTTCCTTGTTGCATCTGACCCCTTTCCCATCCTCACAGGGTCACCTGGTCATCCTCGTCCTCCTCCTCCTCCATGCACTCCATCACTGCCGTCTGGGGTTCGGCTTCTTCTTCTGGTGAACCTCCTGCGCCCCCAACGGCTCGCAGGATCTGCTTCCTATCGGCCAAATCTCAGGACCTGCTGGAGGGGCACGTCCGGGGAAAACAGCTAGCCGGGCCACCATCAAGACATAGACCGGCGTGCCATCATGGGCGATCCACAGGGCGCTCCCTACTTTTGGACCAGGTATGAATCTGGAAGGGTTCTCTGTTTCCTCTCAGATCAAGTCAGTTCCTCCTCCTCCTGCTCTTCCTCCTCCTCCTCCTCCTCCTCCTCCTCCTCCTCCTCCTCCTCCTCCTCCTCCTCCTCCTCCTCCTAGGGTTCTCCATGCCTTCCTCAGTGCCAGCTTGGCCTCCAAAGGGCACCTTCTTCTTCCCTTGAGCTTCGACGCCTTCCTTCCGCCTGGTGGAGGTCTTGCTCAGAGCGGTGGCCCAGTTCCGTCCAACACACCTCCTGGACATCCCACGCGGGGGCCGTCGGCCGGATCTCCAGCCAGGACTTCTGGCTCAGGATCCGGCTCTCCTCCTGTACCATCTTCCTCCGAAAGGTCTTCTCCTTGGAGGCAGCCCCCAGGCTGGTGTCCATGGTGGCCCTTGTTCTGGACGCCCACCATTTCCTTCTGGGGCTTCTGGCTGAGGGACCTGCTGAGTGGCCCATTGGGGGGACTGGCCTCCTCTGGAATTTGCCTTCCCCAGCTCCGTTCTTCCCTGGCGGGCAGAACCCCAAGGTGGACCGGGCCTCTTGCCAAGGGGTGGGCAGCTGAGCAGCAGTGGCTGCTGCTCTTCCAGGTGGTCCTTTGTCCAGGAGGCCCTTCCTGCTCCCGCAAGGGGGGGGGGAAGGATTTAGGGGGAAGAGCGAATAGCCCAGTGCAGAGCTCCATAGAAGATGACACTTTTCTGCACATGCTCAGGTGCACTCTTATTTTTATCCACCTACAGTAGGAATGCAGTATCTGCACGCTGTCGGTTCCAAAGTGCCCAGCGGATGCCAAAAACCAGCCAACTGTCAAAGAAGTTTCAATGTTTTTCTTCATTTAGCGTTTAAGCCATTCCAATTTAACAATTTCTTATTTGTTTTAGCCATTTCAGGATCACCCGCATCGCCACGTGCAGTTGGGCTCCTCTGCCTTATCGAGGCCACGCTGGGAAACCTTTCCCCGAGCTCCTCCACCCCCAGCTGGCCGAAGGATCTCCTTCCTTTCCTTCAAGCAACAGGAGCTCCTGGAATGGAACATCTGGAGGAAACGTCACAAGGACGATGCAAGACGGACTCTGCACGCTGCCTCCGCCCAGCAGAGAAATCTGCCCCCATTCAACCCTCCGAAAACCATGGCGTGGCATAGGCGACCCACAGGGCCCTCCGTGGCCAGCCCAAGCGCGTGGGCACAAAGCCTGAGGCCCCCAATCTTAAATCTTGGGCCACACCAGGAGAGGCCACGGCACCGTCGGCAAACCCTCGAGTGGAGCGTGCAGGCCACGAGGAAGGCCTGGGTGAGGCGTCCAGAGCCCTGCCAGAAAAGCCCGGAGCCCCATCGGAAAAGCCCGGAGCCATGCAGGCCGTGCCCTGGGCCCCACCTGGCAAGCGCGGTACCCCGGATGCCAAACCCAGGACCCTGCCTGCCGAGCCCAGAACCACGTTTGCCTAGACCCGGACCCTTCCTTCCGACCCCAAGACCCCGTTTGCCGAGTCCAGGACACCCCAGGTTGAGCCCAGGACCCTGCCTGCCGATCCCAGAACCCCGCCTGCCAATCCCAAGACCCTGCCTGCCGATCCCAGAACCCCGTCTGCCGAGCCCAAGACCCTGCCTGCCGATCCCAGAACCCCACCTGCCGAGCCCAGAACCCTCCCTGATAAGCTCAAGAGCCGTCCTGTCCAGCTCAAGACCCTGCCTGCCGATCCCAGAACCCCGCCTGCCAAGCCCAGGACCCTGCCTGCCGATCCCAAGACCCTGCCTGCCGATCCCAGAACCCCACCTGCCAAGCCCAAGACCCTGCCTGCCGATCCCAGAACCCTCCCTGATAAGCTCAAGAGCCGGCCTGTCCAGCTCAAGACCCTGCCTGCCGATCCCAGAACCCCACCTGCCAAGCCCAGGACCCTGCCTGCCGATCCCAGAACCCCGCCTGCCAAGCCCAAGACCCTGCCTGCCGATCCCAGAACCCCGCCTGCCAAGCCCAGGGAGCTGTGCCTGCCCCCCTGTGCCTTCCGCTGCAGAGGCGCTCTCCTCCCTCCTCCTCCTCTCCCCCAAAGGCCCACCCAAAAGCCAGGCCAGTCTCCGGAAAGGGCAGGTGGCCAAGATGGAACTTAAGGAGCAGCAAACCCTCCGAGTGAGCTGGGCTGGAACCGCCGGAGCAGAGCTGCCCAAGGAGAGCACGGGAACGCCCGAGCCAGAGAGTCTGGTTGCCCTGGTGCCCTTTGCGGTGCCTGCCGCCACCTGCCAGAGCCCACCAACAGAGTTGTCGGTGATTGAGAGCGAGCACGTTGAGGTGTCCGAGGAAAGCCTCTGCCTGGTGCTGCCGCCATCTCCCAAGGCTCCCTCCCCAGCTCACCTGGTGGTGGAAACCCTGGAGTGTAAGGGAGGACATTTGACTAATTATATATTTATAAATATATATGGCTGCTTTACTAACCACAGGTATGGATCAAAGCCTATAGAGAAAAACCTCATGGCAATCTATATCCCAAGCTATACCCTGTACTATATTTCAGGCTATGCCTTGCAAAGTATAAGCCACACAAATTATATATTTAGAGGTAATAATGCTACTAAGCATACATATATATATATATATATATTTCATTTATATTATTATTCACACATGTATTCTTTATTCCTACAAACGCTGGTCAAGCCTTTCCGGCTAGAATAGAGAAAGGAACTTCCGCAAAGTCAGCTAAGGCAATTATGAATTCAAGGATCCAATTAAGTTCCTAAGCTTTGAGGATCACACACTAGCAATTAACGTGTGTCCAAGGCGTACCAGGGAGGCCTTATCTCAGCGTCTGGTGTTCGTAACTGTCAAAATGTCCAAGGACATAAGGATGATCCTACCCTCCCTGCTTGTGAGGGGAGGAGATCAAACGTACCAGTTAGAACTTCTAGGCAAGTGTCAGGAATACAAAATAAATGACCAAAGATGTCAATTAGTGTTTGATGCATGTAACAAATGTATATGACGTAAATTCGGATGGGCGGAGGAAAAAGAGTGCTGGAAAAACCTTATAAAAATATCTCCTTTCGTTTTCTGGGTGGACTTCTCACCACCAAAAAGTGTGGAGGTCCCTTGATTGATCAATCAATAAATTATTTTCTCGTCTCCTGAGACTCAGACTTGGTCTTTTGCAGCCCATGAAGCGCAGGCACGCTGGCACGGGACCCTCATAAATTTAAATTCCTTACATTTCTGGTGGAGATGCCGGGGAAAAGTGCCACTGCCCCAGCGCTCTTGGGAGTCTGACTTAAATCACAGTGAGAATTCATGCTGACCCTTGAACAAATCTAGTCCGGACCCTCTGATTTTGAGAGGAGACTTGTTCTATCAGCATTGGACACAATACTGTTATTTAAGGAGAAAACAAAGCCGGCAGAACAACGGAGGAACTGTAAGAGGACTGCGCAAAAGAAATCTGGTAAGAAGAGAAAACTAGTTGTGGGGTGGCGTGAGTTCGAATCTAACAGCTCTGTGGAGTGGAGAAGATTGCGGATTCTTATGAGTCGGCCCCGGGGAGGGAGGAAGACGAGAAGAGACACTGTGTGTGTCTCTAGCATCCCGCGGACCAGGGTGGACTCAGAGTTGAGAGACTCTGAGGGCCCCCGAGGGTGGAGGAGAGCTCCTCTCGAATAACCCTAGTGTCCCCCTCCCCAAGTGTTTGAAGAATTAGAAGCAGAGCACTGCTCTGGCTTCCTCAGAGGATTTACTGATGTTTAAATATATATGTGGGTGTTAAGTTGAATTCTTTTTGGTAACCATAGGGAAGTGGCCATTCCCTGTGTCTTAAGCAGGGGCAAAGACTGGCAATCTTTGCCCCACAATACCAACGGAGTTCCACCATCTTCGTTTGATTTTAGAGAAGTTAGAAAGATCTATTCTTAGGCAAGGGATCGCAGTTAACTGGGGAAACAGAAATGTGGGAGAGTGGTGTATGGTTGCTGAATCACATGTTGGCGTGTATGATGGGCATTTGATTGTTGAGGTGTGAGTCCGTTTGATGCTTGTGTGGGAGAAATCATAGGAACACAGTTAGACCTTTAAAGTAAGCCTATGGGGATAAATTAGTGCAGTTTATGCACCCCCTTTTTGATGTGCGATGTGGTAACATTGGAATTCTGCCACCAGAAGTAATGATTTTAGTATTAAATGGAACATGAGTAAGCTTTAAGAAGAACCCCTCTAACTAGGATGAGGCAGGACTTTACCATCTCAAATTAAGATTCTAGCCCTCAGGGAGGACAGACCAATTATGACCTGCTAGCAAGAGGTGTGTGAATGTACAAGGACGTGCTTAGTTAATTAATATAAGAGACTAAAAACTCTGCCAACTAGGAGACCCCTCCAGCAATTTTGATAATACCAGGGGGAATATGGGCAGTGAGAAAATACTTTTGAATACTCAGGGATAAACAACATCCCGCATATTTTGTGACTGGCTGGTCACGCAACAAAATTTACCAGCTGAAGGGATATTTTACAAGGAAAAAATCATAGGGTATCTGAGTAATGCATTTTTAGTAAAACTGGGTAGGAAACCTGAAAAGATGATGGAAGGAAAGGCAGGATGATGAACTGAAAAGGTATAGAGAAAGACAGATGAATAGAGGAAGTGGAGTAGAAGGAAGGCAGCAAGACAGAAGTGGAATGGATAGGTATGATGTTGAGGGAACAGGAGGAGAGCACGGAGCATTGAGGGGACAGGAAGTGCTAGATGGGGGATGCGTACCCTGAATTGCCTTATTCAAGCATTCAGGAGGTACTTCCATCCCGCTCGCCAATGCCCAACTCCTTGGATATGGAAGCTTTAAACAGAACTAAGGGTTGCTATGCACCACATGAGGAGACAGGTAGGGACGTTATTTCTGAACTATTAATAGTCAAAAGCAGGGAAATCAAATCTTAGTATCAACTGTTGTGTGTGCTTGATGTGTAATTAATTGAGTGTGAGTCCGTTTGGTATGCGGGGAATTTATGAGCATACTACTAAACCTTTAACAAAAAGGTAGATGGGCATAACTTAATTCAGCTTCTGTGCCCTTTGTTAAGGAACCCTTTGGCAAGATTGGCACATTGCCATAAGGAGACCTGATTTTGATATTGAATGCAACAAATGTAAATTTCAAGAAAGTCCCCTCTGACAAAGGCAGGACTTTAACATCCCAAAGATTAAGTTTCTAGCCCTCAAAAGGGGAGGGTGGCAAGCCATGTATTGCCTGTTAATATGTCCAGAGGCAGTAAAAATCACCCAAAATGAGAAGACCCCAATTTTATAAACCAGGGGAAGTATAGACACTGCAAGAAGATATTTTTGAATACTCAAGCCGCATGTTTTGTATAACTTAGCCTGGCTTGTTACACAATATAATTCACCACCTATAGGGACATTTTAAGAAGAAATCATCACAGGGCGTTTGAGAAATACGTTTTTTTTTTTTTTTTTTGCGCGGCCGGTCCCATGGGTGAAATGAACATCCACCCCTTTTCAGACCGACTATGTGCTCTGAAAAGACAGCTAGCATTTTTGTACTCATAGCCCAGCAAGCTAGCAATTAAAAAACCAAGTGATAACATCATTCCTTAAGATTTTGCACCTAAAAGGCTTAGGGCAGCCTTTCCCCCCCTCCCCTTGCAAGTAAGCCCTGGCTGGAACCATAAGACAATTTAATTTGGAACAAGGAGATTCTTAGGAGCAACTGAAAATAGAATTCCCTCCCATCTCCTACCTAAATCAGGACCTTGGAGATGCCATTAGAACGGGGAGAGGAAAGGAAAGAGAGAGAGAGAGAGAGAGAAAAGGAATAGTTAAAGGAAACGAGGTAGAAGGAAAGTGTAAGTCAGGGACGAGAATGGGCAGGGTTCATGATGGGCAGACTGAGGCAGCAACCCACAGAACGCTCCAGCAATTGAGAAGCAGAGGCTCTATTTGTATCCCATTACATTATTTAATCCAAGCTTTTAGACAGTCCCTATTTCCCCAACAAAATTAGTCTAAATCTCTGAATATGGAATCTTTATCCAAATCCCTTGTAGTACGTCAGCTCCATGAGGAAAACGAAGGGCCTGAGACTTCTGTGCTGGAAGTGGTCCAAAGCAGGGACTCCCCTTCCTCTTTTTAAAGCAGCTGCTAACAGGTTTTTGAGAGCAGGACAAGGTTTTTTTTTTTTTATTTAGAATACGAAGGGTTCTTAAAAGCCGCCAAAAGGTAAAAATAACATAAAATAAAATCATTTTGCTTGTTCTCACACTCTGGCTGGAAACGCCTGTGACATTTTTTTAAGGCGTATCAATAACGCTGGGTCTCACACTCTGGCTCTTGTTTCTTTGTACGAGAGCCATGCATCCCAAATTAGGCTTAAGTAGATAACTTCACAAACCACAGGGATAATAGGTTGCCTTAATTAGTTTAGTGCCCTTTTTTTTTTGCACCTAATTACAGGGTAATTGAAGGGGCTCACCTTCCTGCCTCAGGCTGTGTAAAGCAGCCTGCGGGGAGAATTCAAAAGTCCATTGCCCCGCCTTCCTTTTTCTGCCTTCACCCCCTCCTTCCCCTTCACAAAGTTGACCCCATCCTCTTCCCTCAGGAATTTCAAGCATGCTGGCAACCAGCCTGATTTTTTTACACCTCTTTCACATCCTATATTCCTAAAAATCTCGAGCAGACGTTCTCCTTTTGACTTAATAATGCTCACCTAGCCTTATTTCCGTCTGAGTTTTTTTTAACCCTTTCCTTTCCAAGTAGAACACCTGCTGGAAATAGACTCTTAGTTACTTGATAGCTATTAAACTACTATCAGCCTTTTTTCCTCTCCTTCTATCTCTGTGTGGTCAAGCAGTTTGTGCCATGGCATGTGTCACTCCTAACCAGCCAGCAGAGACACTAGGAGAGGGCTTCCTGCCTTCCCCCCTCTTTTTCTCTCTATTGTTTTGTGGGGGGGAATGGGGGCTTTTGCAAGCACCTGACTTTTACTTTGAGGTGAGGCTGACAGGCCAGCAACTTCACCCTTTTTATACCCTTTTGCGCCAGCATAGAGAACTAGCTGTTTTTGAACCTGGTGACATCGTCACTATTTTTAAATCCATGGCAGATGCCAACATGTGTGAGGCTGTGTACTCGTGGGTGTTTGCATGTATTTTTTCTTGAGTGACGAACCAGAAGAGCTCGTCTTGCCTCGCACACACACACACACCAGCCCCCGACACGTACTAGGACAGATTGGCGCCTTTGCAGCCTTGCAGAGAGACACTAATTCTCTTTTACCATTTTTTTTTCTCGCCGTGCCCTTGGGGACTTGGTAGTAATATGAATGTGGTGCCTGCTCCTATTTTTCCCCAATCCTGTATCAGCCGTACTTTTTCCGAGACTATACCACGCCACATTCCAAGCCCATCTCCCCTGGCGCATTTTGCTTCATGCTCAGAGATCACTTTGCGACCCTGGGACATTTTTGCCTGTTCCATTTTTGATTGTCCCCATGTAGCAGAGCTATTTGACTTTGGGGATGAGATCTATCTCAGGTGCCTGTTTGGGAACGCCTGAGCCCCTCGCTTGTGAGATCCTGTGAGATCATCTTGCAAGCACTCATCATACACGGCCGACTACAGATGCGTCCTCACCATAAACTTTGGCTTCCCCCATTCACAGACTGGTTCTACAAAAACGGAAGCCTTATCCTACCTGTTGCAACATTTTTTTTTCTCTCCTTCCTGTTTTTAAGACTGTCAGATAGACTGTGCCACCATGCCTTGCAGCACAAAGACAGCTGCGGGGCATTTCGTGTGTGTTTGTGTTCTGTGTTTGTTTGTGGTCGTGTGTTTGTTCTTCCCTTACCCAGGTACATCCTGGAGGTCGGGTTTTTGCTCTGGGAAAACGCCCACCCGTTCTTTATTTTTGGATCACGGAGTCGGTCGGGTTTGGAAAGCTGACGCCGCCGGTCGTAGATGCTCAGATGGGGACCCTCCTGCCCTCCATTCTGCCATCCCTCCTGGACCTCCCTCCCGCCTTTGATGCCTTTGATGATGCCATCTTCGTGATGACTTCGCTCCGCGGGTTCGATCGATGTGGGCTCCAGGATCCAGTGATGTCAGCCTTTTCACCCAGCCTGACCCGTACCCCGCGACCGAGAGGGAGTGAGGCCTGACCGGTGACGCCTTCTGCCCTCTGCTGTAGATTGCCCCTATGCCTTAGATGACTTCACCCTGAACGGCGGGCGACAACATGAACCTGACCTGTGGTCACCGCATCCTTGCCCATCCTTCCCCAGATGACAGCGTGTGTTTGATACTTCGAAGGGTCCCAAAGCAGCCTGCGGATTCACTTTCAACTCAGGTTGACAGATTAAAATCCTGTCTTCCTGTCTCTCATTTCCTTCTTTTCTTTTCTTTTCTGTTTGTTTCTGGGGGGGAGAGAGTGGGTCTGAAACAGCCACTGACTCTTGTTTTGGATTGCGGCCAACAGACTTCACGTCTGCAATTTAACCCCTTTTTCACCGGGACAGAGACTTGGGGTTTAAATACTGCTTTCAGACCTTCATTGATGCCTGTGCGCGTGCCCTGGATCACCATGAACTTGTGTTGCCACACACGCACACACCAGCCTCCCAGCATCCGACAAGTGAGCGCTTATTTTTTTTTTCTCCTGCGTACGGTAGGCTCCAGAGCAACTTTAAATATTTACATTACCCTGGGCTCTATTATGATAGTGTTTATTGTCTATTATTGATAGTCACTGTGAAAACTCTTACTGAAGTGCTTCTCTGGATGTGCCTTTTTATGTAATGATCATGCTTGGCCACTGAAAATGCTTTTTACTCACAAAGCATTGAGTGCCAGAGATTATGACTTGCCTTTCTATGCAATTTGTATTGAATGAGAGACATTTTGGTGCCCATGGGTGTTCACGAGCCTTTATACCTAAGAAAAAAGTGGCTTTATGAAGTAGCTATATCTACATTATTTTCTTCACCAAAGACACTGATGAACTAATCTTGGCCCCATGTTTACGGGGCAGATTTTTGTGTGTAAACTATCAGCCACAGAGACATTTCTGACCGGATTTCAACAGCTCATTCATGACTTTACCATGAGAATGTATGGCGCAAGGTGGGTTTTCTAAGCACCATCTAGATGTGTCTTATGCCTTTTTCAGCCTTCATGATATGTATATTACCTTTATTTAGTATCATTGCAAATGTCTATCAATTGAGAATGCACACACAACTGGGTGATTCTGCACAGCCTGCTATTATCTGAGTTTGAATGCACACCACACACACCTAAATAAGGTTGGAAAAAACCTAGCAAAGTAGCCTGGCCCACATATTTCCTTGGTGGGCTAAGAAGGGCATATTTTCCTTATAAGTATTTGGTTTGCAAAATGAACCTACAGTGTGGTGCTTTGTTAGAATTCAGGGTTCTCAGCCTGACTACCAAACACACAAACACAAGATCTCACATGTGCACTGCTGTGGCAGGCAAATTAATTTGGGTTTCATGATGGTCCTAAAATAAGGTAATGAACAAATCTGCTGTTTAAAGCATGTTTAATTATCGCTTTGGGACGGGGATCGTGATATCCAAGTCTATCACAATATTAGCAAAAATTCTTATGCCAGCCCCCTTTCAAAAGTTGAGAATTTGGGATCCTTGAGAAGTGTACAACATGGCCTGGGAGGTCACCTTATACTGCTGTGACCACGATGCATTTCTCCAACAGGGGAAACTTAAATGCTGTGGTCCGTGGAACATATCCATCCGTTGCAGTCTGTGGGTCCGACCAGGGGGGGGGTCTTCTTACATCCCAAGCATGGCAACACTTCATCTGTTAACTTAACATTTTACTCTAGAAAGTGCCCTAATGAATTAAGGGGTATTCCCTTGGCCTTCACCTATTTGATGCGTCCCCCTGACTTGAGACGCCACAAATCATTTTATGATAATTCATTTTCTTGAACTGTGCCTATAAGCCCCTTTGGGGAAAAAGGACTGAGAATGTTTTTCTGACTGCCCTGCCTAAATTTTTGTCAGGAAAATAGAAAGTCCTTCCATGAGCCATGAAGACCATCTCACCCCAGGAATGACATAGGGGGGGCTCACGCAATGTTCACACTTTTATACATATACCTTTGATATGTTTTGTTCGTTCCTTACAAGTCCATGACGTTTTCTGGGAAATTTACTGGCATAAATTTCCAGAAATCCGTTCAGGGCCGAGTGTAAGGGAGGACATTTGACTAATTATATATTTATAAATATATATGGCTGCTTTACTAACCACAGGTATGGATCAAAGCCTATAGAGAAAAACCTCATGGCAATCTATATCCCAAGCTATACCCTGTACTATATTTCAGGCTATGCCTTGCAAAGTATAAGCCACACAAATTATATATTTAGAGGTAATAATGCTACTAAGCATACATATATATATATATATATATATTTCATTTATATTATTATTCACACATGTATTCTTTATTCCTACAACGCTGGTCAAGCCTTTCCGGCTAGAATAGAGAAAGGAACTTCCGCAAAGTCAGCTAAGGCAATTATGAATTCAAGGATCCAATTAAGTTCCTAAGCTTTGAGGATCACACACTAGCAATTAACGTGTGTCCAAGGCGTACCAGGGAGGCCTTATCTCAGCGTCTGGTGTTCGTAACTGTCAAAATGTCCAAGGACATAAGGATGATCCTACCCTCCCTGCTTGTGAGGGGAGGAGATCAAACGTACCAGTTAGAACTTCTAGGCAAGTGTCAGGAATACAAAATAAATGACCAAAGATGTCAATTAGTGTTTGATGCATGTAACAAATGTATATGACGTAAATTCGGATGGGCGGAGGAAAAAGAGTGCTGGAAAAACCTTATAAAAATATCTCCTTTCGTTTTCTGGGTGGACTTCTCACCACCAAAAAGTGTGGAGGTCCCTTGATTGATCAATCAATAAATTATTTTCTCGTCTCCTGAGACTCAGACTTGGTCTTTTGCAGCCCATGAAGCGCAGGCACGCTGGCACGGGACCCTCATAAATTTAAATTCCTTACAGGAGGAGGAGCGAGCCACCCGCCGACTCCGCCTGCGCCGGGCCAAGTGCCCCTCATGCCCTGCGCCAGCTCCTGCCAAGGACGGGGGCAAAGGCCGCAGCCGACCCCGAGGACCACGGAGAGGCCGGATGGGCAGGGCTGGCTCCCAGGCCGCCAGCAGGTCCACCTGGTCCAGCTGGACCGATTGCACGGAGCCCGAGACCCTCGGGACCGCCAGGAGGAGCCCCAAGCCACCCCCAGCTGGCCACCCACCCCTCCGAGAGCCGGCTTCCACAGGACACCATCGCCTGGAATCGCCGTGCCTCTTTGACGTCCGCCTCGAGACCCCCGATTTTGTGGAGCCGCCTCCCACGATCCTCCAGTCCCTGGATAAGGAACGGGCCATGCAGGACCTCCAGCGGTGCCTAGCCGAGGGTCTGGAGAAGGGAGGCGGCCTGCTGTCCGTGGAGTACCCGGTCTGCGTGCTCTACCACCAATGCAACCCGCTCTGCCGGCACCCTCGGGCGCCAGGACTCTGGGGCCTCTCCTGAGAACTTGGGGTCACCGTACGAAATGGAAGGGTCGTCTTCAGTCACCCCCGAGGAAGAAGACCAAGGAGATTCCCCCGGGGAATCAACCTCTCCTGGGACTGGAAACAAACTTATAAGGAAACCTGCGTCCCACTGAACCGGCCCTCCTGTCCCACAGAGATGGATGCCTTCCTCTGAGTTTTCCAGTCATCTCTCTCTCTCTCTCCTCTCTCTCTTTATTCTTTGGCACTCTGGTTCATCGTCAACAAACTGGACGAATGTCTACAGTATATCTTTTAATATTGCCCTTTTTAGATGTCTTGCTGCCTTTATTGTTTAAGATGTATGATTATTGTTTGCTTGTTGTTTATTTCCCATCTTGTTTTGTGCTATTGTTGTAAACCATCCAGAGTGCTCCTGTTACCAGATAGGCTGTCGATAAATTTACTGAATAAATATATAAAAGTTAATATTCTCCTATTCTCTTGCTCTCTCCTCTGCTCATCTTCACCCAGATCTGGTGTCTGTTTTCTGTCTCCTGAGGAGTTTTTACAACAGAGCCCTAAAACAACACAATTCTAACCAACTGTATGTAAAAATGCACCTTACACCCAAGAGCCAATGAATATTTGGTATGAATCTGATATTCCATTCTGTTGTCATATGCCTGAAGAAGGGGACTTGATCCATGAAGGTTTGCATTAAAATATAATAGTCTTTAAGGCACCACCTCTTCTTGTCTTTTGTTTTGTTTCTTTGAATTTTGCCTGGAATCATTAGTTTGGATGCAACTTGATGGCCAGAACATAAATAAGTGATGACAGCTTCAAGCCCACCTCTTTCACTGAGCTGGTGCATCTCACCCTGTGTTATCTTAAAAATGCAAGTTTTAAGTTTAGGATTATAGGGTGGAGGCTTGAATGGAACAGGTGCCTTTGGGATCTCTCCCAGCCATGTGGTTCTTGGCTACTTCATTGCTTGTTATGAATTTCTTTATATCCTCAGCTGTATCTCTGGAGATTTATTTATTTATTCAGCAAAATGAAATGAAACAGAGACAACCATCCACACCCCAGCTGCCATGGGAAAGGAAAGTCACTCAGCCTTGCTCTCCCCACCCCTGCCGCCACCCGAAGTCAGTGAATTTTCGTTTCAAACCAAAATGTGGCCTCTGTTGGAGTCAAACGGGCCCTCAAGATTGGCCTCCCCTGAGTATGTTGTCAATGAAAGTTCTTAATTGTTTCCCATCACATCAAACTCTGATCTGTTTATCTTTTCTTTTGATGTCTAATCTGGTTGACTTTATTGGTTATAATTTATACTTTATCTTTTCTTTTGATGTCTAATCTGGTTGACTTTATTGGTTATAATTTATACTTGTTCTTGGTTTTCTTTGTATATCCATTATATTATAATATCATATTTATTTATTTATTTATTTATTTATTTATTTATTTATTTATTTATTTATTTATTCATTCATTCATATACCACCCAACTTTCTGAAGAAACTCTGGGCAATTCACAGCAAGAAAATCCATACAATTCGGCTATAAAAAACAAATGTAAAACAAACCCAATTGATCAAGGCATTAAAATCATTTTAAAAAAAACACCATGGTTATATATGATGGTGGCAAAAAAGAAGGGAAAAGAGAATAGGATAAACCACCACCATTAGTCGCCGAAAGCAGCCTGAAAGAGCCAAGTTTTTAATCACTTTCTAAAGGCTGAAAGGGGCTCCATGGTCCTAATATCGCTGGGGAGCTGGTTCTACCAAATGAGACCCACCACGGAAAAGGCACAGTTCTGGGTAGAGGTTTTATGAGGTTCCCGCGAGGTAGCGATTATAAGAATTTATAAAGATGAGAAAAGTCAAAATTATTATAAGCATTATGTTATTAAAATATTAACAGACCCGACTGTGCTGAGAAAACATGAAATCTCATTGAGCCATCTTCTCTGAAGCTAAAGGGTCGACATGACCGTGAAGATGAATTGAGGGGGTGTCATTTTGCGGAGAGCAACATTTGGCAGTTAGCCAGGAATGAGGAACCAACTTGAAACAAACTCGGTAAAAGGTCAGGTCATTCTTAGGTAAAATGGCTTTTGACGGCCAACTGGGTATGAGCTAAGAACACGTGCAAAGAACAGGCACATGCGGGGGCATACAAGATACGCATGTCTGAGATCATTTAGAAGGGTATATAACAATTATGAGAAGCCATTTGAGGTCTGTCCGGATCAGCAAGGCTTGATCTGTGCAATGGATCAACCCAGGCAGCTCTGAACCCTTAAGCTAAAAGGCTTCAGAATTCCTACTAACCATACCTGATTCTGTGTACTACTTAATTGCTTCGTTTATTATATACTTTCTATTTTTCTGTATTCCTGTGACTGTCTAAATCAGGGGTCCTCAACCTAAGGCCCCGGGGCCGGATGCGGCCCCCCAAGGTCCTGAATCCGGCCCCTGGGACCAATTGCAACCCCCCCACCTACCCCCTGTTTTGTTAGCAAGCCAGCCTCCGCAGCTGCTTTTGGACTGGGATCCGGCCCCCAGTGGTGTCTGGGTGGTGGTGGACCGGCCCGCTGGTTGAAAACTTTGAGGACCCCTGATCTAGACCATGGGAAGGTCTGCCATTATTCTACCTCAAGACTATAACCCACCCCATTTTTTATCATGGATGACCCATCATTCACCCATTGAAGTTGCTTGCTGACCCACCCACCCCCCCTCTCTCTCCTGCCTTCCCCTCCCCACCACCTGGAGCTAGAAGGTCATCCCCCCTCCCCTCTTTACCTCTCACCTCACTATGTTTTCCTGGGTACTCCCCCCCCCTCTCTTTCCTTCCCTTCTCTTCTACCCTCCTTCCTCCCCTCCCTGCTCCGGCTGGTAAGGAGAATGATTCCCAGCCATCATTCTCAAGGATTGGGGACTTCCCTCAGCATCATAAAGTCTATCTCCGCTGCCTCTGCAAAGCCAGGACCCCCAGACCCAGACTCCTGGCTCCAAGGCCCCCTCCCTCCCCCTTCTTCTCTCCTTTCCTCATCCATTTCTTTCTCTCTCCCTCCCTCTCTCTCCTTTTCCCTTCGCCTCACCTTCATCCTGCCCTCTCTCTACCTCTCTCCACCCTGCTCCACTAACCCTGGAATGCTTAGAACTGTGTGCCTACACTTTTCTGCTTTCTGGACCTGAGCCATCTTGGGCAAAAGGGGGGCAACAGCATGGCCGAAGGAGAGAATCTTCCAGCAAGCCTCCATTTCTTCCAAGCGACACCAGCACGTCTCACCTGCGGATGTACCAAAGATAACATCACAAGCCCAAGGCTCTCCATTGTTCCATTTCCACATTCACCCAAGACCCGTCTGGCAGCAAAGGACTTTCCTGATCCAGCTTTTGCCGTCTCCATTGTGATTGTTCCGTCTCCCCATCTACCTGTTAATTGTTTTATGATTACCCAGGCACTTGGACAATACTGACTTTTCCCTTCTCATTGTCAACCCCCTAGCCACCCATTAAGGGATTAGTTTTTGCCTAATTGCACCCATACAGGGGTCCTGGTCCACGGAATCCGAAACTCCCAGGACCTCCCCCAAGAGACTAATGGACTAACTCCATTGGTTGTCCCCAAAACACCACCCCTAGCCCGACCCAGAGGAGGCGCCACTCTGGGGGGGGGGGAGGAGGAAATAAAGATTGTGGGTTTCCTGTTTTGGGTTGCTGAACGCCTCACCTCTGCCTTGGGTGATCCGTTCGCCTTACCATCTTTGGCCCTTACTTCACGAGGTGCGGCGCTCCGCAGCGATATTGCCTTCGATTTGAATTCGGAGGCAGTCACGTGACGGTCACATGTTCTCGCTTCTCTCCCGCCCCTGTTTCTCAGTACTCACAAGCTGCAGTTTTAGGACCGATTCGAGCACAATCTCACGTGCTCCCTTCGCATTCGCATGCCACTTTTCAATGTTCATTATTTCCCATCCGTCCTTTAAAAAAAATTCCTACCGACGGCGTATCGATGCACTGATGCTGGACTGTCAGTTGCAATGGCTCTACTGATTTCAACTGTTTCCTGGCATCATTGGCAGCCCGCCCCCCCACCGCCGCCGCTACTCGGGGGGAGCCCCGCATGGCACAGCCGCCCGCCCTCCGCTGCTTGCACGCTGCCTGCCCCGGGTGCCCTGCTCTGGCCGGGCGAGGTGGCAGCGGCTCCTCCTGCTCCCGCTGCCGCCGCCGCCACCGCTACTCGAGCGAGGAAGTAACAGCGCAAAGCGATGAAATGATATAGCGATGCATCGATATCCCTGTTTGAATATATTTTTAAAAAACTTGAAATAAAAGCCAAAAACCGAGACCACACGTCACGTTGGGAGCAAAGCGAGATGCGAAGCGAAAAGATTCCCGGCTGCTGGCAGGGGAACCACTCACCCCGCTTGGAGCACGGTAAAGGGGGTGTGGTCGGGGTGGCATCGCAGCCAAAAAGGAGGAGCGTGCGGACTGAAACGATCGATTCGCACAGAAATGAGGGCTTGCCGCGAAGTGAGCGGTTCGTGAAGTAACGGCCTTTATTAGGCCTAATAAACTGGTATTATTTGCCTGGATCTCTCTGTGTTGGGTTTATTCATTGGGTCTTGTGAAATCCAACAGCTTGCAGTAGGATTAGCTTGCTGTGGTCTCAACAAGTGCTGGGCCAAAGCACTCAGGGAGGAGATCAACTCTCTAGCTGAAGCTCTTCTGCTCTTTCGCTGGTTGTTTCCTTAACCAGATTTAGGCATTTTAATTTATCTATTTATTGTTTGCATTGATAAACTGCCCGACTTTCCCACTGGGAAACGTCGTAGTAATGAAAGGCTCTGTTGTTTTGGATTCAGAGGTCTATGGGATGCAGGGATCCCCCTTTTTGCTGAGTGTCAACTTGACCTATCTAGTGAAATCTGCTGCCTCGTGACAACCATCTCTATGGCATCAGTCTATTTCTGTCTTCCTGGAAATGCAAGAAACGGAAGCTGGGGTGGGGGGCATTTGGGGCTGGGCAGAAGAGACAGGAGGATTTATAAAAACCACCCGAGGAGAAGGGCCGCTGGAGCAAAAGGGTCACGCCAATGATGGGGTTGAGCTGTGCTGCCAACGACTCCAGGATCCCTCTCGCAGAGGGGAAAAGAGTGGAAAAAAAAAAAATAGTAAATGCATTTCAAAGTCTTGTCCTTTGGGGACTTGCTCCTGCCTTAGAGATGATTCTCATTTGGAGTTTTCTCCTCCTGCCGCTGAGAAAGCCCCGAGGTCTTCCACGTGTCTGGAGCCTCCTCTCCCATCCAAGGAGGGAGAGCCGAGGGGGGTTTGGAGCGGTGAGATTTCTCTTCTGCGCCAGAGGCTGCCAGGGAGAGTCAGTCCAGCCCTTGGTCTCTAAACGCTTTCTGTTTCCACTGCAACCCCCAGACAAGAGACACTTGTGGGGTTTTGGGCTGCTCCGGATCCAACAAGTAAATGCAGGAGGGCAGACCCTTCCCAAAAAGCCTCCCTGGGGTCCACAAGGCAGCGGTGCCATAAATGTCCCTTCTAAACCATAGACTATAGGAAGACCTTGCAGGATTCTTCACTCAGTGCCTGCATTGGACTCTCTTTCCTCTTGGCTGTGCCCCCCCCCGCCGACATCAGTGGGACTGCCCCCCGAATGTTGCACTCACGAAAAAGCAAGAGCGAGATGTTTGCTCAACAACCGCTGCCTTGTTTTGGCCTTGTGGTCGTGGTAGAAGGAGGAAGCCACGGCAAGGAAGAGGTTGAGCTTTTTGCTTTGCTCGGGACCTGCAGAAGAGACGCCAGGACAACCAGCCCCAAAGGGACACCGCGATGGGGCGGGTTTGGCTCCTGCTGCTGCCGCTGGTGGTGATGGATCCGGCGCCAGGTGAGTGTTTGGGTTGTGGAAGCTCTCGGCTGGGGAACATGGGAATGCGTTCCCTCTGAAGCTGGACCAAAGAAACAGGAGGCCTTCCGTCCCGGTCCAGCCCAGCGGTGGGGCAGAGCGAGGCAGCCGCCAAAAGCTGACGGGGAAGGGGAAGATCGGAGGACGAGCGCTGCGGGAAGGCATGGTCTACCTGTGGCTTCTGTGGGAGAGAAAGAGAGACTCCTCTGAAAAGCAGCCTGGCAGTTTCTCTAGCAATACCAAAAGACAGGGATTGGGGCCCACAAGGGTACTGAGGGGCCGCCCAAATACACCCTAAAAATGCTCCCAGCTCTTTAGAAGACACGAGGCAGCCTCTCTGTTTTGTTCAGCACTGTTTCCCCACCAATGGCCGTGGGGTTGAGGTCTGAAAAGCAAATTTATGCCTCACCTTCCTGACCTTCCCGCCCTCTCCCCAAAGGTATGGCAAGTAGATAAATAGGGGCGGCTGTAAAAAAAGTGGGAAGGTAAACAGTGTTCCATGTGCAGAAATGTGTTCAGCCATGTCGGCCACATGGCCATGGACTTGCACAACACTGGCTCTTTGGCTTAGAAACGGAGATGAGCACCGCCCCTAGAGTCAGACATGACTAGCATGTATGTGTGTGTGTGTGGGGGGGGGACTTGTTATCTTTTTAACTCACATTTAGTTCATTAAGTCCTGACACATCATTTTTCTCTTCTTCCCAAAGGTTCAGCATCCTCCGGAGAAGAAGATGCAACGGAAGTGATCGGAGCTCTGGGGGGATCGGCCACTTTCCAGCTGAAGATTTCTGAATCCTTCACATTCATCACCTGGCTTAAAAAGGAGGCAAACGGGGACCCTTCCAATATGGCCCTTTTAGACCCAGCAGAAAAACCTTGCAAATTTACCGTGTTGCTCCCAGCCTTCGAAAGGCGCCTCAATGCCTCCAGAGACTGCCAAGGGCTGCAAGTCCGAGATTTACGCCGAGGTGACTCCGGAAGTTACACAGCACAGATCCAACTAGGTGATGGAAAAGAACCCTTGATGGAAGCCTTTGAGCTGAAGGTGTACAGTAAGTATTTTGGAAGCAAAACAAGGGGAGATGGTGTGACAAACTCTGCAGACAGGAGTGATGAATATACAAATCATCAGCCAATCCCAGCAGGAGGGCGGGGAATGGTAGGATATAAAAAGGGTGGAGCCTAGTCAGTGAGTTCAGTGAAGTTAAGTTAAGTTGAGAGCAAAGAGTGCTGGGAGAGAGCGCTGTTCTCTGAGAGTTCTGTCAGGCAGTGAGGGCTATACTGTTTACTAGCTATTTAAGACAGGGAGGCTTGTGGAGCTGATTAAATCTGTTACAGTATATGTTAAAGGCAACACATACCATCCTCAGATATCGTTATAGTTATTATCTTCTCAATAAACTTCGTCATTATTTTTATATTATTCATCTGAGTCTGTCCCAATTCATGAGGCGACGAGTTTAAAAGGTGGCAGCATTCTTAAGTGAATAAAAGGTGGCAGCGGTACCATTTCCATCACAGAATTCAGTGTGTAAAAGGGAGGTGTCGTCACAATTTAGTGGCACAGCAGTGGGATATCAAAATAAACCTGGTTGTGCCTGAAAACTCAGTCTCTGGAAAGGGGGATAGTCACAATTTGGTGGGCAGCGGTCGTATTTCAAATATATCCAGTTTGCCTGAGGGAAAAAGTCACCAGCTCAAAATATTTAGCCTGTACCCTGTGAAGAAATTGAAACTGGAAGTTTAAAAAGAAGCCTTTAGTAAAAGTTAGCCCTCAAGTGTTGTAGGTAGTCTGTGGAAGTTCCTCTGAAAAACGGGTTAGGACTGAGAATTAGGTGAAGCTAATTTCAGTTCCTTGGAAGCCCTGTGTGTGAGAGAGGAATTCAGACTTTAAAACCCTGTAGTACTATCTGATTTTTCTTTGGTGGGCCTGTTAGAGTGTCTGGAGGCCAGGACTCCAAAAGGAAAAGGAGTCTGGCTTGACAAATTATAGGACACCTGGAAGAGAAAAATCTGTAAGGATAGACTAAAAATTCTACAGTGGTTTGTTTGGGGAAACTGCCTGAGAGCCAAGGAACTCTGTGTTAAAATTAAAAAGGTGCAGAATTTCTTCAAAGTAAAAGACCCAAAGGTCTGTTTAGGGGCTTTGGTGAAGGTTGGAAATATCACACACTGAAGAGAAAGAAATCTTCAAAGTAAAAGGTCTGTGGGGGGGACCTGAGAAGAGATTTAAAGCTAACAAAAGTTCTGTAAAGCAGGAGTGCCTGACTGGAATCCCTTACATGAGATTGGTGGGGGAGTCAGAAGAAATGTTATAGGTTAAAAGCCAAAGAAATATATTTAAATCTGTGTGCTTTAAACACTGAAATAATATTTTAAATAAGGAAAGTTTGAAGTCTGGGTACTGTGCCAATCTTGCCCTTGGCAACAGTAGCTTAACAACAGGAGGCAGAAACTGCCAGAGAGCTGAGGTGAAATTTTTTACAGTTGCCATTGAATAGCTGTGACCCACTTAACCCTCCTTTTCTTAATAAAGAAATATACAACACATATAACAAATAAATAAATAAAAAGATTTTGATTTCAAGTCAGTTCCAAAAGTGAATACTAAAAAAGGGAAAAGAGTTAGTGTTTACTAGAATTGGCATTTCAGCAGAACAACTGAGGAAAAGGTTTAGGTTAGTCACTGATACAAAGAAAACCTTTTTTAAAATGGCCCATACTGAGGTGTCTGAACTTAAGCTGCTGTTGGAGACGCCTTTGCGGTCAGGGGAGTTTTGGTATTTGATTAACAACCGGTGGTTCAAACAGTGGAAGAAATATGTGGGCTTTGACAGCTGGGACCGGTATAATGTGGGAGAGCCCAACCTCTTCCCAGGGCCAATTGACAACTCGGGACTTTTTGCAGATTCAGAGACTCAGATGTTAAAAGAGCACCTTATTGATGAAGTGGATTATGTTTTAGTTCCCACTGAAGCCTGGAATAAATTAGTAAATTGGTATGGGTGTGTAGAAGGGCAGAAGCCAATTGTGAGGAAAGTTGTAGAATATGGAGTATATGTGAAATACTGTAAAGTCGAAGTATATCTTTTCGAACTGAAGCTCTGTCAAAACAATGATCCTAATAATCTCATAAACTGTTATTTCAGCAAAGCGGATACCATTGATACTATTGGAAAAGAGATGCGGAAGCTGTTTAATATTCCTGATGGGAAGGAATTTAGGCTGTGGCTCAGATATATGAGTAATGCCAGTATTAATGAGCCGTTAAGCAAACTTGACAGCACTATAGAAGATGCAGGGCTCTACCAGAGACAGGTGGTGGTAATAGAAGTAAAGAATGAAGATGGTACTTGGCCCAGACAGTCTCCTGTGACAAAATTGGCCAGTACAATCAGCATAAGTCTAGCTACCTCCTCAAAATTGACAGCAAGCCCTTGCTCCACAACATTTGTCTCTTCAGACATTACAAATGGTGACTGCAATAACTCATATGGCTTGAACTCCAGTCATAGAATAGGAGTTTCAGATCAAATCCCAAGAGCAGGTTTAATTGGAATAGATGTCTTAGAGCAGTGCTCCCCAACCTTTTTGTCTCCACGGACCGGTATTTGTTTGATTATTTTCCCGTGGCCCGGGGTGGGGGTGGGGGTGGGGTGGGATGGGGGTGTGGGGGCAGGGGAGGTGTGTGGGGGGGGGATGGGGGGAGGGAGGAGGGAGGAGGAGGTGCGGGGGGGCTTGGCGTGTGTACCTTGGGGGCCACGGGAGCGGCGGCGGCGCTTGCCGGCTGGAGCGTCGGGCGTCGCTCCCCGCACACGGGCGGGGGAGCCAGGGCTCCTGGGCGGCGGGCCCCCGCCTCCTCCTCCTGTCGGCGGCCGGAGGCAAGCGGCGGTGCAGAGGTGCCCCAACCGAGGCGGGCCGCGGCCGCCGCCACAGCATCCACCCGGGTTCGGCTGTGGCTCCGCGGCCGGCGGCGGGGCGCCCTGCCGCCGCTGCCGCCGGCCGCCTCGGTGGGGCACCTCTGCGCCGCCGCTTGCCTCCGGCTGCGGCCTTCGGGCGGGCGAGCGGGGGGGGGAGGGGAGGCCGGTGGGGGTGGCGTCTCCGGCCCGAGGGCGCCACCGGGACTGCCGAGCCGGCCGCGGCCGAACCTGGGCGGCTGTCATACAGGAGGAGGAGGCGGCCCGCCTGCCCAGGAGCCCCAGGCTCCCCCACGCTGCCCGTGCGCCGTGCCCGGCGGCGGCGGCTCCTCCTCCGGCTGCCCGCGGAAAGAGGAGGAGGAGGAGGGCGGCGGAGGAAAAGGGGAGGAGCCTCCCGGCCTCCCAGGCGGCCCGGTGCCAACTGGTTCCAATCCGCGGGAATAGACCACCGTCTTAGAGCATGTGCAGAGTGCTTTTGTAGTAACACAAACTCAGACACACCAAGCTGAACCAAACAGTGAAAACAACACAGTAACAAAGCAAATGTCCATAGGAGAAATTGAGAGGGAAACTCAGCAGTCTGAAATGGTAGTAGAAGCTAATTTAGCTGACAGTCTAAAAGGGCCAGCAGTAGACTTTAGCCGAGAACAAAGGCAAGACGACAGTATGAAGGGATGTTTTGATTTAATGGAAACAAATACACAACCCTTAAGCCCCGAACACCCTGAAAATTTCATACTAGAGGAGAAAATGATACAAGCTTGTGAAAATCTTTGTGTACCAGCAGAGAACTCCAGATTGGAAAAATATTTTAAATTAAAAGAAGAAGAAGAAAAATTAGCACAGCTTGAAAAGGAACAAAATAAAACAATAGCAGAGTGGCTGAAAGAAGCTAAAATTCTGCAGGCATCAGTTATTGGTGAACTCCAAAATGAAATTTCACCTTTAAAAACACTTTTAGAGATGAAGGAAAAGAAACTGGAGGAAAGGAGGAATGAATCTGATACATTTGTTTTCGAACTCCAGAAGAAATCAGCAGAACTAGAAGCAATTACTGCAGTGGAAAATATTAAAGAGAAGAATATATGTAATTTGGAAATGCAATTGTCTGGTGCATCAGAAAGTAAAGAAGATTGCTTACAGCACCTTACATCAATGGAAGCAGAGCTTGGAAAAGAAATATTAAATAATGAACAACTTTGTCTGGATGGATGTCTGGATGGAAACAAAGTGTCACTGGACATGGAACAAGAATGGAATAAGATCGCTGATGAATTTAGAACGCTGCAGGAAGCTGAAAAGCAAATAGAAAACTGTGTAAAGCAGAAACCCTACTTGGAAGTGAAGGATGCTAACGACAGACCTGATTCGGTGGTTGCAAAAGACACCTGGGAAAAACAACTACTGTCTGTGAACATCGTGCTTCAGCAGATCCGAGAGGACGAGAGGATGAAAAGAGCATCCAAGTGGCGACTAGGAACTCCAGAAATCAACTACTTGGGACACGTTGTGGGACAAGGCGTGATCAACCCCCTGCAGAGGAAGATCGACGCGATCGACTCGTGGCCAAGACAGACCAACAAAAAGAAGATGAGATCTTTTTTTAGACTAGTGGTATATCACAGGAGGGTGAGTCCACATTTGAGCACCATTGCAACACCGCTGACTGAACTGACAAAAACGAAGCACCTGTATGTCATACAGTGGTCACCTGAATACCAAGCTGCATTTGAGGGGACTCTAATGAACTGTACCAGGAGTGGTGTCAGAGAGTTGAATCCCACATTCCAAGAACCCAAGGAAAAATGGCATCAATTTACTGTGAACTGGACTTTGGATTTATGTGCCAGAGGAAGTGATTCCCCGTGGCGTAGCATCGTCCAGCCGTTGCAGCAGGAGGCAAAAGACATTGATTACATGGACCATGGTTAAATAATAATAATAATGTAATATTGTTATTTTATTACTGATGTAAGAGGAAGGTGTTGTTTTTAAAAAAAGTATGGAAATGTAATGTCATAAAATGTAAAAACTATAACTTAATGTAAGTTAACTGTAAATGAAAAATGCAAGGTAATGTATAATTAGAGCTTACTATAAATCACAATGTTTCTGTGATATTTAGAAAATAAGTTAAAAAATTGTATGTATGTTGGTAAGTAAAATAGCTTAATATGTAAACCAAATATATGTATTTCTGCATCTTAACATAGATTGATTCTAGGATGATTGATAAGGTATTTAATGATATTATATGGTAATAAGGTTGAACATGTTATAAAACAGTTTATAGATATGCATAATTGAAGCTGATAAACAGAATGATGTATGAAATAGTTAAATAGGCTCCAGAAGAGAATTTTAAGTGAGCAAACCGAGGTAAGTTTACTCCCTTAAAATTTCTTTATAAGGGGGGAGGTATTGTGACAAACCCTGGCAACAGGAGTAATGAATATACAAATCATCAGCCAATCCCAGCAGGAGGGCGGGGAATGGTAGGATATAAAAAGGGTGGAGCCTAGGCAGTGAGTTCAGTGAAGTTAAGTTAAGTTGAGAGCTAAGAGTGCTGGGAGAGAGCACTGTTCTCTGAGAGTTCTGTCAGGCAGTGAGGGCTCTACTGTTTACTAGCTATTTAAGACAGGGAGGCTTGTGGAGCTGATTAAATCTGTTACAGTATATGTTAAAGGCAACACATACCATCCTCAGATATCGTTATAGTTATTATCTTCTCAATAAACTTTGTTATTATTTTTATATTATTATCCTGAGTCTGTCCCAATTCATGAGGCGACGAGTTTAAAAGGTGGCAGCATTCTTAACTGAATAAAAGGTGGCAGCGGTGCCATTTCCATCACAGAAATCAGTGTGTAAAAGGGAGGTGTCGTCACAATTTAGTGGCACAGCAGTGGGATATCAAAATAAACCTGGTTGTGCCTGAAAACTCAGTCTCTGGAAAGGGGGATAGTCACAGATGGTCCCTGTGTTGAGCCAAGCAAAAAAAAAAACCATAAGAGATGTGAACACTCAGAGCACAGGGCAAGATTTTTAATGGCTCTAGAGCAAAAGAAACCCAAGGACAGAACCAAAGGTGGCAAGCACCTGAGAATAATACCAGGGTCAGATCCTTCAAGGCCTTGACCTGGACTATATTGGGCCGCTGGCCGTGGCCATTTCATCATCCCACTTTCCAGGGCGCCCTCCTTCTGTTTGCCAAGGAGATCTGGGCTCCCTGGCATCAGTGCACTGCCAGGTTGGAAGAGAACACCGGTGGGCATCTACTCCAGCCCCTGCAGAAGCATCAGGTCAAATGCAGCATTTGGGCACACACACACACCCAGCTCTTTGGTTGAATGCTGTTTGTTTGTTTGTTTGTTTGTTTGTTTGTTTGAGATTTGAATTTCTGCTGACTCTTTCTGTATGGCACTGGGGCCAGGGTCCTGGTCAGAAAGGACATATGTGCCCAATGCCCTGGTGGGATGGGGGTTTTCCCCGCTGGCCCCAGCAAGGCATCACTCAAAAAGGCCCAGAGATTATTCTGACCCCAAGGCCAAAAGCAGCATTTGGAGAAGTTCCCTGGGCTGAGGGGGAAATGGCGGCAAGAGGGAAGGGAGGAGGATTAGATAACTCCTCACATTTAGCTCATTGCCAAAATCCTGACACTTCCTTTTTCTTCTCAGGTTCGGCGTCCTCTGGAGAAGAAGATGCAACGGAAGAGATCAGAGCTCTGGGGGGATCGGCCACTTTCCAGCTGAAGATTTCTGAATCCTTCACATTCATCACCTGGCTTAAAAAGGAGGCAAACGGGGACTCTTCCAATATGGCCCTTTTAGACCCAGCAGAAAAACCTTGCAAATTTACTGTGTTGCTCCCAGCCTTCGAAAGGCGCCTCAATGCCTCCGGAGACTGCCAAGGGCTGCAAGTCCAAGATTTACGCCGAGGTGACTCCGGAAGGTACATGGCACTGATTCAGCTAGTTGGTGGAAAAGAACCCTTGAGGGATGCCTTTGAGCTGAAGGTGTACAGTAAGTATTTGGGGCATTTCCTTGTGTTTAAAGTGCGCCTTCTCTGAGGGCAAGGAAGGTTTGAGATGGGAGGGCACTGCCAGGTGGCAGAACCCCCACCCCCCCTCTCTTCTCCATCCACTCTGAGTTTCCTCATGGACGTTTCTGGAATTGGGGGCGGGAAAGTCACAGGGAGAAGTCATTTTTGGAAGAGGTTCTGAAGTCCCTGCCTGGAAAAGGGACCGAAATGAAGCCGCCAGGGGCAACCTCCACCTTTGCCCCCCCCACACAACCTCCAGCAAAGGTTGAGGGCTGGGGGTGGTTTGTGTAATCTCTGCCATCCGCATCCCTCCTCCCTTCTGCGTGTCGTGTTTCAGGTTTTGAAGCTGGCAGGCTCCAAGCAGGGGTGGGTTTTGTTATATCGGTTGTCAGCTGAGCAGGAAATGTAGGTGTGTTTTTTTTTGTCTCTAACATGTGTTCTTGTATGCATGCAATAATTGATTCAATCATGAAAGAGGTGATTCTCTTCTGGGTACCATCCCATTGTTGCCCCTTTTTCCATGCAGAGCACCTGTTGGAGGCTGACCTGGCGGTCCACTGTCACAAAACCAAGAACGGGAGCCAGCAGCTGAACTGCTCCGCAGGGGAGGAGGAGGATGCCACGGTCAGCTGGGCAGAAGCCAGCCAGGTTGAGCCTTGGGGAAAGTTTGCTCTCCTGGCGCTCAGCGGGGATGAGGAGGACCTGAATGTCACCTGCTGGGCCAGGAACCCAGTTGGCGAGGCATCCTGGAGGGTGTCCGTAGAGGAGACCTGTGAAGGTAAGTCTTCCTGTCTTCTGAAGAAAACTGTGCTTCTGTCGTCGGGAGGATGCAAATTTTTGCTGTCTGTAATGATTCTTCACTGCTGGTGGCCACTCCTAGGGGAAGGGTCTTGAGAGATTAGGGGGAAACCATTCTTTGCCCCTCCCCCAGGTGCAGAAGGGGGCTTCGCAAAGGGGAGTGTTCTTGGAATTATCTGAATCCCTGCTTTATCTTTTGCAGCCGTCTACGGTGTCCAGGTGTCCAGTCCAGTCCTTGCAGTGACCATGGCCGTGCTGGTTCTAACCAAGGTGATGGCCAGCGCCTGTGTTTTTGCCAAGTGGCCGTGTTGCCCCAGGAGGTCGAGAGGGATCCTGGAGTTGCCGGCACACCTTGGCCTCGGGAACAGAGCGGATGTGCAAAGGAGAAGATGGACATCATCCTAACCTTCTCCTTCTCCCCCTGAGCCCATCCTCTCTTCCCTGCGGACGTTGCTTTGCTCTGGTCTTCGCCGCCCGCTCTAGTCTCCAACCACCTGGTCATCTGCTAAGAAAAATACAGTTCCTGAGGACTGTGTGCCTCAGTTTCCCAATCCTGAACTTGGGTGTAAGGCTAAATAGGCAGTGCCCAACAAAACTTAAGCTTGCTTCCAAGTGTGTGAGCATGGAGAGGGGTCAGGTTTTATTTGTCTGCCTAGGGCTGGGATCAGGCGCGTAACCAGGGTGCGTCCAGATGCGCCCAATGGAACGTCAACGGAGCAAGGGACACATAAGGCAGGACCCCAAGGAGATACGGTCAGATTCTGACAATTATGATCTAGGGCTTGTTTTGTTTTTCCCGACTGTGTACAGAAAAGTCATTTCTAAACAGCTTTGGCCAAAACCATCACAAGGATCATGTCTCCCATTATGAGCCTGCTTGGATCTTGGGGTCATCAGGGGAGGCCTTTTCTCGGACCCACCACCTTCACAGATACATTGTGCACTCCCAGACACATCTGGTGGGGCCACAATGTGAGATACAGGAAGCTGGACGAGATGGGCCGTTGGCCTGATCCAGCAGGGCTCTTCTTAGGTTCTTATGATATTTCTTTTCTGCTCCAGATGCTGCCAGGGAGAGTCCATCCCTTGGTCTCTAATCCCTTTGCAACCTCCAGGCAAGAAAAGGCTTGACTTCAGGGAGCCTGTAATAAGCCCACGTTTGCTGCCAAACACATCCATACACCGTCCTCGGGCTGCTTTGCTTTCTGTATGCAGGCCATCCCACCATGAGGCTTTTTTGGTCTGGTACCTTATTTTAAAATTAACATGAATGGTAAAACACAACACAAAGTTAAACAGAACTTCTGTCCACCCCACCCCACCCCCAAATTCTCTGTTTCTTGTTCTGTCAGCATCCACTCTTGTTCACCCCCCGTGAAAAATGTAGACCGAAAGAGTTACTTCTGCTTTGTTATCACCTTTGTTACCATGTTGCAAAAAATAATTGACAATAATAGAAACTGTTTCCCCATTTGTAGTAATACTTTCCCTTTCAAGTTTCAATGCATCTAGGAAGTATCTTGGACAAGTCTCTTTTTAAGGAAGTATCTTTTTAAGGCAACACTTCTGTACCGCACCAGTTCTATCTATCTATCTATCTATCTATCTATCTATCTATCTATCTATCTATCTATCTATCTATCTATCTATCTATCTATTTCCCTCTGCTGTCATGGGTTCTCTTTCCCTGTGTAGCACATGGCCAAAGGGCAGAGAGCTAACTTCCTGTTCTTGCAGGAGCAAGGGGCGGAGTTTTAGCTTTAAATACCTGCTCCCAGCAGCCCCTCAGTCCTTTTCTGGCAGAGCAGCAGAGAGGAAGCAGGCTGTGAGAGGAGCACACGGCCAAAGGGCAGAGAGCTAACTTCCTGTTCTTGCAGGAGCAAGGGGCGGAGTTTTAGCTTTAAATACCTGCTCCCAGCAGCCCCTCAGTCCTTTTCTGGCAGAGCAGCAGAGAGGAAGCAGGCTGTGAGAGGAGCACACGGCCAAAGGGCAGAGAGCTAACTTCCTGTTCTTGCAGGAGCAAGGGGCGGAGTTTTAGCTTTAAATACCTGCTCCCAGCAGCCCCTCAGTCCTTTTCTGGCAGAGCAGCAGAGAGGAAGCAGGCTGTGAGAGGAGCACACGGCCAAAGGGCAGAGAGCTAACTTCCTGTTCTTGCAGGAGCAAGGGGCGGAGTTTTAGCTTTTTTACCTGCTCCCAGCAGCCCCTCAGTCCTTTTCTGGCAGAGCAGCAGAGAGGAAGCAGGCGGTGAGAGGAGCACATGGCCAAAGGGCAGAGAGCTAACTTCCTGTTCTTGCAGGAGCAAGGGGCGGAGTTTTAGCTTTAAATACCTGCTCCCAGCAGCCCCTCAGTCCTTTTCTGGCAGAGCAGCAGAGAGGAAGCAGGCAGTGAGAGGAGCACACTGCCAAAGGGCAGAGAGCTAACTTCCTGTTCTTGCAGGAGCAAGGAGCGGAGTTTTAGCTTAAATACCTGCTCCCAGCAGCCCCTCAGTCCTGACCATAATTTCTTCTGGGTATAATTGAGTTCCTAAAGCCAAGCTACTCCTGAGGAAGTCCTACACACATTAGCAAGTTAGCACTGGAAACTTCCTGACGTGATTGCAGTTGGAGTAGAGGTGCTTTAGCAGCCCCTACACAGTTAGATTTTCAATAAACAACAAAAGAAGTAAAGAGTCTTACTAGATTAAAAAAAAATTAGTGCAAGTTTACATTTTGGAGACCTTCAATACATTTTATTGCACTCGTTAAAATGGAGTTGCAGGGAGCAGCTGTAGCTACCTGCAGTACTTGTGCCATGTTTGTTATCTTGACAGAGCGTGTGCAGAACTACATCTGCTGCAAGTGCAAGCTGGTGGCGCTATTGGAAGAGAAGGTCCAGCAGCTGGAGGCTCGCATATCCGACCAGCAACATATTAAGGAGCTTGAGCGGTTCCTGGACAGAGCGGAACAGACTACTCAGGTCCAACAGGAGACAGGGCAAACTTCAGAGGAGGAAGTCACTCCCGCAACTCAGGAGGTGGATGGGTGGAGGAATGTGACTCAAAGGAGTAGAAGGCCAAGGCATCGCTCAGAGAGTCTCATCTTGCACAATCAGTTTGAAGCTCTTTCCTTCAGCACACCTCATGAGGCACACATAGAGGAAGAATTGGTTCCACCGGAGGATCTCTCCCTCATCACTATTGATGAGATACAAGATCAGGTACATGTTGATGACCAGGCTGCAGGAGAGAAGCTCATTGTACTAGGGGATTCTATAATTAGAAATACGGAGGGATGGATTTGTGAGGAGCATGATAACCGTATGGTCACTTGCCTGCCGGGTGCAAAGGTTGCAGACATCACCAGAAATATAGATAGCTTGTTAGAGAGAACTGGGAAGGAGCCAGTGGTCATGGTACACGTCTTGATGTCGGGAAGGCCAAGCGGTCAGTCTTGGAAGCCAAATTCAGGTTGCTAGGTAGAAGATTGAAGACCCGGGCTTCCAAGGTAGCATTTTCAGAAGTGCTACCTGTTCCTCGTGCAGGACCCGCTAGGCAGGCACAGCTCAGAAGCCTCAATGCATGGACGAGGTGATGGTGTCAAGAGGAGGGCTTTAGATTTGTCAGGAACTGGAGAACATTTTGGGACAAGCCAAACCTGTTCAGGAGGGATGGGTTGCACTTGAATCATGATGGGACCAGATTGCTGGCACTCAACCTCAAAAAGGCAGCAGAGCAGCTTTTAAACTGATAACTGGGGGAAAGCCGACAGGAGCTGAGTGGCATCCGAGTTGAACACCTCATCCTCGGGAATGAGGTTGGAGAGGGTAGAGAATCACATAGAGAAGACATAGCAGGTATAGGTATTAGCACCGGGAGAATAACGGAATGTGACAGTTCATCTACTGAAAATAAAAGCTGTGGGGCGAATAGAACAAGGCAGCAGCTGTTGTTGCGGGACCCACTGTACAGGTGCTTCTACGCCAATGCTCGAAGCCTCCGAGCAAAGATGGAAGAACTTGAACATTTGACAGCTAGGGATAACATTGATATAATAGCCATAACAGAAACCTGGTGGAATGCGGAGAACCAGTGGGATACAGCAATCCCAGGCTATAAACTCTATAGAATAGAGGGGGGCGGTTTGGAGGAGGAGTGGCCATCTATGTCAAAGAAGGGGTAAAATCCAGCAGAATGGAGATTGACAGAGGGTCTGACTCCACCACAGAATCACTGTGGGTTAAACTACCAGGTCCAAGGAGTGATGTGATCGTTGGAGTATTCTATCGTCCACCAGATCAGAAACTTGAGGGGGACCTTGAAATGAGGAGAGAAATCATGGAAGTGGCTAAAAGGGATAGGATAGTAATCATGGGGGACTCCAATTATCCCCACATTGACTGGGCCAATGCAAGCTCCAGGCAAGAAAGAGAAACTGGGTTTCTCGACTTGCTGAATGACTGTGCCTTAGAGCAACTTGTCACGGAGCCCACCCAAGAACAGGCAACTCTGGATCTAATATTGTGTGATACTCAGGACCTGGTCAGAGGTGTGAATGTCACTGAGCCTCTGGGGAACAGTGACCATGCTGCTATTACCTTTGCCATGCATGTCGGAGGAAGAGTGTCAACCAAATCAGACTTAAAAACCCTTGATTTTCGAAGGGCAAACTTCCCTCAGATGAGGAAACTAGTTAGAGAGAAACTGAAGGGGAAGGTTAGAAGAATCCAATCTCTTCAGGGTGCATGGAGCCTGTTTAAAACAACAATAATAGAGGCCCAGCACAAGTGCATACCACAAAGAAAGAAGAGCTCATTTAAGTCCAAGAGGACACCGGCATGGTTAACGAGTGGAGTTAGAGAGGCTCTAAATCGCAAGGAGAGGTCCTTCTGTAAATGGAAATCCTTCCCAAACGAGGAAAACAAAAAGGATCACAAACTCTGGCAAAAGAAATGTAAGAAGATGATAAGGGAGGCAAAGAAAGACTTTGAGGAATGAATGGCTAGCAATATAAAGGGTAATAATAAAAGCTTCTTTAAATATGTTAGAAGTAGAAAACCTGCCAGAGAACCAGTTGGCCCTCTGGATGGTGAGGGAGGAAAAGGGGAGGTTAAGGAAGACTTGGATATTGCAGAGAAATTGAATGAGTTCTTTGCGTCTGTCTTCATGACAGAGGACCTTGAGTGGATTCCGCTGCCTGAGCCGCCCCTCTTGACTAAAGAATTAAATCAAATACAGGTTAAAAGAGAGGAGGTTTTAGGACTAATTGATAAATTGAGGATTAACAAGTCACCTGGCCCAGATGGCATCCACCCAAGGGTTATTAGGGAACTGAGAAATGAAATTGCAGATCTCTAAACGGTTATATGCAACTTGTCTCTTAAAACGGCCACAGTGCCAGAGGACTGGAGGATAGCAGATGTCACACCAATTTTTAAAAAGGAAGGAGGGGGGACCCAGGAAACTACAGGCCTTAGCCTTACATCTGTCCCAGGGAAGATGGTGGAAAGCCTCATCCAAGAGAAAATCTTAAAACACATAAAAGAACAAACCTTGCTGAGAGAAAATCAGCATGGCTTCTGGGGTAAATCTTGTCTGACAAACCTCTTAGAATTTTTTTGAAAAGGTCAACAGGCACGTGGATTTGGGTGAACCAGTTGATATAGTCTATCTGGATTTTCAAAAGGCTTTTGACACAGTCCCTCACCAAAGGCTGCTGAGAAAATTGCACAGTCAGGGGATAAGAGGGCAGGTCCTCTTATGGATTGAGAACTGGTTGAGATCCCGGAAACAAAGAGTAGGTGTCAATGGGAAATTTTCACAATGGAGAGAAGTGAAAAGCTGTGCCCCAGGGCTCTGTCCTGGGACCGGTGCTTTTCAATCTGTTCATAAATGACCTGGAGACAGGGATAAACAGTGAGGTGGCCAAGTTTGCCGATGACACAAAACTTTTCCGTGTGGTAAAAACCAGAGAAGATTGTGAAGAGCTCCAGAAGGATCTCTCCAAACTGGGGGAATGGGCTGAGAAATGGCAAATACGTTTTAATGTAACCAAATGTAAAGTAATGCATATTGGGGCAAAAAATCCAAACTTCATCTATCAACTCATGGGCTCTGAGTTATCCGTGACGGATCAGGAAAGAGATCTTGGTGTGTTGGTGGACAGCTCCATGAAGGTGTCTCCCCAATGTGTGGCCGCAGTGAAGAAGGCCAATTCCATGCTTAGGGATTATCAAAAAGGGGATTGAAAATAAAACAGCCAACATTATAATGCCATTATACAAAACAATAGTAAGGCCTTACCTGGAGTATTGTGTACAATTCTGGTCACCGCATCTCAAGAAAGACATAGTGGAACTGGAAAAGGTGCAGAAGAGAGCAACTAAAATGATTACTGGGCTGGGGCACCTCCCTTATGAAGAAAGGCTAAAACATTTGGGCCTCTTTAGTCTGGAAAAAAGGCGATTGAGGGGGGATATGATTGAGACATACAAAATAATGCAGGGTATGAGTAAAGTGGATAGAGGGAAGCTCTTCTCCCTCTCCCAAAATACCAGAACTAGGGGACATCCACTCAAATTGAGGGCTGGGAGAGTAAGAACTGACAAAAGAAAATATTTTTTCACCCAGCGCGTTGTAAGTCTATGGAACTCCCTGCCACAGGATGTGGTGATGGCACCTGGCCTGGATGCCTTCAAAAGGGGATTAGACAGATTCCTGAAGGGAAAAGTCCATCACAGGTTACAAACCATGATGGAGATGTGTAACCTCCAGGGTTTAAACCAGGGTACTTTAAGGGCCAGAGGCAGAGGAGTGCTATCAGGAGACAGATATCTAGTCTCATGCGCTCCCAAACACATCTGGTGGGGCCGCTGTGAGATACAGGAAGCTGGACTAGATGGGCCTTTGGCCTGATCCAGCATGGCTCTTCTTATGTTCTTATGTTCTTATGTTCTTATAACCTTTTTTTTTTTTTTGCAATTGCCAGCTATTTTAGTAACAGGGCTCCACTGCTCTCTTTAAAAAAAAATTTTTTTTTGCTGTTGCCACGTTTTTCAGGAGCAAGGCTTTGCCGCCTGCCTTTTGTTATTTCCCTCTCTAGCAGGAAGGTTGTGGGCAGAAACCCCACCACCACCAAGCAAGAGATTCAAGGGACAGCAATGCAATGACTGCAATCCTTCCCCCCTCCCTGGCAGCTGCCAGAAAACACCGTCTATTTTCAGGACGGGAAGTGGTCAGACTATTGATGGTTTCCAGGGTTGCCTCAATGACGGCCAATTGTTTTTGATGGGCCATTGACACCACCGTTTGCATCGGATTCCTCTGCGCCCCACAAGTGCTAAATCCGCTCTTCAGGGTTACAAGTCGCCCCATTTTAGTTTGGCTGGAACCAGCTGGCACGGCGTCCCTGCTGAACTTGGCTCTGTTTGCAGTCACCATGGACTGAGGTGGTGGAGGCAACCCTGAGCGAGCCACCAGCGGCACCTCCGAGCAACGTATTGCACCAAAGTACGTTGGCAATTGAGCCGGTATCCCTAGCATGTACACTTTATTGAAACAGCGATGCCTACGCTGGCTTGGACATGTTGTGAGAATGGATGACGGCCGGATCCCAAAAGATCTTCTGTACAGAGAACTAGTGCAGGGAAAGCGCCCCAGAGGGAGACCACAGCTGCAGTATAAGGATATCTGCAAGAGGGACCTGAAGGCTTTAGGAATGGACCTCAACAGATGGGAAACCCTGACCTCCGATCACACTGTCTGGAGGCAAGAGATACAGCATGGTCTACATCAATTCGAAGAGGCATTTGTCCAACAGGCAGAGGAAAAGAGGCAGGCACGGAAAGAACGAAACTCAAGGACCAGGCAAGAAACAGAATACATCTGCCCCCAGTGCGGTAGAGACTGCCATTCCCAAATTGGTCTATTTAGTCCCACTAGGTGTTGTTCTTAGGATCTCTACTCCAGGCATGATACCATAGTCTTTAGAGACTGAAGGATGCCAATGAACGTTGGCAACCTGCCTAGGGCCAGCCAGAGGTGGGATGGAAAAACCTGGGTAAGTTGCGGGGGGAACTCACCCACAAAACACACTCCAGTCCCCTCCACTCAAACTCCCTGGACTCTTCTCTTTATTTCCCCCAAACTAGAAAACCTGCCACATCCCGTGCTTAGAAACCTCCAAAATCTCCAACACAGGGTGGAGCCTCCTGGCTCCCCTTTTCCTAAAACAAAAACCAAGAAGTGAAATTCCTACTACAGTCAGAAGGGCTGCCTTCCTTGTGCCCCCGGGCATCAAATTTCAGCAGGTTTTGGATGTGTAGAATTGACACACACACACACACACACACAAAGACACACACACTGGATATACCTGAATGACCAAGCCAGGATCCTAGAGCATCAGATATGCTGATTATCTTGGGAAACACAACAGGAACTCAGTTCATCAGTCAAGGGGGGGAAGCCACCTCCCACCGTTTAATGTGCTTTAAAAAACTGTTTTATACATATAAACACCAGCATGGAGGAAGCGTTTTACAGGGGCAGGGAGAAGCCAAGGAAAAAAGGGGGTGGGTGGGGGGTTAGGGGTAGGGGTAGCTCTGGATCTGCCGTGGGGGGGGGGAGGTTTAGAAAACACGGTATGGTAGGACTCATGAGGGATCGCTCCCAAGCCCCCTCCCCCTTGTGAATGCTGAAACATGTGGATAACAACCAACAGTACCCAACACATGGTCGCATGGTAAAATACATACTGGAAAGAAATATAAGCAGGTATTTTTTCAGCCAGTGGATAACTGAATCAGCGGATACTGTGAGATTCAAATCCCGCAGATAAAGCCCCCCCCCCCACCCCCGGCTGTATTGTGAAAAGCGGATGGTTGACTCCGGTCCTTTGCTTTCGCGCCCGGCAGCCTAGATGGGCCCATAGTATCTCTGATAAGCTTCTCGGAAGCCGATCTGGTCGGCCAGTTCATCACAGCCTGGGATGAGCTCGCAAACCTCTCGGTAGGGTTCAAGGGGGTCGGGAGTCACGGCCGGGGCTGCTGCCAGGACGTTGTAGAGCCTGGCAAAAGAGAAGCCGGGTTGGATGAATGAGAGACGCTGGCGGGAAGCTTCTATGTCACCCCCGAAAAGGGCCAATCAGGGGAGATGCGTCTCTCCTGCTTATACTGCATTTCCCCCTTTATCCTTCAGAGTCCAGTTAGACCCGTGAATGAAGCCGGTGTTTACCTCCCAATGAGCAATCAGAAAGCAATTTTTTTAAAAAAATATTAATCTGTGCAACGAGGAACAAAACAGGACAATCAGATGACTTTTTCTCTTTCCTTCAGGGAGCACCATTTCTAATGACGTGCTAACCTGATACTCCAATATGGACCACACAGCATTTTAGGGCAGGTGGAGTTGAACTGCACGTTTAGCTCTCTCTCCACCTTACACCCCAGGTCTCTCAGCCCCACTGGCCACCATTTCTAGCCATGCTAGATTTCTGCATTCAGGGGGTCTGGTCTTAGTGGAAAAGGCCCCTGGAGGCAGCCTCAAAACCCAACCCCCTTGGGATCCTTTTTCTAAGCTGCAAGGATTTTTTTTTTTTTTTTTACCTGCCATAGTTTCTCTTGTGTCGCTTCACAACCTCAGCACTTTCATGCCTGGAGAGGAAAGCTGGGAGGAGGAGGAGAATGAAGAAAGAGTGTATTTAATAATCTGGGGGTGGGGTGGGGAGTCTGAGGTATACAGAAGTCCCATCATCCCCACCCTGGTCCCTCTCCAGGCGCTCTCACGCCAAAATCACCTCTAACAATTCTTTCAGCACCTTAACGCAGCTCCGTCCCTGGCTAGTTACTTATTTTTTGGCCAATATATGCAACGAAAGTGCCACTGGGATGCACGTTTATTTTTAAAAGGAAAAAGCATGGCTCTAGTCCCCATCGTCCCCTAACTCTGTCGCTCCCTTTCACATGCCACCCCATTTCTCAGCATTCATCAAAGCATTCCTTAAGATCCAGGCTGCCCGGAAATTAATTAATTAAAATAATTAAAAGAGACAGAAAGAACTGACCTTCAGAGTTCGGGGAGTCATTGATGCCGTTGGCAGGAGCCAGGTCCTCTGTAAACAGCAAAGTTGGAGAGAGAAAATGAGCAAAAAGCAATATATTTTTAAGAAACTCATGTTCCGAGGTTTCGTGGCCGGGATGGGAAGCCTGGAAGAAACTGAAATTTCAACTGATGGGAAAGTTACAGGTGACGTGAATCGTCAGGCTGGCTCATGCATGGCTCGGAACAGTCAATTTTGGGACTACAATGCCCACCACCTTTTGGCCAGAAGGTTCCGGAGTCCTTTTCCTGAGGTTCTGTCCACGGCACCACCCTGGTGGGTCTTGGGCTGGACTAGATGACCCCTTGAGTTCCCTTAATGATAAGAGAGCGGAGCTTCTTATCCTGGCTGGTGCCAGGCCCAAGCCCTGAGCCCCTTTGCAGAGTGTCCCCCACCCCGAGGGCCGGGGGGGGGCATTTGGCCTCCTTGACTCACCTGCGCTGCCGAGGGCGAGGAGGGCGGCAGTGGCCACGGCCAGCAGGCTCAACAGCGTCAGGGATCTCATGTCGCCAAAGGAGGGGCTGCTCTTGCATGGATCTGCCTCGGGCCGACGGAGCTGCCCTCGGCTCTCCGCCGGGGACATTTATACGCTTCTGGGCAGTGCCCGGGGCTGGTGTGTGGAGTTCCCAAACCTCAGGAGGGGGCAGGTCCTGGGCTCCCCAGGCCAGGCCTATTTCGGAGCGGAAAAGCACGCAGCGCCAGCAGCAATTGCGGTTCGGAAGTTGGAGCTGGACCAGAGCCCGGAAGGGAGGGCTGGCTGGCTGGGGAGCTATGGGGCGGGGCAGGGCTCCACGACATCTAAATCCATGTCACTCGGGGAACCAGGAGGCTCCCAGTGTTATGGGCTGGAGGAGAGGACGTTTTTAGAATCGAAGGGTTCCAGAGATAGGATCTCCTTCAAAGCCGTCCCGGCTGGAAAGCAAAGGATGGAGGCAACCCCAGCACCAGATGTGGCCAACAGCTGGTAGCCCCCCAGATGTTTTAGACCACAACGCGCAGAATCCCCCACCTGTGACCGACATGGGGGTTGTAGTGCAAAACAGTTTGTGCTGAGAGAGGGGGGGAACCCACTCACCCATCAGACAGGGTGTACATTTGCAACTCCTTAAAACTTGAAAATTTGGGAGCCTTTCCTTCAAATCTCACAACCGTCCCAACTGCAGTAATGGGTAGTTTTTCAGCATGGGATTCAGATGTCCTGAGTTCGAATCCCTGTTCGGCCATGAGAACTCCCCGGAGGGGGGCAATGAGACATTCGTTCCACAAATATCTCTCACCTACCTCAAAACACCCTCCGAAGAGGGACGTCGCAGGAAAGCCCAACAACACCCAGTTTGAACCTCGGTCAGTGCTATAATCCAGCAGCAGCATCACACCTGGATTATGGGGAGAGATAAGACAGCCTACCTGGCAGGGCTGGCGCTGCAAGAAAGAACTAGAGATGAACAATAGGGGGATTTTTTTCCCTTGCCGGGACGAAAACAGCCTTCATGTTTTCTTGAGATTTCCAGGAGCTGGGAATTTTTCTGAAATATGATTTTTGGCAGGAAGACCTTCCAACCCAAATTGCCCTCCAATCCCTCACAAGGGGGCAGCCTGGAGAATTCTGGGTTTGATCCTCTCCTTGCCGCTTTGTAGCATAGTTTGGGGGAGTCCTGCAAAGCCGCCCCCCCCCGGCTGCTCAGGATGGAAACATATCCCCTTGCAAAGTTCACCAAGGCCCCAAGCAGAGCTTGGAAACATGAGCACAACTCCCAGCTATGCTTCCTAGGGGGATTTTGGGAGTTGTAGTCTAAAAAAGAAGGAACCAACCTAAACTCTGGCATCCCGATCTAGATAGGGAGGAGAGAGTGGAGAAGGGGGGGGGAGAGGAAAGGGCAAGAGATTCATAGAATCATAGAGCTGGAAGAGACCTCAAGGGCCATCTAGTCCAACCCTCTGCCATGCAGGAACCCCCATCACAATAATTCCGACAGATGGCCATCCAGCCTCTGCTTAAAAACCTCCCAAGAAGGAGACTCCACCACCCTCCTTTGTGGCAGCATATTCCACTGCCGAATAGCTCTAACTGTCATGACGTTCTTCCTAATGTTCAAATGGAATCTCTTTCCTGTAGTTTGAAACTATTGCCCCGAGTCCTAGTCTCTGAAGCCATGGAAAACAAACCTGTTCCCTCTTCAATATTAAAAGGGGATTCTGCTGCTCACTCTTTCCAGAATACGATCCTGGGACCCCCTTCTTGGCGCAAGAGAGCAGGACTTGCCCCCCCCCCGCAAACAGACGGACACCTTTCCCAAGGCAGCAAGGCTGCCGACACAAAACAAACCCACACAATGGAGGTTGCCTGCAAGTCAGGGAAGATTGCTGTGTATTCCTTAAGGTGGTGTGTTTGCACACAGATCAACAACGGGTCCGGGTCTGGATGCCGCCTGCGAGGAAAGGTGAGCTGGATCAGGGCCGAGAGCCAAGGCCGGAGAAGCCAAGGCCGTAATTACCAGCGATGAGGGACGGCCGCCCTCTTCCGGATGCTGGCGGGGCTCCCTCTCTGGATTGTGGGGTGAGGGCGGGCCACGGGGGCTCCTTCCCAAGCATCTGGGGAGAGGAAACAGCTGGGAGGGGGATGTTTGCCCCCGCTGCCTTCCTAACCCCAATTGCTTGCAGATGCTGGCAAGAGCCGTGCCAGTGGGAGGTTTGGGGAAGGGGGGGTCCTGCCACGTCTGCCCTTGGCACGCTGCTTGTGCCATTCCCAAGGCGGGCAGCTGCAGCCCGGACACTTAAAAAGGTTTCTTCAATAATCCGTGCCCGACCTGGACCCTTACTCAGGAGAAGCCAAATGAGACCCTCTTGGAATTCACAGGACAAAACCAGCTCCCTTAAGGATGAGGAGCCAAGTGGTGGGTGAGGCTCTTGGAAGGCATAGGCGGAACTGCCTCTGCAAGATCTCACCAGCTGCAGGGGGGGGGGAAGCCCCCCCTCAGCAAGCCTTGAGAACTAAGGCAAGATTTGAACCTGGGACATCCTGATGCGCAGGTCAGCTCCCGGCCACCGATGCTACTTCACATCAGCAACTTCCGCGCGGCTTTCTCGGAATACTCCATGAGGACTGGTGGAGCAGGAAAGAGCAAGAGCCACCTTGTGGAGTACGAGGCCCAGAGTTCTCTAGGAATCCGGGAGATACGGAATCTAGAATCCACCGACCAAACCCAAAAAGCGCTCTCTCTTTGGCCTGTTTCTCCTCCACGAGACAAGCCGCCCTGGTGCTCCCTGGGAATGGTAGTTCTTTGGGAGGGGCTCCCTCTGGTCTAACAGACAGCAAGGCTACCACCTCCAAGAACATCTGGGAGAATGTTTGGAGAGATCGGGGGGGGGTGAGGTCTCCGGCTGACGAGCCAGAGGTTGAGAGTTGAGGATCTCACGGGGTCCTTCTACAGTTCTGCTGCTCTAAGAGGATGTGAAACATCCAAATTAGAGTCCAATATTTCGACCTCTGGGGATGAGGTCTCCGGCTGCCCACTCAAGAGGTTGTTTATTTATTTATTTATTTATTTGTTTGTTTCATTTTTATACCGCACCACCTTCCATAAGGAACTCTGGGTGGCTTACAGAGTAAAAAAAAAATCAGGTAAAACAACAATATAAGAAAACATCAGGTTAAACAGCAACAAAGCGAAATAGAGGGAGAAACCTCAGCAAGATACAGCAGACACAATATATATATTATATATATATATATATATATATATATATATATATATATATATATATATATGCATGTTAGGTGGATTCGGGTTTCTTCCCGTGTAGAAATCTGGTTGTTTTGGCGACGTTTCGATAGGTCTCACTCGTCATCTTCAGGCTGGTGTTCTGGCTTCTTTCTTCTTGAAGCAAAGTGTGGTCTCAGTTGAAGTCCTTCTATAAATACTGCTGGGGGGGGTGTGGTTTGCTTGCTCTGTTGCTGATTGTAGGTTCCTTTGTTCCTTTGTTCTTTTGTGATCTGCTGTGTGGCTGAGGCGATCGATCGTTAAGGGATTAACTGCTGATGGCTGTTTAGATGGCTGTTTACATGCTGGTGGGTTAGATGGCTGGTAGGTTCTGGCAGTATCCTGGGCTTTGGTGGAGTGGGGTCCTGTGTCTTGTGAATTCATTTTGGTCTGGCTACGTGTCTGTGGTCTCCCAATGTTTTTTTGGGGTGTGTGAGTGTGCTCCATGTGGTGACTGGAGTGGGGTGCCGCAGTAGATGGTGCAGTCGTGGTTTTGTTATTGGATGGTGGTTTCGTTTCATCTGTGGGAAGGGTCTGGGTTTGTGTTTGGTGTGGATGGAAGGTGGTGGCATCTTGTGTCCTTTTGGACCTGGTGTCAGTCTTTGTGACAGAGGCTCGTCTGTTGACCAGGGCTAGTTTCCAGATGTCAGGCAAGCGGGAGGTGTCATCACGTTTATTCATGTTGTTTGGGTGTTTCTCTATTTCAATGGCTTCCATGATTATTCGACTGTTGAAGTGTTCAGTTTTGGAGATGAGTTTGGTTCTTTCAAAGTCAATTTCATGACCTGTTGTTTTTATGTGCTGGAAGAGAGAGGAAGATTTTTCTTCTTTTTGACTGCGTTCTTGTGTTCTGCGATGCGTGCGCTTATTCTCCTGTTTGTTTGTCCGATGTATGTGGCTGGACAGACTTTGCATGGTATTTCGTAGACTCCTTGGTTTTCTAGCTCAATCTTGTCTTTGGGGTTTCTTAAGATGTTGGCTATTTTTTGGTCGGTGCAAAAGGCTGTCTTGATATTGTGTTTGTGGAGAATTTTGCTGATTTTGTCTGTGGTGCCTTTGATGTAAGGGAGGAGGGCGGTGCCGTTGTTCTCTTCTGTTTCTTGGTTCTTGGGGGTGTTTCCTTTTGGATTAGTTTGGTGATGGTGTTTTTTTGGAATCCGTTCGCAATTAAAACATTCGAGAGAGTGTGTAATTCAGTTTTTAGGTGGTCTTTGTCAGCGAGGCGTTTGGTTCTGGAGATGAGGGTTTTTGCTACGGAGTTGATCTGTGCAGGGTGGTGGTGTGATTGTGCATTTAAGTAGCGGTTTGTATGTGTTTTTTCTGGTAGATGGTATGTCCTAAGGAGCCGTCGGGTTTTTTGTAGATTAGGACGTCCAGGAAGGGAAGTTGGTTGTTGGCTTCTATTTCCATAGTGAATTGTATTTTGGGGTGTAGGCTGTTGAGATGTGTGAGGAAGTTGTTCAGTTTATCTTTCCCGTGTGGCCAGATAACCTACACCCCAAAATACAATTCACTATGGAAATAGAAGCCAACAACCAACTTCCCTTCCTGGACGTCCTAATCTACAAAAACCCGACGGCTCTTTAGGACATACCATCTACCAGAAAAAACACATACAAACCGCTACTTAAATGCACAATCACACCACCACCCTGGATCAACTCCGGTCATCTCCAGAACCAAACGCCTTGACAAAGACCACCTAAAAACTGAATTACACACTCTCTCGAATGTTTTAATTGCAACGGATTCCAAAAAACACCATCACCAAACTAATCCAAAAGGAAACACCCCCAAGAACCAAGAAACAGAAGAGAACAACGGCACCGCCCTCCTCCCTTACATCAAAGGCACCACAGACAAAATCAGCAAAATTCTCCACAAACACAATATCAAGACAGCCTTTTGCACCGACCAAAAAATAGCCAACATCTTAAGAAACCCCAAAGACAAGATTGAGCTAGAAAACCAAGGAGTCTACGAAATACCATGCAAAGTCTGTCCAGCCACATACATCGGACAAACAAACAGGAGAATAAGCGCACGCATCGCAGAACACAAGAACGCAGTCAAAAAAGAAGAAAAATCTTCCTCTCTCTTCCAGCACATAAAAACAACAGGTCATGAAATTGACTTTGAAAGAACCAAACTCATCTCCAAAACTGAACACTTCAACAGTCGAATAATCATGGAAGCCATTGAAATAGAGAAACACCCAAACAACATGAATAAACGTGATGACACCTCCCGCTTGCCTGACATCTGAAAACTAGCCCTGGTCAACAGACGAGCCTCTGTCACAAAGACTGACACCAGGTCCAAAAGGACACAAGATGCCACCACCTTCCATCCACACCAAACACAAACCCAGACCCTTCCCACAGATGAAACGAAACCACCATCCAATAACAAAACCACGACTGCACCATCTACTGCGGCACCCCACTCCAGTCACCACATGGAGCACACTCACACACCCCAAAAACATTGGGAGACCACAGACACGTAGCCAGACCAAAATGAATTCACAAGACACAGGACCCCACTCCACCAAAGCCCAGGATACTGCCAGAACCTACCAGCCATCTAACCCACCAGCATCTAAACAGCCATCTAAACAGCCACCAGCAGTTAATCCCTTAACGATCGCCTCAGCCACACAGCAGATCACAAAAGAACAAAGGAACAAAGGAACCTGCAATCAGCAACAAAGCAAGCAAACCACACACCCCCAGCAGTATTTATAGAAGGACTTCAACTGAGACCACGCTTTGCTTCAAGAAGAAAGAAGCCAGAACACCAGCCTGAAGATGACGAGTGAGACCTCGTCGAAACGCGTCACAAAACAACCAGATTTCTACACGGAAGAAACCCGAATCCACCCTAACATGCATACCTATACCCGTGAAAATCTACGAAAACATATATATATATATATATATATATATATATATATATATTAGGTAGGGATAAGGTCACCATACGCCTCCTTAAAAAGCATAGTTTTTAAAGCCTTTTTGAAGGCGGGCAGGGACTGTGCAAGGCGCAGCTCACTCGGGAGATGGTTCCACAATGAAGGGCCAACTACAGAGAAGGCACGGCTACGCGTTACCGACTTCTGCGCCTCCCTCGGAGTGGCCACCCTGAGTGAGCGCGCCTGCAACATCCGAGTGGGTCTGGCCTCAGTTGACCTCTGGGAGATACGCTCCGCCAGGTATTCAGGACCCAAGCCATGGAGGGTTTTGAAAACCAGGTTGGGAGTTTGATCCTAAGTGCACCTACCAGACAGGGGCTGGGCTTCATAAGGCCCCTTCCAACTCTTGGTAGTTCTAAAATGATTCTAGGCCAAAAATCTGAAAAGGCACACCCGACGTGAATGCGGTACCCCAAAGAACCCAGCTAGCACTTGCTGACATCTCAGAGGCCACGGGATGAGAGAGGAAGGATGGCAAATGTTGAGGGAGGCCCCTCTTGTGTGCCATGAAGGCGGGGAGGGTATCCACCCCCTGCCCCTGCTTCTCAAACGCAAGCCTAGCAAAACAAGGAGGGACCCCACAAAACTGATTCAAGTTCAGCCTGGGGTTCCTGCCAGCTCAGGCTGGGAGACGGGATCTTTATCGTCCGCAAGGAAAACAGAAGCTGGACTATAAACAAGGCGTGAGATGGAGCCCAGCTGGCCTGTTTTGAAACTTCTCTCTCTCTCTCTCTAAGGTTTGCGGCAGGCTGTAAAATAAATAAGGGGGGGGTAGTTTAGTTTCTGGAGCTGTCCGTGTCCGACGTGTACTGCAGAGCCCTGGACGGATCCCAAGGTCCTACAACCCAGAGCGGAAAAGCTGAGGTTGGCCTGCGCTGGCCGAGCCGCCTCCTATGGCCGGCCACAGGAAATGTGGTGCAAGCCGGCCAATGGGGACGTGTGGCACCCTACTGCACCCTGACAGTGTAATCAAGCAACCTGTGTTTATAAGAGGAGGCCACCAGGGTGAAGCTTGACATCCAAACATAACAAGACCGCTAATTGGGAGCAGATGCAGCCAACGAGGTCAAGAAGGACGAGGCATCGGAAGGAAGTCTGTGCAACATAAACACCATGAAAGAACAGGGAAAAGTCACTTTCCCTTCTAATCCCCTCTATTCAAGACCATGTTTTTTTGGGGGGTCTAGAGGTGCACAGGAGAATCCTGCCCCCACCCCCACCATTTCTGACAAGCATTTCCTTGAAATTGAGGACGGAGGGGTGCAGCTACGTTGCTCCTCCAGGGAGACCACGAAAGGTGCATGATGTTCCTTTGTGTCCACTTCGCTTCCTCCCCACATCTCCTCCTCCTGCAAGACGGAGGGAGTCTTCAGCTGCCCCAAGCGCTCAGGAAGGGCATAGCAGCACCACACTCGTAAAAACGTCCACCAGGTTACAATGAGACAAGAATTCACTCAGATAGGTTTATATATACATATATACACACACACACACACACACACAGCCAGGAAACCTGTTGGCAAAATTTAAATAAGAAAGAGGCACGCAAGAGACTGAAATTTGGAGACCGGGAGGGAATGATCAGAATTTGGAGAGGGAACCACAAGTTGCAAGATCCTGTGGACAAAAACGAAACCTGGGCGCTCTCACACGTCTGGGTAAAAACAACACCGGCTGGCCCATCCATCGGATGGGCACGCCGCTCAGGCACTGGGGACGCAGGGAAGGTTGGTGAAATGATTCACTTTTCCGCAGGCCGAGCTCTGGCGAAGGCCACGGCAGATGGTGCAAGCCGTTTGACCAGGCCCCGGGCTTTCCAAAGGACTGTCAGCTTTTTCCGGACACGGAAGGAGCTCCCGTCGTGAAAAGCCAGGAGCGAACTTCCTTCTCTCAAGGCAGTTCATCAAGTGCCCTCACTGTTTGCCGCCCGTCTGCAGCCACAGCCTGGAAGGGAGGGAAAATAATTACCCGCCAGTTGGAAGCACCCGGTTTGATCCCATAATTTTAACATTATCTCCTTCAGGGCGTCTTGCCCTCCTGGGGGAGCGCGGCCAAACCAGCGCCGGTCTAGACAATGAAAACCACCCATAAAATAAGACACGTTAAGAGAAGACAAGGCTTTACTTCCTAGCTTAGAACCTGCTGCTAACCCCCATCACAATAAATGGAAGATAGGTTAGGACTGGCCAATGGCATTTATCCCTGGGGGGAGCACCTTTTCTAAATACTAGCTGAACGGGACTGTTACGTGACCGTGACCTGCAGGACTCACCTGCCATGCCTCTTTGGACTTCTGGATCTCTTCCTGCAGGTCCGCAATCTTCTTCCGGCCAGTGGCCACCTCTTCAGCCAGACGGGCGTTTCCCTCTACCTTGTCTTTTAAGGCTCTCCGGAGGAACTCACGCTGTTTCAAGAGATAGGGGACCACCACGTTGCGGACGTCCGACTCGGGGATTCCGCTGGGACGCCTGGGCAAGAAACGGGAGCAGCCTTAGAGTCAGAGAAGAGGTAGAACCCTCTGGGCGTGAAGGCGGCAGTGAGATCCCCCAGGCAACTTGATTACTAAAAACCGTGCGTCACGCTATGGCTTTATCCGACCCGCAGAGATTCAGAATGAGGCCTTTATTTCTGCTTCATCGGAATTTTAGAACTTTCGTGCAGGAAGGGATCCCAAGGGTCATCTAACCAGACCTCTGCCCACCCGGGAAAACCACAGCTGAAGTATCGCTATCAGGTCTTCCAATCTCGGTTCAAAAACTTCCAAACGAGAAAAACTCCACTATATCTCTGTTTTAGTTTTTAATCATCGTGTCCCTCACCCCCATGTGTGGTATTGCTTTGGATGGGTCTTGAAAGTACCTTGGTATCTTAAGCTTCTAACATTCCAATCTCTCATTTCCATTTTGGCTATTCCGTTTGTCTTTCAGAGACAGACCGACAGACAGACAGACCGACAGGGCACCTCGGTTTGAAATCATTTTGGGGGACACTTATTTCAGAGACTAGGAACAAACCACAGGCGGGGACGGTATAACTGCCCATCCAGGCAAGCCGTTCTTAGGGCCAAATGATCACTCCTTACCAGGCAGGGGTTACCCTATCCTTTGCGTCGTCCGCAAGCTTATCCAAGGATTCTAACAGCGCCTCCAGGTTCCCTTCCTGTTTTAACTCCTGGATCTCTTCCTGCAAAAAGAAGGAAAACAAACGCTGATTCTTGATTTTCAGTGCAAGCAATAAACCACTTTATCATTTAAGTGCTGGATTTCGCCCTGCCTGTAACAAAGTTTGTATTACTCGTTAACTCCCTGTTTCCCCTGCTTCGTTTTCAAGTATGAAGCTTTTTATCAACCTGATACATCAACAGTTGCAAAGCTGCTCAATGTAAACAACCAGAAGGCCATGTGGATGCTTACATTTACATGCCAAGACCGGTTTGAGAAGGAACTAACATCTGCCATCTATCAGTCAAGACACAACAAGTATTTTGTTTGCCATTTTTGCAGATGGAAGAATCTTTCGACATTCCTCTGGTTAAGAACACTGACTAATAAAAAGGGAAATTATCTGTGCTTCTTGGCTCTTACCCGGATGGAGTTCTGCAGATGGGAGGTAAACTGGTCGTAGATGCACTTGGTGAGGCAAGGCTGGGTTTTGTACAGGCGTTTGTAGCACTTTGCAAACATGTGGTACCTATCGGAGGGAGGGGAAAACACCAAATATGCTTTCTAGGGACCAAACACCACTCATGAACCCGTTCCGCACAAGACAAGTCCTTCTTTTGAGAGAAGCCGGATGGACCACAGCAGAGCCGGGTGATCCACAGCTCCGGTCCTAACAATACAGAGGCTCACCGTTTCCCAGGAGGGCCTGGCCAAGTACAGCCCCCCCCCATGCAACCACCAAAGCCTAGGAGAAACCCTTCCCGTTGCTATTTGTTGAGCACTGCAGTTGGGACACCTCAGTGCATTGGGTCTATCTGGCTGTGCGGAGCCAGAGACCCTGAGAGCCACTTGGGAGATGAGCCGGCCTGGAAAGCTTTGGGTGTGTGGCACGGTCTTAGAAGTGCCTCCACCTCCCAGAGAAATAGGCCGCCTTTTGGGATCTAATTGGCAGCATCTAATGGGGGCAGAGACCAGGCAGGGGACCTACTGGGAGATCTCAGGGTGATGGCCAGGAAAGAGGGCACCACCAGCCCGTGAAACCAACCCATCAGACTTTATTTATTTATTTATTTATTTAAGAGTATTTTTACTCTAAAGACGCAGGATGCAGATGAAGTACACCTCGGGTCTTGTTTTTACCTCCTGATTGGTTCTGTGGTACTTTCATGGCTGCAAGGCGTGTCTCATTTTGCTGCAACCCTCCCTGACTTGGCACTAATGGTGCTGTCCCCGAAAACAACGTGCAATCGTGTGGGTGTGCACACGTGCAAAGTTAGAGCTCAGGGTGACCCTCAAGGGGGCTTTCAAGGTCAGTGAGATATTTAATGAAGGGGTTTCCCAGCTCAGCTCCCACAAGGAAGGGGAAGAGATTCGAACTCAGGGCTCCCGGGTGGGTCCAAGGATGTCGTCCCACTCTCTCCATAACTGGGAGTCAAATCACCCTGAAGGGATATAGGAGGGATTCTGGGAGCCATAGTTCCCCAAAATACAGCTTTCATGGATGCTGGGCGAGGATGGGACTTGTAGTATTTATTTATTTATTATTATAAAAGGGGTCCTGTTAGCAGGAAGGTAGTGGATAATGGGAGCTGTAGGACTCTTGGAGGCACGCCCACTGGACAGGAGGGATTCTGGGAGTCGTGGTGCCAAAAAAGGGGGGAGGTTTAAGATGCTGGGGGAGGATGGGATTTGTAGTGCTTTAAAAAGGGGATCGTGGGCAGGGGGGATTCTGGGACTTGTAGTGCCATCAAAGCAGCAGTGGCAAATCCGCGGCCTTTAGTTTGAGGGCTGGATGTGTATGGGGGAGGAGGAAAGGAATTCCGGTTGTTTTTTTAAAAAAGTAACTTTTCCGACCTGCCCCTCCCCCCCTCTCTCCCCCCCCCACCCGCTTCATGAAGGCGCCTGGGAGGCTTCCGAACGCGGGAATCCCGCCAGATCTCGCGAGATCTCCGCCGCCGCCCACCCGCCGGTCTCGAGGGTCCTCAGGAAAGAGTCCACGATGAAGTCCAGGATCTGCTGCCGCCCGAGGCTCCCCGGGGAGGCCGCCAAGGGGCAAGAAGGGGCGGAGGCGGAGGCGGAGGCGGAGGCGGCCGGGCCCGGTTCCTCCGCCGACGCCATCTTGGCCCGCCGAAGCCGCGCGCCCATCCGAACGGCCCGGCGGACCCGCCCACCGCCGCTTCTGATTGGTGGGGGAGATCTCCCGCTCCGCAAGGTCGGAGCGCTTCATTGGCTCGGCCACGCCCACAAGCGAGGAAAGGGGGGGAAAGAGCCAGCCAACCGCGTGCCTTGACGCCCCGTCTCCAGGGCGGGGCCTGCAGCCTCTGCTTTCATTGGGCGCGGCTCTCCGCCCAGTGTCCAATGAGAAGGGCCCGCTCCAGGGAGGGGGGGGAGAGAAGGGAGCTGCTTGGTCACAGGCGGCCCCTAGTGGACAATCCCGTACAGTGCAGCTCTGCTGGGCGGGGATGGCTCCTGGTCTAGGACTACAAATCCCAGACTCCCACGGACAATGCAGCTCGCTCACCCCCCCCTCCCCGGGCACGAGTTGAAATCTGGCAGCGGTGAACTAATGTTTAGCCCTCAAAGGTCATTTCTCCAAGGTTTATATTCTTCAATTTATTAAGACTCCAAAAAGTGTAGGGTGGAAATGGGACTACACTTCCCAGAATTCCCTAGGGACACCCCCCCCTGGGAATTCTAGGAACTGTAATCTCAGAATTTATCATTCTACCTACCTCTGGTACAGAGTTAGCAACCCCTGTCCCAGCTTGCGTTAAGAGTCCAGCAATGTCAGCTTGCATGCATCACAGTCCACTTTTTCTGCATAAACGCTCCCGCACTTTTTAATTTAGCAACGACTTAGAGGCTGTGAACATATTTGGCGCTTGGTTTTAGACATGTCGGCCCTTGCAAGGGCACAGCATGGCAGCCTCGCACTTCTAAATCACTGAGCAAGCAAGACCCACCAGGAGAAAGATGAAATAAATAATAAAAACTTTAATGACACTTCAAAAGACTTCTTACAGTGCAAATAGGAAAACCAGTTTTCAGGTACACAAAATACATTCAGAACTCTTGCCTCGAGACAGCAGGCACCGAGATCAGCGCTTGTTTGGAATTTACTCCCGTGTAAATCGGAGATGGCGGGGGAAGCAAGGCCTTCCACTCACTCCATGTGGCTGGGGGAGGTTTCTCCGTTGGCCCCACTCACTCTGGGCTTCCCCATCCTCAAAATAAGGGAAAGGGGAAGACCATTGCTAAGGACAAGCTTCCACCACACACACTATGGACAGACCAACAGCTGGGGAAACCCAAGAATTCAGATCCCGATTGCAGGGTTGGGTCAAGGAAAGAATGGGATCCCAGCCCTTCCGCTGAAATGACCAGAAGGTTCTCGGTCACCTGGGACAGCATGAGGTGGGAGCGGATCTCACCAAAAAACACAAGACAACAGGGGTTATTAGTAGCTTGTAATTTTACCACTCCGTGGAAACCGGTCATTCTATATACAATTCATTGACAAAGTTACACATATTTCTGTAAGGGCTGGTGGCAGAACTGATGGACCGACACCACTGGAAAATGGCCACAGCAGCTTTTTTTTGGGGGGGGGAGAAGAACCCTAAAGGATTGTTTTCACAAACCTTGCTTTGCCCCTTCTTTATATGACAGGGAGAGGTCCCTGACTCCTGAGCCCCCATGACATGTGCTTTGCATGTCACTGTCTAGGTATTGGCACTCCCTCCTCCCCGCAAATCAATCACCCAAAACTGAAGAGTAAACCTAATGTGACAAGGAAGAATGCTGTGCACCTAAGCAGTACAGCAGGATGTGACCCTCAGTGTGTGCCATTTGGATAAAGACAGTGACGAAGAAAGAAAATAAAAATTAATAATAAACAAACAGAGGATAAGTCACTTGGCTAAATCAACTCGAAAGCCTTCACGATGCTCAGCGTTCCCCTCTGGCAGCCCGGACGAGGGCCTCATTTGCACCATGTGTTGTTTGGCGTGGAAATGTGAGCTGATTCAGGAGTGGGATGATGGTGTGAGGGCCATCGCTGGAGGAAAGAGTTGGCTGGGGTGTCCTTCACTGCCCAGCCCCTCACTCCCTGGAGTGCTGTCATTCGCACAAGGGAGGAAGCAGCGTTCTATGCGGCTGGGAGGGAAACCTTATCAGAGCTGCGTCTCTTTACAATACAGCTGGTCCCTCCCAGGAAAGAATGGAAAGCTCCCCCACTGAAAACCTACCACCCCCTTCTCCCAGGAAGACCCCCACGCGCTGCGGGGAGGCGGCTAGCCAGCTAGTTTTTTGGGTGGTAAGAATCGTTTCAGGTGGAGGCCATGTTGGCTGGAAAAGCAGCCACACAGCCTCTGACCCGGGGTGGTTCGCCTGAGGAGTCTGGCCCTGCAATGAGACCCCCAACCAAATATAGATAACACAAGACTTATGTGTGGCAACGAGCCGTTTTGATTTTCAGCATACAAAACATTTAGGACATGACCATCTATTTATTCCCCACTCCATAAATTACAAGGCATGGCACGATGAGCCGGTCACCAACCCGTTCTCCCTCAGCTTCTTACTACGACGGCCCCCAACAGACTGGGGTGCACAAGATGGTTTCGTGAGAACCCCTGTGTCCCATGGGGTATCAGGAACTACGGGTCCTGGGAAGCTGCATGTACCTCATAGGACACAGGGGTGGCCACTGGGAACTCCTTTGCGTCAGCAGCTGTTCTCACGAAACCACCTCAAAACCCTTTCATTCTTCCTGACCGTGGCACTACCCCAGACCAAGCCGGAAGGGTGTTCTGCCCCACCGGTGGCAGCAAAATCCCAAGTGCAAATAAAAACCATCTCCTCTGATATGTCTTTCAATGACATGTTTCATTCTAGAGTGAGTGGAGTGGCTCCCTTCGTGTTAAGGCAGAGACATCTCCGTTCCTCCTCCTCTCAGCCTTTCATCAGGTTGCTGCACGAGAAAAGAGCACGTAGCGTTTACAAAGAGCAGGTCTCCGACAGAATGAATAACCAGGGGGGAATTACTGGAAAGAGCTGCTTCAAATCCTGGACACCCTCTTCTGATGCCTTGCTGGCTAAGACCAGCAGGGGAATCGACAGGAGCCTAAATCAATGTTGTCCAAGATGACGTTACATCTAAGAAGGGCCAGAACCCTGTCCTAAACAGAAGCTGGGCTTACAAATCTCTCTCTCTCTGAAAAGAAGCAAGCAAACATGCTCTCCTGCTCTCCAAAAACTCCCAGCTCGCATATTAAGGAAACATTCGTTCCGTCACCGAGACAGTCATATTTGTACCGAGATCAAAGGAAGTATTATACAAGTCTTTCTGCCATGAAAGGACGGCTTGCCTTTCAAATTAAGTCTGAAGGGAGATCTCTCCAGACTCAGAGGGTGAAATGAGAGGAAAGCAACTCTAGGCGTGGAGGGGGAAAAACAGGACTCACTCACATTTGCAAAGGCCACAGAATAAAGGATGGTTCCTACCGGCAATAGATTTTAATTCCCTTCTCCCACAGGACACACTTGAGGTGGCATCATAAGTGCTGCGGACGTAAAAGGAACGCCCTTGAAAAATCTCCCTGGACACATCACAAAGACTGAAGAAGGGGTGGGGGGAATGCCACCAGTCCCAATACTAGAAGCAATAATCCCGAGAATATACAAAAGGAAAAAAAAAAGAAAATCTCCCCACTCCTCTTGCAAATAAAATAAAATAAATGGACAGATCATATTAAGATATCAGCACAAAATTAATCCTGGCATGAGGGGTGTTTCCCTGTTTCAAACCTGGAAATTTTTAGGCATCCGGATTTGGGAAAATAAACAGAGAGGCAGAATCTCTTTGGGGAAGGAGATGCGGGTTTTTTTGCTTTAACCGTTAAAGTCTTTTCTTTTTAATGAAAAGGTTTGGGGGGAGGAAAGCGGAAAAAGGAAATATACTGGGTTTCACTCACCCACGAATGAGTTTAGGGTTTTTCTGTAGCAGGTGATTTTTTCCGCAGAAGTCTCGGTCGAAAAAGGTGGAGCCACCAGGGAGGAGAGACTTGAGGGGGTGGCGGAGGCCACGGTCGCATGGATTGAAGCTTCCGCTCACAGTGCTTTGTGAGACTGCTTCCCCCCTCCCCCCCCGCGCGCCTCTTGCCCTGGTGCCCGCCTTGGGGGGAGGGCTTCCCATCCAGGCCACAAACGGTCCATAGAGTCTGCCAAGAGGGGTGTGTGTCTGTCTCTCCTCTCCTCCGGCTCAGACGCTACCAGTGCCTGGAGTCCACCAGCTCCGGTCGGAGGCTGAGTTTCTTCAGCGTCTCGTACCCCACCACGATGACAATGGTGGAGGGGGTGGAGGAGATGATGCGGGCGGACAGTCCCTTGGTGAGGCCCCACAGCCCTTCCTCCGCCATCAGCTGCTGGAAGGTGAGGATGATGGAGCTTTTGCCTTCCACCTGAGCAAGGGGTGGGGTGGGGAGAGAAAACCAAGTCAGAGGATCGTGCAGAAGCAACCGGGAAGGTGTCCACCGGGGGAAAGGCAGAGAAATACAAGAGCAGACGTATAAAGTCACGGGCTCTCTCCTTTCCAGGTAGGATTGCATCTCCTCCTTCTGATTCCAGTTCTTTCATGTGAACTGGAAGCGGAAGCAAGGGCTCGTATGTGTCCCACTGGCCGGGAAGCAAGCCAGTTCTGTGGGAACAAGCCAAATGAAGGGAACGGACTGAGTTGGACAGGAATCAAGTCTAACTCAGAGGCCTTTGCCATCTGGACCCCTAACTCTGCTCCCCATCGGCAGGCCACCCAGCACCCACCCTGATCTAGCCTCCCTCTTCCCCAGACAAACAGCCAGTGCAGACTCCTGCTGCACACGCAGTGCAGAAAGCCACAGGGGAAAATCAGCCCTCAAGGGGTTCTTCCCACAAGTCAGGATGGGCACCTCCTGTGTGGTCCCTCCTCCTGCCTGCCTGCCTGCCCAGGGAAGACCCAGCCAAACCACGGGCAGGGCTTCCAGGCGGTGTCCCTGCGCTCCAAGGGGACGGCCGCCCTGCCCGGGGGAGGTGCTCAACCCGCTCTCACCTGCACGCGGGCCCGGATCACATCCATGGGGTTGGTGAGGGTGGAGGCGGTGGCGGCCGCCAGGGGCCCGGATATGGCTTGGAGGAGGAGGTGCGGGCAGTCCCTGGGAGTCAGGTTGGCAAGCTGTTCTGGAAAAGAGGGGCAAGAGGTTAGGGTTAGGGAGGCCTGCCCCGTCCTCCAAGGCAAGGCTGCTTTTTGTTTGCTTGCTTAAATTGATTATTTTACCGAACCCATCAAGTAGGAGGCTTGCAATTTGACTGCGGGCACCTAAGATCCAATACTTTATTTATTTATTTATTTTTATATTTGTATTCCGCACTGATTTCCCAAGAGGGAACTCTGGGCGGTTCAAATAAAAGACACAAAAAATTCAAGAAATAAATAAATAAATAAATAAATAAATAAATAAATAAATAAATAAATAAATAAATAATAACAACAACAACTTTATTTTTATGCCACCTTTCTCCCCGAGACACAAAAAAGCCAATAATAATAATAATAATAATAATAATAATAATAATAATAATAATAATAATAATAATAATAATAATAATAATAATAATAATAATAATAATAAAAAAATTAAAGGGGAAAAATACACAACAAGAAACAAGTAATTGGCAAGAGGCATAGGACAACTGATAACAGGCACAAACCTCAAGACAGGGAAGAATAATGCACATAATAATAAATTGCATAATGAAGCAACAAGTAAGGCGTTGGGGGAGAAAGGGCAGACAGAACCCTGATTCAATCTGGATCAGGATAGCGCAATGGGGACGGAGCGGACAATCCGCCACAAAAACTCCACCCCTGCGGTACCCATGCTGGAAGGTCCGCTGAAGCGAAGAGGCAGAGCCTTCCGACTTGAGACGGATCCAGCCACTCGCCTCTGGGGCTGTGTGGCTCAATGGTGAGTGCGTCGCAAGAGAGAGAGGCGCGTCCCCCTACCTGCGTAGAAGTGGTAGAAGGGCCACCAGGCGGCGCTGTTCGGAATGTAGGTGAGCAAGGAGGCCACGTAGCCCCGGTAGAAGCCCCGCAGCCCGTCGGCCTTGAAGATCTGGGCGATGATGTCCCGGGTCTGGCCGAAGAGGTGGAACCGGCGCCCGGCCGAGGCCTGCACCTCGAAGCGCCCCATGCTGCTGCCCACCCGCTGCATCATGAGGTGCTGGGAGACCACGTCGATGGGGACGGTGATGCTCTGGGCCACCAGGGAGGCCGACCCGCCGGCCACCAGCGACTTGACGGTGTTGCTGTTGTTGTACTGGGCCACGTACTTGCGGGTGAGCTCGTAGGTGGTGACGTAGCACTGGCCCGAGATGAGGGTGAAGGTGTTGACCAGGAAGCCCCGGTAGAGGCCGGCCGCCCCCTCGGCCCTCAGGATCTTGAGGAAGGCGTCGAAGGTCCCGTTGTATAGGCTCTTCCCCTTCTGGACCTGCAGCCGCGTCCGGATGAGGGTGAAGGGGTAGACGCTGACCCGGATGACCATGGTCATGCAGAGGCCGAAGACGTAGAACTTCTTCTTGTCCAGGTCCTCCCACTCAATGATCGGGATGTTGCGCTTGTCTTCCATGGCTGAGGCACCCTGGGGAGAGGGAGGAGGAGGAGGAGGAGGAGGAGGAGGAGGAGGAGGAGGAGGAAGGGCAGCCGTGAGCGCCAGGTCAGGACGCCTTTTTCAGGGAGGCAGCAAGACGGAAGTGGCCAACGCCTGATCTCCCACTAAGCCCAGTCCCGGGTCCTTTCCCGGGAGGAAAGTACGATGGAAATATTTGAAATAAATAAATACTGTAATGAAATAGCCAGCCTCCGGGACCAAGAATCCTTGGTGGTGGTGGGGTGGGGGTGGGGGTGACAGCCAACATCCCACTGGGGACAGAACGCGAGGTCTCATAACCTCAGCATCCCCCAAAGAAATAAAGAAGATAAAAGCAGGATTACCAATCAGTTTCAAAAGAAACCCCAGCTTATTAACTGTCTTGAGATCTCATCTGCTCCGCCTCCATACATTTTAAGAAGGTGGCAGGGGAGAGAAAAGAAAAGAACTTTTGTGTTTCCAGATGATGGGCTCAATACTCTGATAGAAGGGGCATCCTCTCCTGTACAAGATGGAGGGATATTTTCCATAAAGGCCTTTATTCCTAACTCAGGGTCTCTTTGGATGGAAAGCACAGGGGTGTATTATATATTTTTTGTCCTTTTATTTTCTTGGCCTGCCTCCCTCTGAGCAGCAAAACCAGCCGCTCTTAAATAATCAACCTGCAAAGTGGCTTCATTTAAACTACTTGCTAAGTTTCATTCTCTTTAAGGCACCATCTCAAGCAGATCCCACCTAAAACTCATTTTTTTAATTGACCCGTGATCTGCTGGCCATTTTGTCCTGGTGGAGCTAAAACTCCCAGACTCCGACCCCAGCTGTGGTGGCCAGGATTTCTGGGAGACGAAGTCCAAGAACATCTGGGGACCCACGTTTTAGAGAGCAAGGCCTCACCCACCCACCACACGCAGAGCCAAGATGAAGGAGGGAAGTGCAAAGAGCTGGCCGTTCACCTTTCAGAGAACATATAGCGCGGCAGAATCGGCGGGCAGCGCGGCCTCCTCATTCATGTCCCCTCCCAGCCGGCTTTCCGAGTGCTTCATTCGAAGATAAAAACCCTCCTGGGGAAAAAAAATACAAGGGACAAGATTATACATCGCGCTCACCAGCCTGAGTCCACCTAGGGCCCTCGGGGGCAGGTGGTACCCCCAAGCCCAGACGAGGCGGATGGGTGTGTGCAACCCGGTGCCAACCGAGAGCCATCTTTGGCAGGTGAGAGAAGGAGCAAGCTTGCCCAGACCCAGGGGGTTCAAGACACAAGGAAGGAGCGTCCGCAGCAGAATGAGAAAGAACTTAACACTGGTGGTTAAGAGGTGTTTGGCAGCGGACATGATTCTTGTGGAACGTGGCACGCCAGTGTCGGGTGGAGGTCTGGAAACAGGGAGTAGTTGTCCACCTGCAAGGGATCATTGAGCTGTTGGTTTCCCGAATTGTCCAACTAGCTGTTCCAGGGGGTTCCTTTCGACTTTATACTTCTAGAATGCTGTGCTGGGGATTTCCTGCGTGTAGAGAGTTAAATTAGATGCCCTTTAAAACTCTCTCTCTCTCTCTCTGCCAGTCTACAGTTCTGAGTAGCACCGGGTGGCCCCTTGTAATGCTCTGAAGAGACAAAACACACATCTCTCTCTCTCTCTCTCTCTCTGGACCTTGCATGCTTTATACAACACTCTCCATTTGCCATCAAGAGGCAAGTGTTTCATTTTATTGTTCCCTCTCTGGTCCTTTTTGACCTTTTAGATGGGCATTTTTAAATAAAAAGGGGGATACTGCTTTTATTGAAAACAAACACAACTTTCTTTTTTATCCAAGAAGTGTTTTTCTTGAGAGGTGTTATTTTAAAAAACCAAGAAAAACAAGGAGAAGTTTAAATCAAGCTGCAGCTCTGTTTGGACGTGATTCTTTGGCCAATGAAGGGGAGGCTTTTGTGCCTGGGAACAAATGGGGGAGGGGGAGAGAAGCACCACGAGGCTGGGAGATGTCCAGAGGAGGATGGAGGAGGTCTTGGCCATTTCCATTCGGCCTTGCTCTCAAGAAGAAGAGGCCCCTGACAAACGAGCCAGAAAGCCAGGACAGAGGAATCTGATTTTAATTCTGAACTCAGCTCTGCAAAGCCCAAAAGGAATTGGGCATCGCTGAGAAGCTTTAATGCATTTTTGGGCACTGTTGTCCGAATTGGCAAGAAGAAGTGGATGAAAAAAACCCTGGTATTTCTAGAAGCTCAGTCTCTCTGGCCGGGCACATTCTCACAACCCAGTTTGCAGGGAAGGGGAATCTTGACTCCTCCCACCCTTTGCAAACTTGCCAGTTGCCCAAGGATAAATATGGAAGCCCTGGAGAATAAGGGTAAGTCGGCGGGTGGTTAGAATTCGGCTCCAAGTACGCACTTTTCGAGAGACACCACCAAGGTTCTCAGAAATTGAAAGGCCACAAGGATGAGAAGGGAGAAAGCAAAACTCCTTCCAGGCCAAACCTGAGCGGCCTGTGACCCTGCACGGAGGTACGCAGAGACAGCGGGAAGCGTGGGTTTATCTCACCTGCCTGCCTTACACCTGGGCGTTGCCGTTTCCCGACAAACAGGAAGGATCAGAAACCCCAGGATCTTGGAATACGGCAGGGCGAGGGAAGGAGAAGCCAGCACCCGAATGTCCTTGGCGGGTTTTAGGGTCTGTGCACTTAAACCCACTGTCAGAACAACAAGGCTTGGACGAGAAGAGACAGAAGGCCTTTGTCTACCACCCTCTTTGCCTCGTAGCCAAGCAACTATTAAAACCGGGAGCCTCGCTGCGCAGTCTACGCGTGACCCGACAATTCTGCCTCTCCGCTTCGGGTGGACAAGGCCCGGGGTTTCACCCCATTCCTCTTGCTGTCCCGTACTGCCCTCCAAAAGAGCCCCAAAGAGCATCAAGAACTTGTTGGGTTTCTTTAAAAAGGTCCTGCCTCCACTTCTTCGCCCGCTAGAGAGGAAAGCGAGACTTCCAAGGGCAGGCATGATCGAGACCGCTGGCTCCATGCCAGCCCCCGGGTGGCCCATGTGGGTGAGCCATGAGCCTCAACGGTCACCCGAGGGCTGGAGGAGGAGCCCAGCGGACCCGGGCAATGCCCTGAAGGACGGGGACCTTACGCCGCTGCTCTCCTTTCTGGGGTAGGAAATTCCTGTGTCTTTTCCACCTCCATCTGCTCGGTCCCCACAAATCTGGGGATCCTTTTTGGCAACCCAAGAGCTGCCTCTCCCAGCCACGCAGCCTCCTGGAGCTAAAAAACAAAACAAACCATCACCGGCAAGCGACACACGGGAGCAACAAGACAACGCAGAATCCAGCCTTCCCAACAAACAGACGCCCACGGGTTCATTCAGGCTGCAGGAACACGCGCCGGGCGCCTGGTCCCTTCGCCTGCCTTGCACCGAGGGTTGGCAGGAAGTTCGCCTGGTTTGTTGACATCCTCGCACGTTGCATAAGTTTGTGTAACACCAGTCAAGGGGGAAAGAATAACTGCCTTGTAATTCCTCACTTACAACACACACACACACACACACACACACACTTCTAAAATGGGAGTCTCTTGTTGTGTAAGGTTTTCCAGGAATCCCTGTGGCCTTAATGGGGCATCACGGTCATGATCCTAAAAGGCAAGGGTGTCCCGGACCCCAAATCCTTCCATGTAAAAGCCCAGAGGATTCCCCTTTCTTTCTTTCTTTCTTTCTTTCTGCCCCTTCTCTCCAAGGCAGTCCTGGGGAAGGGGGCGCTGAGAGACCCCAATGTCCATCCTCCAAATTTCCCATTAACTGGGAGGCCCAACCTCACAAAAGGAGGGGGTTACCTAAGTGGGGGGAGGAAAGGGGGCTGGGGAACCCCTACCCAACCCTGTCAATGCAATCAATGAGTCAATCAATGAGTCAATCAATCAATCAATCAATCAATCAATCAATCAATCAATCAATCGAAATGGATGCCCCCTGAAAGGAATGGGAGGAGAGGGGTTCCTCTTTGGGGGGCCCTTCCCCATTCAGAGGCCTTTCCCCTCCCTGTCAATCACAGAAGGGGGAGGTCCTTGAGTGTGTGTGCGCGGGGGGGGGAGGGGAGAAAGACCCCCACACCCCCTGCCCTCCCCCACGCCCTGCCAATCAATCACAAAGAGAGGGGGGGCTGCCGACCCTCCCCCTCCTCCGGCTCCTGTCAATCAGCCACCGAAAGGGGGAGGGGTCCAGAGGGGGGGAAGGGGGGGTCCTCGTGTCCCCTCCCCCACCCCCTGCCAATCACAAAATTGAGGGGGCCACTCGAGGGTGGGTGTGTGGGGGGAGGGGGGAAGGCAAAGGTGTGGGTGTGGGTGTGGGTGTGTCATCGTGGCCCCCTCCCCCTCCCCCTCCCCTCTTGGCCTGTCAATCACCTCCTGAGGGGGGGGGCGTCCTTGTGCCGCCTCCCTCCAGCCCTGCCGCCCCCTCCCCCGTGGAAGCCGCCCGAGGCGGGCGCGAAGAAGGCCAAAGGAGGCGCCTCCGGGGGTCCCCACTCGCCCACCCCCACCCCCACCCCCGTCGGTCGCTCGGTCGCTCGCTCGGGGTTTGGGGCGTCGTTGGTTCACCTCACGGCGGCCGTTGCGGCGGCTCCCTCGGCGCCCTCCGGGACTGCTGGCGCCGCCATCTTGGGGCGGGAAGCGGCGGCCTCGCCCGGCCCGACTGCGCCTGCGCAGAGACGGCCCCGGACAAAGATGGCGGGCGGAGGGGAAGCGAGGGGCGGGAGGGGAGAGAGAGAGAGAGAGAGAGAGAGAGAGAGAGAGATGAGGGAGCAGAAGAGTTGCGAAGCGGAAGTAGAGAGGCACTTCCAGTTCTGACGAAGGGGAACGCTACCCGACTCTTTGGTAAGATCGAGTCTTCGGGGACTCCCTAGCCGCCCGGGGAATCCTGGGAGTTGTAGTCCGGAAAACAACAACCCTCCCGCCCCAGCAGCTTTGTAGTTGAAGGAAATGTGGCCGGGGGGCGAAGCCGGTCCTTTTCTAGGCTACCAACTCCCAGAATCCCCATTGCGCGCTGCCCGAGATCAAGGACGATGGGAGTTGTAGTCCAGGGGAGGGAAAATCTTTTTTTTAAAAAGTCACGGTGGTAGGGGATTCGGGGTGTTGTAGTGTATTCTTTTTTAAAAAAGGATTTACCTTTTAAAAAAAGATCTAGGTAGAGAAAAAGACTGTGTGGTGCATTGGTTAGGGTGCTGGACTGGAGGCAGGGGATCATGGGATTTAAGAGTCACCTGCACCCTCCAGAGTTCCTTGGGAGGCAAAACAGGACCTGAAATTGGGCAATAGATTAATTTCATATTATTTTGCTACTAAATCAGCCACAGATAGTCTAAAGCAGGGGTCTCCAAACTTTGGCCCTCCAGGATGTTTCGGACCACAACTCCCAGAATTCCAAGCCCAGATTGCCAATGGCAAAGGACTGTGGGAGTTGTGGTCCAAAACATCTGGAGGGTCGAAGTTTGGACACCACTGGTCTAAAGCTTGGACGGAGATGGCAGTTATTTTTGCACCCAGGCCTGATCCAGATGCCTCTTTGCTCCTTGTGGTCTGGGGAGTTTTTACAACCTTGCAGTCTGCCCCTCCTAGGTGTGGGTGGGAGGGACCTGTCAATCTGCTCAGACCTGGCCAATCATTCCCCCTCACCCACCTCTCTGCTGAGTTACTCCTTTTCCCTCTCATGTCTGATGTTGGTTTTATTCGCTCTACATCGAAAACATTGTTTTTATTATTTCTCAGAGTGAGTTAATCGAGACCTTGACTGCCAGTTATTGAGAAAAGGGGTGGACCACCTGGGGGAAACTTGTAGCTCTTCTTTCCTGGGGGACCCTGTACCTCTGCCATGTATCAGGACCTGCCAGGGTAAAAAAATATTTCAAATAAGTGACTGCCCAAAGGAATTCAACCAGAAGTTTAAAACACCTTGGAAACGGAGTGAGAAGGAGGTAGAGGAGGGCAAATCACCAGGGGCTGAACCTTGATGAATTAATAACTAAATATATCTGAAATGGGAATGGCAGGGCGTGGACGGTGATAAGAGGAGTTACATCCCACCTGAAAGGGAGTGTTAGAAATTGCACGCAAAATCAATATAGATATTTCAGAAGGCAAACAAAGCAAGCCTTGCGGTCTCTTTTGTGGCTCTTATTTAAGTTTTTTTTCAGGGCTGTTTACTCCCTCTTGCAGGACAAACTGTACAATTATGACGTGGAATTAGAACAAGCAACGCTTCCAATGCATTTTAGGTCCAACTTTGTGCTCTTTTTAAATTGCCAGAAGCTTCAGGAGGGGAAATACGGCTTTGGTTTTAACATCCCCTTTTGGGGTTTTAATGGTGGAGGATGTGCAGACCTTGGAAACCCAAACTCAAAAAGAAGTCTGGGAGCTATGTTCTGTTTTTTCTTTTAAAAAAACTAACTTTTCCACAGTCTTAATAGTTCAGAAGCAGTGGTAGGAGTGGAAGTGTTGGGCTAGAGTTAGATCCATTGGACCAAAGGGGGTTTGACACCAGTGTGGACTGACCATTCCGTGGTCCACCTTCAGCCACTGAAGCAAGCTATCGGTGTCATCTCACAGATCCCAGCGGCCAAGCACAAACGCCACGGACACACAGAACATCACACGTTTTAATAAAAAACAGGACATATAAACACAAGGAAGATTTACACCTTTTTTTAACCCCTGGGAGGTGGGGGAAGATCTTGTGATAAACACCACAACAAGCAGTCAAGGGATCAAAGCAATCCGCGGGTTTGACGGGATGCAAAATGGCCATAAAGTGGCAGATCGAACGAAACTGGAAGGACGGCCCAAGCCACAAGCTGGAAAAAGGAAAGTGTCTCCCCTCTGCTTTCAGCTCCGGTCAAACAGGCTTTGCAGGTTTTGGGATGGTTGGATTAAAAAAAAACCCTGCTAAATGTATTGAGCCAAAACCCACATTAGAAGACAGCAACACCTTTGCCTGTAAAAGCAGCAAACCATACATCTCTTTTCACTTGGAGGTTGCTTTTGCATTTACAAATTCAACCCCCCCCCCAGGCATCTTTTCCCTGCCTGCTTGATGAAATGCACTTCCACCGCAGGCGAGATTTAAGGCACAAGGGAGCATGTTTTTAAAATCCACTGCATTTTCCAGCTCCCACCTTTTGGCACGCCCTCCTTCGAGGAAATGTGGAGCCGGGAGGAAAGAGGCGCCGGCCTGGAAACAAGGAGGAATCCTCTGGATTTTCGAACTGCTAATCTGGGAATGGACCCTCGGTGGATCATCAAGTCCAGGCCTTGCCCAAGAGGCACAGGCGGGATTCAAACATCCAGTTCTGCAGCTGGAGTCCCCTCCAACGGGTCTTATAATAACATTCTTAAACCCACAGAGTTGGAAGGGACCCTCTGAATCCCTGATTCCAGCCTGTCTCATGGAAGCACTGGAGGGGGATTCGAACTCGTAACTTTCAATCATCCTGGAAAACATGAACATCACGAACTTGGCAAAACTTTGGGTCAGGAACGAAAAGGCAAAACATCTTAGATCCCCCTCTTTTTTTTTTTCTTAAATGAAAATGAAAAACGATCCTGCCAGGTTTTTTGTTTTGTTTTTGAACACTTTGTTCGTTTGTTTTGCTTAACGAGCAGAGGGGCTCCATGGTCATGGGGCAAAACAATGATTTATGGAGCCTTGCGAAACTGAGCCTCAGGGGGGGATTCCGGCCTTCCTCCAAGTTTTGGGAGAGGCACGTGGTACATTTCAAGAGGGGTTTACGCGTACAGAGATGGGCACGTGACAACCCCCCAGGTACAAGGGGCGAAGGCAGCACCCCCGCAGCCTGAAATGCACGCCCACCCACAAACACACTCGAACCTCTGCACAGGTTTCGTTTCGGAGCACAGATCCGAGATGTTGTGCAAACGCACGAAAGGCAGCGAAAAGTCAACACCGGAAAAACAACACCATGCAGGCAAACACAGACCAACCAGGAGCAAAACAACAACAAAACAGGTTTTTCGGAAACTCCGCTGATAAGCAGCCTTTAAGGGCAACGGTGGGGTTGGGTCCGGAGACTCATGCACTCACCGGGTGCCCGGGCTTTGAAACCTTCTAGATCTAAAAATCCCCCTTTTAAAAGAGAAATGGCAAAAAGACTGGCTGTAACTCCATTTGGCATGTCCGTCCCAGATGGAAGTACTGCGAATGGACACTCCCCACCAAAACTTGGCTTCCAAACCTGAAAGTCTGCAAAAACATCAGGGGGGTCGTTACTCGGAGGGCTGATGCCTGCGCAACCTCTCCTCTGGCAGGGAACAGACCATGCGTCAGCTTTGCAGTTGGAAGCAAAGGCGCCTTAAAAACCCAACGACATCTGTTTTCCTTTGCAGGAGGTTCCCACAGCTTGGTTGTCTCCCACCCCAGCGGGGTTGTCTGGACGTGAGGCCAAAGCTGTACGGGTGCCATCGAGATGAGGATGGTGTGGGTAGAAAATCTTTTGCAGGCGTTGGGGGTACTCTGAGGCTGGAAAACGCAGTCAAGGACAAGGCCATGGGGTGGTTTTCAGACACACACTTCGGACAATTCCACAGCTTCTCCTGGGGGGGGGACCAACAAACCACACACTATAAATTATCCAACGTTGTAAACACTTGGGATTCGCCTCATGGGAAAGGCGAAGGATGCCCACCAAGGAAGCAACCAAGTGTTATGCTTTTTCTTGGCATTGGAGTCTGGATCGCCAGGGTGGATTTTTTAGGACGGCAAGTTCGGGATCTTTCTCAGGAGATCAGCCTCTCTGTGCTTCTTCGGAGGTGGAGTAGAGAAATCTTCCTCAAACTAAATGGACCAAGGGTGGAAACCTTCTCCCCGGGCACCTCTGGTCCCATGATGCTCGGCCACCCGGGCAAACCGAGAGCCCCTTCGGGTCATGGAAGCCAAGGAGAGAAAAGGAGGAACCCACAAGTCGGGTCCCCTAAGGCAGCCATCCATGGCTGGCACTCCCTCTTCGCCACCTCCGTTCGCCAAGAGGCTGAAATACGTACATACTGTATATTGTTGCCAAACTCCGCTTCCGGTCCGGAAGCCACTTCCTAGATCTATTGGGAGCAGAGCAAGGGATATTAATGTCCTGGATTAGGGGGCAAACCCTCCCTCGTGGTCCAGGAGCCACCCCTGCATGCCTGAAATGTGCCCCCCTGTCTGTCTGCTGCCTCCCTCCGGCATCGTTTTCCCCATCACTTGCAAGGCAGCAAACCCCCCCCCCCCAACCACACACACACTTGCAGGGCTGACCTGAAAAACGACGGAGGGGCGGGGGAGGGGGATGAGAAAAGTGGATCAGCCCTTGAAGGATCAACCTGGGAATCCCGGTTTCCCACCCCGAACATCTCCAAAACTGCACCGCTCTGGACAGGAGGGGCCCGTAAGGTCCTCTGGTTTGTGTAAACATTTGCTCCGCAAATCGGGTTGCAAATAGATGATGGCCACCACCCGTGGGGAAGTGGTGATGATGGTCAGATCCCCCCTTCGGTGCTGGAGGAAAGGGTGGGTGGATGGTACAGATGTGTGTGGCCCCGTGGCCACCAACCCTGGCCAGCATGGCTTGTGTACAAACAAGACCAGGAGAGGAAAGGGGGTGGGGGAAAAGACACAAAAATCAGAGGTGAACTCTGCGTTTTTGGGACAGATTAGTGCCAGCGATCGGTTTTCCTGTCAGGTGGCCCATGGGAGCAAGTGGCCTCCGTCATGGCCGCTCCTGGCCAGCTCCGGCTTAGATCCCCACCACGGTGGTGGCCCCTGGGGCCTCCTCTCCGTCCGCCAGGCGGTTGTTGTCGGCGTCGATGGCACCACAGTCCCCTTCCACGCGGACGCAGCAGGCCTTGGCGCTGTCC